>CP136065.1:223423870-224023870 GCA_032622095.1 Siphonodentalium dalli | reverse complement strand
GTTCTTCAGGATAGATGTGAAGGGTGCAGGGAAAATTCCGGTGGACAATGATATCTCATTCGTGCTTATTTGATGACATCGATGACCCATTTATTGACGAAGTACTTTCCAGATTTGAAAAGGGAAGGCCAGACATCATATGGTACAACTTTCAAACAACTGTTCGGTTACTGCGATCCCAATTTGCACGATATCAAATCAGAATGGGTTAACTTACCATGGGATCTGGTCAAGAAAGAACTACGTGATCGTCATGATGATGAATACCAGAAGGTACACAATCTAAACAATAGATTGTGCGAGATTACACAAAAAAGAATCCTTGGTGTTTACAGTGTTTTATTTACATCACACAAGGATCTGACTTACACTGAAATGTGTAACATGCAACAAGAATGACGATGGAAATGGATTTCTGACTCGGAGATATCTCTTAGTGAGATCTCCGGAGACTATTTATCGTGTTTGACAAACGTTGCAAGTTTGATCAATTTGGAGATTTCAAAGGCGTAAATAAAAATAATGAATGGAATGGTGTGGTACGCCAGAGATTACACGGAACAGGCTTTTTCTCAACTGATGACTTGAAAAGTCTGATTCTACCACCCCTTCTAATTGAACAAGCTACAATACAGGCTCTTGAACTGTCTACAATATTCACGCACGATAAGTGTGTAAGAATACAAGAGTGCTTGTACTGAACTAGTGATACCACGGTATCTATAAATAGAGTGATGACGGGTTGTATACATCATTATGATACTATCCTACAGTCAGTGGACATGTCTCCAAAGAAAGTTGCCAAGGTCCAGTCGGTCAAGGAAGAAGCGAATGAAGGGGTTAAAGAGCTCGAATAATACAGAAACAAGTTACAAATTCTATTGAACGAAATACAAGGGATTGCTAGGGCCTCGGCGAGTGCACTGTATCGTCTCGCTAGTCAGGCTAAGGAACAGAGTCAATACCCATTCAGCACACCTTTACCGACAGAAACATCGTACAAGAATTTCCAAGGTAACAGTATCCATGGATCTTTCTAAGGAAATTTTCAGTGCTGGACGTGTCAAAAGTACGGACATTTTTCAACCCACTGCCCTTCTCGTTTACTAAAATGAAAAGCCGAAGATAACGGAGACGAATCGGATGCAGCTACATCAGTTACAATTTAATTATATGGACTGATAGTGTACATTATAAAGGACATATAACACTTGTTTCACATATTGGACAATTATACCGAACATATAACCTGCTGTTTATTCGCATATTTTGGATACGAGTCCATTATCTGCTTATCTTAGTATCTAATATTCACTTTAGAGTAAACATGATAATACCATGAACAAGTTACACTAATCATTCAAATATCAGTGTCCTGATGTTTGCACTTTATTATCGACGATGGATTTTAGTAAGGAAATTTTGATGAACTAATTGATATTGGTCATGGAGATACAATTGTGATAAAGTATTTCGCGGAGGATAAAGAAATAATGAACAGTAATTGGAATGTGAATACAGATGTGTAGGGACTGCATGGGTTGAAGAAATTTAACATTGGATATTACCAATTCCAACTATTTACTAAAGCACAGTGGGTTATAATTATTGAATGATCTCTAATCCATTGTAAAGTCCGGGAAGAACTTTATCTCCCAACTTATAGGTTCTGCTACATGGATGTCATCTGGTTGCCGAGAACAGGACAAACCACAATTTCAAGGATGAAGATAGTTGAGTATGCCTAAAACCTATATCTCACGTTTTCTCTTAAACATGGCCCTTTTGTAATTCTTAAACATGGCCCTTTTCTAACAATTTTATAATTATCGGCCACAGTCCACGCCTTACTAAAAAAACCGTTACGTCTTGGCCTAACGAAAACTATGATGATTTTCTACCATATTGTTGGAAGTCGCATATGACGAATATTGCGTCGCGTGATATTAAAACCGCGAATAGTTCACCCAGAAAACATACGGTACCATCTCAGAAATTAAAGTAATTCGAATGTGTACACTTTTTAAAGACTGGGTCCACGTAACAGAATATCCATGTGGATACAAAACTGATATATTTTTTATACATTTGCTGTACAAAATATCCATTTAAAGCAAGTTAGATGGATCAAGTCGATGATATACAAGGAGCGCACTTTAAGGTACCCTTGTCCGAATTGCTAACACCCTGGCTTCTCATATTCAAAACGAATTAAAACCGGATGTATTGGCTCAATTTCATGCAGTATAGTATTAAAAACCGTTCCGTCCTGGCCTGACGAAAATTATGATGATTATCTGTCAGACTGTTTTGAATTAGAAGAGCTCACGTATGATGAATATTGCGCCATTTTAAAACCACAAATATATCAGATAGAAAATACACGGTACGGGACCATCTCCAAAATTAAAATGTATACTGTTTAGAGACAGGATCCACGTCATAGAATTCTGTGTGGATACAAAATCACAACATTTGTCACACGTTTGAAAGTGGCCGGTGTATAAAGTATCCGTTTAAAACAAGTTAAAAATATTTAAAATAATGGCTCAAATTGTTAATGATATACAACGTACGCATTAGAATTACCTTTAGCCGCGGACGAAGCAAACATGGACGTACCTGTCCAACAACCGCAAAATCCTCAACAACAGCAAAATCCTCAACCCCAACCCGAGCAACAACGCGACTTAAATGCCGCCTTACATTTGTCGAGACAAAACGAGCAAATCGGGCTCGTCTCAGCAGGAATTCAGCAGGAATTTGTTGGATTCAACCTGAATCTGGGACAACAAACCAATGCGATTCGTACGCAAACCACCGCACAAAGCGCGTTGACTTTATCTACAATTGTATAACGGTACGAGGGACAAACTACGAAAATTAAAGGAATTCTTACAACAAATAGACCGTTATCGTAATATAATCGGTACACCGGAAGTGGAAAGATGGTTAGTCGCTCTTCAGCATACAGGTGACCGTGTTGTTGAATTTCTCACGCGATATCATCACGAAAATTAAGTGGAACCAAATAAAACGCGAACTAACGATTAGATTCGCGGAAATAACAGACAAACACCAGGCTCTTGCAAAAGTAAGAAGCGTCAAACAAAAAGCAGGGGAAAATATACATATATATGTAGAGGCAGTTCGCAAATTCGCAGTGGATGCTTTCGAGTATCATGAATTCGCCATCCCTGCAATACAACGTCAGTTGGTACAGTATTTCACTGACGGGTTAAATGACACAAATCTCAAGATGAAAATCTTTAGAGAAGATCCAGACGTTGGATCAATCAGCTTTCGTAGCTGTGGAGGAATTTAATATCCTTAAACGATTTTCAATGCGTTTTAGTCGCACACAAACGAATGAAAACCCATCGGGGCAAGAACTGATGTATGTAAATAGGGTTAAAAATAAAATTGTGCAGAGTAATTGCTGTCACAAATTGGGCCATAAATATGAAGCTTGAAGACTCCACCCAAGACAAAATAAACATGTTCGCACAATAAATAAACCTCCTCAGCCGCCAACATGCAAGCTAAGATATCACGATACACATGGATGTTGGCACAAGGACCACTTGTTCGATTATGGGACAACAAACCCAAACTTTAAATGCCAAATGCGTAAGTAGTTGGACGAGCAGCAACTCAGAAAAGAAAACCGAATCCCGAGTAGAACCCGTTCGTGACGAGGCGTGCGCGGGTTAACCACATTAACCATAAATCAAAGCCTTACCAAATTGTCTCCAATAAAGTGGCCTATCCAACTTTAACATGTAAAAAATTACGTTCACAGAATTTAAATTCGCATAACTGTGCCAGAACAATGATTCACATGGTAAAACATATCTAGTCATGGGAGAACACACCATATACATTTTGCCAGACACCAGTAAAAATTATTGACAACTCGGGACTTAACGCTGACCTTCATGTCAAACCACCGGTGCAGTCACTGGCATTCCGAATTGTCATATGCTGATCGAGTAACATTGAACAGTAAATCGTTGCAGAACACAAATATATTAAATAAAGTGAAGAATACTTGTCATGGGTCACAGGACGCCAAATAGTATTAACACTAAACATGTGGAACCGCGAACCGTGGGTATAACTTCCATAAAAATGGTCACCCACCAAGTTATCCACATAAAACGCATGCGAATCGAGAGAGACACTCTACATATTCGGGATTCACCTCGCCATGTGCTAACGAAACTGAAAAAGCACCACAAAACTCGAAAAAAGGGAATTTTCAAAAATCACACACTCGGAAACAACAAAATCAATCTTACAGTAACTTATTACATTACGGGAAATAGAAAAATTTAAAATGTTCTGTATGATGGCTACTACAATTTCCATCCGAATGGCACATAATTGATAAACATAAAAAATGGAATAAATCAATTTCCAAACAAATATCTTAGTCCAAAACAACGAATTCCGTCTTCTCAATGTAAAAAGAACTCAAACAAGACTGAAAATCGTAAAAAACATCAAAGTCAGCGTAATTTTCAAATTTCTTATCCAACCAATAGATATAGTGTCCTGGAACAATACTATTGTCCCACACTATACAAATATACATGTGCCTGGTAGTTCAATGCCTTCAAGGCCACAAAAGTGTCGTAAAACAAAGAATTTTATGAAAAATAAAAATTCCAGCTCCAAGTTCAAACTTGTTGAGACTAATGATAAATACAATTTACTTAAAGTGGAATCACCTAAACCAAATGCATTGCATAACAGACACAATAAACCGATGAGTAAAACTACTAAAACAGTTGAAAATTCTCATAAAACAGATGATGTTGCATCTCAACTTAAAGATAGAGAAAAATGATTAAACCAAGTTAAAAAAATTAACTAAAGCAAGCAAACAAATGCTCAAATAAAACAGAATAAATGGCCGTGGAGTCTCTCTCTCATGTTCCCAAACCAAATAAAATGGTCGAAATTCTGAAAAATTAAAAAAGGAAACATTATCCAAAGTGAATGTTACAGGTACCCTTGTACCTCCCTCAATCTTGCTTGAAATAGGCAAATAACGTGTTCGTGTCATTTGTGATACTGGTACACAGTGCTCCATACTTAGCAACTGTTTATATAAACAAATCACAAATAGACCCAAACTTAACAGAAGGAAGGTCAAATTGGTCAAATTGAATTACCTTTCAAAGTTAGTGAAAGATGAAACATGAGTTTTATATTGTGGAAAATGAAACGCAATATATTCTTAGGTACAGACTGGATGGTTCAAAACTGTGTGCGTAATCATCTGAATTAGCTCCTAGGTGTTAATGTTTTAAAGCCACATTTGTCCAAGTCGGGCACTGCTAATTTCTTCTCGATGTAGTCAAATTTGGTCACTGCATGGAAAGATAACTCGATCGGATCTATATATTTCACGTTCGGCGCTGGATGAGCTCTCTTCTGTTCTGTTGAGCAGACGACAGCCCTTCTCCCGATGAAGTCTGTGAATCGGTTTGCAGGTTTAATGTCCGTTTACCTTTAGATTTCTTGACTTGACTTGAGGTGGAACAATACTGAGACCTGTCTACAAGGGTATGTGGACTTTTGACTGCAGTGACAAACTAATATAGAATTTATATACCAGTACCACCCTGGTCATCCTATAAATTCCGCAACGGGCAAAAGTTGGGTAATACGCCGCTACGGGCAAGGAGACAACCGAGAGGTGAGTTCAAATTGCGGGAAATATTGAATGAAATTGTTGTTTCTTTGATAAATGTCCGATGTAACAATGTCAATGGTAAACCAATGATATAGGAGACACCTAAATTTGAAACTAGAATGGCATTTATTTTAATATAAAGGACCGAGAGATGATGAGAATATGCTTTTATTTTTTTAAAGTGTCGTGTTTTCGAGTCAATACATGACAAACGTGTATGAGTGTCGCTAACACCTTGTTGATATATATTCATATGTATCTCATTGTCAATTATTGCCACTATTTATGTCATAATATTGTATAATGCATAAGTATATCGAGGCAGCTTGGGTGGCACCGCACAATCTTCAAGTAATTCCGCAACGGGCACTACACGTTATTGTTTAACGTCCGTTGCGGGCAAAACGTAATACACCCATCGGGCACGAGTAATATCCGCATTGGCCGATCGACATTAGACGATCTGTGCATGACGTCAATATCAGCGACCAACTTTAGCAGGAAGTCGAGAAAGTAAACAATCACGACGATTGAAACACATACAACATCTACAGCCGTCTGGTTCTATATTAATGCTTTCAAATTGCGATTTTAAATATTACAAATTGGTTACAGTACTAGTACTGACTGTAGGCTACAGGTTGGCCTATATTTAAAGGCTAGACCCCGTGGTATAGACATAATAGGCTAAGCCTAGGCCTATATATACTAGTAGCTTGAATATATATATTCATCATTACATAACTTACAGTCAGGTTATAAATATTATTGAGTACTAGTAGGCCTATACGGTCATGTTTATAAACAGAATACTAATATGTATAAAGTAGGCCTACTTGGAGTTTATGCATACATGCGTGATATATAACCACCCAACTGTCATGCGCTGTAATTAATACATTATTATATATATACCAGTACCGGTAGGCTATTTGGCTATCGGAATTATGGAAACTAATTTATAATACCAATGTTATAAATAGTGTGGTTTATCTTTATAATATTAATATTTATATGTATATATACAGACTTGTATGTACCGTATACCGGTACATGTTTTAACGTGTCACCCTAACACTAAACATTCAATCAATCAATAAACTGTGACGTGACCAGTGACGTAAATGTCAGAAATATTACGTAATGTTTAGGGGGGCAAAACATATGAAGACTTCAATGTTCTAAATGGCTTATGTTGTCGAACAAGGGGTGTAAACAATTATTTACATATTATGCTCGTATTCACCCACTATTCCCACTAATGAAATAACTATAACCTAGTTGTGGGATAAGTGAACAGAGCTGTAAATGGGTGGGGCATGGACAACACTCTTTTAAATTTATTTTTTGTTTGTAGAACAGGACAAAACGAGAGGCCGATCACGATCGGCAGATGTTTAACCCATACCTTGGCGATAGCGATCTTTTTATGAGTGCAAGAATTTCAACAATTCACAGCGTACTATTATTTATTAGTTTCATAGTGGAATCAGACATATTGAGCAACTTGCTCATTTAAACACAATAGGAAGATGGATATGACATTCGATTTCAACCTATTCGGTCACTCCAACAGAGATACATGTATGTGTGATAGATTGATAAAGATAATTATACCCAAACACAGTCAGACAGATGCACCATAGCTGTTGAAGATATAATTGTTACAATATTAACATCATAATAACTCTATTTATTTAATTCTTACAATGGAACCTGAGTCATAACAGATTGAGACAATTGAGATGATTGAGATTAGAGACCAACAAACACCTGAACATCTATATAAGTGAGGGGTGATATTAAATATGATTGATAATGGTTGGATATAAAATATTTTAATACAGAATTATCAGATAACTAAAGGAGAGATATGAGAAGGGTCAAATTGAAAATATTAGAGTCATAACATTGGATCACGTTCAGTATACATGTACCTTAATTTTATTCTAAGCTGATCATTGGAAAGATACAATGTCTGTAACAGCAGAAATATTATTAAATATTGGGTTAATATTCTCAAAACCATTCAATCAATACCAAAATCTATACGCATGAAGAATGTATCACAATCAACGTGAATGAGATTATAAAAGTGATTGGGTGAAAAATATTTGACCAAAAAGTCAGCTTCAAGAATACCAGAACCATTATTATTATCCTGCAGCCCAAATGCAATAGAGGGAATTTCAAAATAAGATATATCCTCAAATGATGAATATTCAATTGGTGGCTTATAATTAATAGAAATTCTTAGTGAACCTGGCCTAAGGCGAAAGAGATAATTTAAAATCTGCGTATCAGATATTATGTGTCTATGGAATAGGTTAATTTTAATCCTGAAATACATACAAGTGAAAAGTGGATCACGATCAACCTGGACATAGAATAGGAGAATGAACATATGATGTGTGGAGAGTGTTAATCATTTTCAATGACATCATATGATGGAACTAATGTGTGGATAAATTGTTTTCTCAAGATAAGACAACAGTGTCTCTGTAAACAACAATTCTCTAAACAGCCATGCTCCAGAACATCCTTCACATGGACAATGGACTATTTGTATTAATGCCATGAACATGTTTCAACAGGTTGGGTTAAATTACTATTGCACACAAACTGGAGTAAAGTATCATCAATCACTTAAATTTGACAGCTCTGGGGGCAGCAGTGGTTTAGCAAAGAGTATCCAGTGTCATTTTCTGATCCCAATAAAGCAGATTACTGTGTAAAGTTGTTTGTCTTAAATTCTCACAGGGCATATACAATAGGAAGTAAATTACTTGAATTATAAAGGGCCATAACTCTGTTAAAATATATCGGATCAAACCCAAGTTTGAACTTGATCTGTATTTCGGGGTGAGGACCACATGTACCAAATTTGGTGTAGATCAGATGAAAAATGTTTTGAGTTCTAAGTAAAAATAAGTTTGAAAAGGGTTAATTAAACGATACCAAAAACCATACAGATAAAGAACGTGCTAAGAAAAACCTTGGTAAGAAATATGAGGCATATCAGAAGAAAACAGTTTGACTTAGATGGATCAGATAGCATTTGTGTGCAGGGTTAATTATTTTCTAAACCGATCAACCGATCGATACCAAAAACTATACAGGTGAGGGGTGTGTCATTATAAACCTACATATCAAATATGAAAACAATCGGACAAAAAATAATTTGGTTACAGCATCGGATAGCTCATGCCTATGTGCGGATGCAAAGTGTTAATAATTTCTAAACCGATCAACCGATCGATACCAAAAACTATACAGGTGAGGAGTGTGTCGTCATAAACATGGGAGTAAAAAATAACTCTAATTCCCATAATACAGATTTACTGCTCTCAGAGCTAAACTGATACCACTGGTAATTAATTGTAGACTGCTATGGTTATCTGTTCAATTCTTAGTTGAAAAAGGGCCATAACTCTGGTATAAAATGTCGGATATAACCCATATTCAAACTCGATCTGTATTTTGAGTTGAGAAACTCGCATACCAAATTTGGTTCCGATCAGATAAAAAAAAATTTGAGTTATGGCAGCATGCATGAATTCTAAGTCGAAAAAGGGCCATAACTCCATTGAAAAATATCGGATCAAACCCATATTCGAACTCGATCTGTATTTTGGTCCGAGAAACTTGCATACCAAATTTGATTCTGATCAGATAAAAAATTTTTGAGTTATGGTAGCATGCATGAATTCTAAGTCGAAAAAGGGCCATAACTCCGTGAAAAAAACTCGGATCGAACCCATATTCGAACTCGATCTGTATTTGGTGCTGACAAATTCATATACAAAATTTGGTTCCGATCAGATATAAAATGTTCGAGTTATCGCACCATGCGTAAAGTGTCTACAGACAGACAGACAGACAGACAGACAGACAGACAGACAGACAGACGGACGGACGGACGGACTAACGACGAGTGGTCAATCCGGGCAACGACACTATGTTTACCATACTATGGTATGGGTAAACATAAAAACCACTTTCATACATTGTGTTTCACCAAGTATTTCTAATCCAGTTACGTGGTCTCACATATATGTGTTGCCCCCCCCCCCCCCTCGAAATGTGCGTTCTTTATCATTTCGAAGGAAAAACACCTTATTTTGTATAGGCCTACATCGCTCAGTTAGTCAGTTACTATTATATATTGTATACTATTTTTTATTAACTTTTGCTTTCGAATTGATAATGCCCGATATACATCTTAGAGGCATGTTGTACACAAGTTATTGTTTTTTATTCTTTTTTAGAAAATATGTCGGACATACTCCACGACCTAGAGATGGAACTCAGCGCGATCGATGCGTCACTGAACGACGTGACAATTGAAATTATACCAGTCGTCGGGATGGAAGGAGTTCCAAAACATTCTCACCCGGTGACATCGACCCCACGACAGAAAACCCCACGACAGAAAAGTCCTGCAGCTACAGCCAGCTCAGGAAACCAGTCAAACCACGATTGCACAACATGTGGAAAGTCGTTCGCGAATAAGAGAAACAAGCGCAGACACTCGTTAATCCACCAAAACAATACCTTTAGGTGTGTGCAATGTAACATGTTTTTTGCAACTGAGAGTGCACAAAAGGAACACCAGACCAGAAAGCACCCTACAAACGAGTCTGTTGTGTGTTCCGTTTGGGAAAGGTGTACGCCCGGAAGTCGGTGCTGACGCAACACTTACAGTCGCATTGCGCCGACGGTAGATTCTACTGTCCGTTTGAAAATTGCGAGAAAGCTTTTGTCAGAAAGCTGGAATATCAAGATCATTTAAACCGACACACCGGCCAGAAACCACACAAGTGTGAGTGCTGTGACAGGTCCTTCGCAGACAGGAGAGTGCTACGCTACCACAAAGAGAAATGTGGTTCCAATCGCCAGCTAGCAACTTTGGAGTGTACGGCTACAGGATGCAGTGCCGTGTTTCAGGGCAGGGGTGCGCTGCGAAACCACACCAAAGCAGTTCATTCCGATTACTTGTTTGCATGCGCTTGTGGCAAAACCTTTAAATACCAGTCTGGCTTGTGTAATCATAAGACCAAAACAAATCACAAATTTTGATGGTAAATTCCACCATGACAGTTATCAACATGTGTGTAGCTTCAAAGCATTAATACTCTTAATAGTCTTATATACACCTTGTAATACATGTTTAAATCTATATTATGTCCTTTGTCTATTTACTCTCACATATGTGGAACATGAGAACATGTACATGTTCTATTCGAATTCAAATGTATATGCTACATTGTATACCTCATGTAAGATTCTAGGATTGTGATTGGTCGGTTACACTGTGAATGTGACACCATGTATGCCGGCCAAAGCGGAAGTGGATACATACAGGGTAAATAAGTGGAGAACTTATTCCTCGGGGAATAAGTTCTCCACTTATTTACCGTGTGCATAGTAGACACTTGTATAGGGTCCCCAAAACCAATACAACAATACAGAACACCATACTAGCAGTGTTAGTTTCGATGAATTTGGCGATATCAGCTTGGAGATCCTTTGCTTCCTCGGGGAACTTAGTTGGTCGCGAATTAGTACTTGATCCATACAACTCGGTGAGTTTCGTCCATATTTTATTCCACAATGGCTTGTGAAACGTTACCAAAAACACTGTCATAGAATATTCAGACCAACAAGTGAACATCATTTTTTGACAGTTATAACTTGCCATTTCCGCTAGTATTTGACAAATATAGTACTTTGGAATCTTGTAGTAACTGTATGGCGAATATGCGATAGGTGATTTACATTTGTTCTCGTACACCAACGTCGGTTGAGAATTTGTGTCTTCTCTGAGTGAACCATCAGGGCTGATCACCATGAAATTTTCTTTGTTACCAAACGGGATCGCCATGCATTTCTTCGATGAGATTCAGCGATGGAAACAGCGCCGGAAGAACAAGCGATGTAACTGTAGATACCGCGTCGATTTCGTGTTGGGTACCGTAGTCAAGTTGGTATTGAGTTTGTTGGGTGCGCGCTCCTAACCGAACCTGCCCCCGAATTACCCGATCATAGTGCTCTTGGAGGTCACGCAATTTTCCTAGCCCGACCGCCTTGTGACATGTACTACCTGTAACGAGTGCCCTTTCTCTCAGTTCAAACCATTCAGTCGACCTCTGTTTGATGGCTCGGGTTGAAGATGCAAAGGACGGATCGGTACAAGTATTACTTGCGAGAGGGATATATCTAGTTTGCTTCGTTATGTCCACCACGCTATTCCTGGATTCAGTCAAAGGGCAACCGTTGATTCTCGACGCAATGTAACACAGTTGTCTTGATATCTCAAGTCCATTGCAATATCTTCTTTTACATCAAATATGTTGACGCGAATCGATGACAGTAATGGGAAATATCTAGACTTACGCCAGTTTTCACCAGCCATCTTCATCACCTTTAATTCCGTTCTTGTGAGGGAATCCAGTGAGCTTCTCAGATCAGACAGCCTTTTCCCGATTAATGTAATTACTTTTCGTATATCGCCGAGTAAGGAGGGTATGTTGGAAATAGATTGTGCTGTATCCAAATGCGCCGCCAGAGCTTCCAGTAAAATCACATCGTGATTCAGTATTAACTTTCTTTCGTTTAATGTAGGTTTTTCTTCAAACCCCCAACAATCGATGTCACCCATAGTTTCACCCTTCCCTCGACAGATCATTTTACCATCAACTGCAAGTTTTACAGTACGATTATGCATGAGTTCCGACAATTCTTTTACTCGTTCTTCCAGAACACATGGGTAAATGTTTGTTGGTGTTTGATCGTTTGTCCTGTATAGATTTTGCCTACTCGCGGTCCTCGAGTCCACCGGTTTAGTTCGTCCTCTAAGTTCTGGATCAGAGAGGACAGCGCCAAAGTTCCTTAATCCGCCCATGAATCTAAGAAATTTCCCGTGGAAGAGTCGATTTCCTACTTTCCAGAATTTCATCGCTTCATCTGAGTACCGCATGCTTGCTGAATTCGTGCATGAATACCACTTAACAACATCATTGCACAATAAATACGAGATGTTGTTGAATGGAAATGTCCCACTAGCAATTGTCGATAAATACTGTAGAAATACATCCGTTTGTTCCTCGTTCGCCATATTTGAAAACACTTCTGGCAGCAAGTTTACAACGGATGCGTGAAACTCAATGGATTGTTCATCGGTTGTTGTCCCATCATGACGATGGGAAAGCTCAGGTAGATCATTGTAAGTTCCAGGATGAGCATCAGAGCGTCGAGGAGATAACTGTTCGACGTTTTTCTCAATGAGAAGTTTGTCAGTGTCTGAAATTCGAACATTCTTCCCAATCAGTCGTTCGCCAAGCATTCCGTGACATTTTGTCTTGTACTTGAAACATCCTGTTACGTCATCGAGGATCAACAGTCTGTATTTTATTTCCTCCTTTTGGTGTATTTCGATCAAATGAGTGATAATCGTTTGCAGCTCGCGTGAGGATAACTTGCAGTAGAAGCATCGGTACTCATCAGTTCGGTACTCATCAGTCGGGGCCATGTACCTGGAAACAATTGTAACATTAATGTTATTCATGCGTAACAATAGCAACTGTTTCATGTGTCTACTTTCTATAGCGCAAGGATAAATAGAGAACATCTACTTTCACTATAATACATGTATTATAATAAAGAACTGTTTTATACGTGATCATAATGTCTAACGAAGTTACATGTATACGCCTGTTGAAGAAAAATATGGTATAAACACCAATAAGCAATGGAATTGGTGTATTTGTGACGATCTCTTTGCTAAAATTACAGATTTTGTACTCAAAGAGCTCAGTTCAAACACTATTGTGCCCGAAGTATGTATTACTCCTGCCCGAAGTATGTATTACTCCAGCCCGGAACGGATAATTACTGTGCCCGCACATGTATTACTTACACAAATATACACCATGCTTGCAAATGTGCACTTATTCGAACGAAAGGGGTGCAATTCGAGGTGCTTACTTTCAGAACACGTCAGTTAATGGTTATGCTATATAAATAATTGCATATTTGCCACTAAGGCTCCTACTAGTAATATATGTGATACGATAAAGTCGTGTTTGTGTCGAAACCGGAGATGTAACCGGCAAATATTGACTTTTTCGCAACAATGGTTGATTATTTTATATCAAAACTTCTACCAACCGATAAATAAACATTGACCTACACCATACGCAATGCATCGCTGTTTAGAAGCAAGAAATTTGCCTTATATGAGACATAATACTAACCTTGTTTTGAGAATTTTCCCACCATCAGCCCGAATTGTGTATTACTATATGCCCGCAGAGGCGTATTACTGAAATTTACTGCCCGTTGCGGAAGTTATAGGATGACCAGGGTGAGTACGCTTAAAGGATTCATTATTTGAGCCAGATAACCACCGGAGAATATTTTTCAATTATGAGAAAATCTTTTGAACCAGACAACCGATGGAGAATTTGTTCAATTTGGCACAAACGTTGATGGAGGTCAGTTTGATGATTAAGCAAAGATCAAATGTTATCTGTACACACAACCAAGCAGTTTGCGAAAACTCTGATTGGGGACGTCTTTTCAATCAGTCAGCGTTTTGTCATGGGAGTCCATTCCTCATTCCAGATGATGATATTATTGAGGAAATGCCTCCGCCTGCTGTTGCTGGGCAAACACTCGCTACGGTGGGCGAATGGCTGGGTTCCCTCATTTGGTGGTGGGTGCCGCAACCACTTATTCAGGGAACTGTGCTAACCTTTATTGTCACACCACCAGATGGCGAGGAACTCCCGGAAGACTGGGATAGGGAATTGGAAACAGTGGCCACAGGTAAACCCCATTTACTGGGCCACTTATAACAATTATTTTGAGGACTGAAACAGAGCATTCTTTTTCTTTAAACAAAAAACAAAACAAAATGGTGTGTAAGAAAAGAAAAGGGGTAATATTAGCAGATGGGTTACGATTGGTAACTTAAGTTCATGTCCAATATATATATATATATATATATATATATATATATAAGGCTGCTTTCAGCATTAGGCAGACATGGCCCTATTACCATCATTAGGCAGACATATACAAAAAACTTTAAAACCGCTCAATTTTAAACAATCTTTCTCTAGTTTTGTTCTAAATGTGACCTCCAAGCTGTGATCAATTGGAATTTGTTATTCCTCAAGTAATATGAAATATACAAATTCTCAGGTCTGCCTAATTCTAAGAGGACCATTGACCATCATTAGGCAGTCTGTGACATTATGCAGACCAAATCCGGTCTACCTAATTTTTGCATGTCAGTCACAACTAGTTATCTGGTGCTTTAATTGTTAACACCTCTCTTTGTTCAACCGAATTAGGTTGTCTTTTGTCTACAAAAGGATGGGATTGAAAACAAAATTGTTAAAGGCATTTCAGCCCCGTTAGTTTTGAGACATGTATATTATGTCGATATATAATTTCATCATTATGTGGTCGAAACATCCACAGCGGTCTTGAAAAAATAAACTTTTCTGGTGTTTGCATTTTTATGTATTGGATGCAGCAGAAAAGAAGATAACATGTCAAATGTCATTGAAACATCGAAAAATCTGGTGTATACATCGAAATTGAGTACAAATATCGGGATTGACAAAAGACCGCACAATGATGAAACTGTATATCGATCGAATATACATGTCTCAAAATTATCGGGGCGGAAATGCCCTTAACAATTTTTTCAATCCCATCATTTTATAAACAAAAGACAACCTAAATCCGTTGAACAAGGAGAGGTGTTAACAATCAAATCGCAAGATAACTAGTTGTGACAGGCATGCAAAAATTAGGCAGACTATGACGTCACTTCCGTTGTGGGTTGTACACGTCACTTCCGGTGTTTAGTTTCGACCGGAAACGTTGTTTAAACAGATCTTCTTGTGCTAGAAAACAAAACTGAATACCAAGTAAAACGCTGTGGTGACAAACGATGTAAAGCATGCCGTCACGTGTTTCCGGGGAAAACATTACCATTAAAAAACAAAATGGAAATATTCCCAAATACTGACTTGGACTGTAAATCCAAAAATCTGATATACTACATAACTTGCGATGGATGCGGCGAAGGATACGTAGGCCAAACCGGAAACACTGTATGTGAAAGGGTGACCATCCATCGGCAACAAATAAATCATAAGGAATATCGACAGATACCACTAAGTGGGCATTTGGAAGAATGCAACAATGGCAACTTCAGGATATTCCCATTCTACAAAATGAAAACAGACAATATTATGGCTAGACTAGCACAAGAAGATCTGTTTAAACAGGTGTTTGATTCAGTTCCCTTCAAGCTGCTCATGAAATCAACAGGCACATGTGTTACAAGTGTTGTATTCCAATGACTGATCTTCATAAACAACTATTTTTACATTTGGTAACTATGAAATGTTCTCTTTTATATGTTATATTTGTTTGTTAATAACATATGTTTGTTAAAATAAGACATATTAAAGGACATTTGTCATTCAAAGTGTTTTGCTTCGAAATTATCAACTTTAATAGGAAGTCGTTCAGTAATGGAACAGGGCTTTTGTATGTGTTTGTTGAAGTACTGGCTCTATATGAATAGTGTCCAAAACATGTAAATGTAAGGCGAGACATGTGTATGGTTTTAATTTTACTCTGAACTGGAAGATGTCAAGTTCATTAAGTTTAAGCTTGACCATTTTAAATGATTAGTGTGCTTTCCATTATGTCTTAATGTTATATAGTTTAACATATTATTTTCTGAGATCTTGTGTCAAAGTGTTAATTTCAGCACCATCAAATTTAATTGTCTTGAAGTCTCTCATTGTCCATTTAAAGGTACTCAATCTGCTTAAGCATACCTTAGTTAATATTTCTTTGACTTTAGGGGTAAACAATATTTGATTCGAGTCAAGGAACCATCATACAAAGTTCAGAGTTAATATATATTGTTTTTTAAAATTTGTAATTTTCTTGAGATGTGTACTAATAATTTGCCCATAATTCGTAATTTTCTCGATGTGTACACCAGAAACATTATTCCAACAGACGAGGATGAATAACTCAAAAATCAAGTGGCAATAATAACGCAATTCTGACCGAGATCATCCTTTTGACGGCGATTTCAGGGACAGAAAAAATAAAAATAAAACTTTAAATATCGATATCTGAACCCCCTCATTGTTGATTGGTAGGTTCCTCGATTCAGATGAATTATTTTTTTTACCCCTGAAGCCAAAGAAATAGTAACTTCTGAGTGTCTGATCGGATTGAGTACCTTTAATAATGACAAGAAATACAAATATAATTTAGGCGCGCATTAGAAATTTGCATACATTTTCATAAAATTATATACATATAATCCTTGTTGTTTTCTGGTCCTACTTAACATATTTTAATGTTAGTGTCGGATATGGAATCATTTCAGTGAAGTGACTACTCAGACGAGTGTGATCGAAAAATATTAGCGGTGTTTCTTCTGACTTTCACAGATTACACGTAAGTGAAGGCGACTGTGCAGATATATGATAAAATCCTGTAATGCACCTGCCCTCGGAGCAGATAAACCATGTAGATAATTTTCCTTGCAAAGGAAATTTTCTGTACAAGAGATTGCGGTTCATCATTACAGAAAGTTTAGATCATACTCAAAACAAAAGTGAACGGCAGAGAATTTTCCATTCTTACTATAAACATCTTGTTAAAAAAGTGTAGAATTCAGAATTTGAAAACATACCCATATTGCTGGTATTTTTATAATTTCATGCAAACTTTCACGTAGAAATGTGTCAAATGTCTATATTGTGACAACTGGGTGTACTTCTTGCAAAATAATTTTAGTGCTATGCATATTATCAAAGCATCCATTCTTTGTCAGTATTTATTTCTGATGTACTTATGCTGCCATTTTGTCTGTGATATATATCGATGTTTTTTTGTTGCACTCCTTAACGCTATAGTGGTATAAACGTATACCTCAATCCTTTCAATAGTCAATACTCATTGTCTCTCCTATGACCAATTTACCCTGATCACCCCTACAAATTAATAGACTATAATAGACTGATGTAGAACTCTAAAACATTAAGTTCTGTCATCGGAAACATATTTTGAATGTGGCAGAACGTTTGAGTCAATGTTTCCATTTTGAATACCTAGTAGGGGGATATTTTGGTATCACCGTTCAATGATGAAAAAGCTTAAAGCATTGTCAATCATTTTTCGCATTGTTTATACATTTAGAGGACATTAAAGTTAATTTTGCGCTCGGTCCTCCTCAAAATAGATTATTAATTGAACATTTTCCGCTGTAGATGACTTTATAGTATATTTATAAAAATTATGGAATATTTTTGTGGTATCATGGTAAAAAATATCTTTCCATCATGTCTGATGCTTTCAGAGTGCTATACATGTTATATTTAAAGTGCATTTTCATTAAAAGTCTTTCACTATTTACGTGTACATGTATATTTGAAACCGTCCATTTCTATTTGTGATATTTCATTTTATTCAAACCCATTAAGACTTATAAACATTATTTATCAAAACCATTATGTCCATTGTATTTAACCATGGAGCGTAATCTTATTGCCAGTCATAGTGTATTTGAAATTTGTGTGTTAATTGAAAATGAAAGTCAACTGCCTTTATTACACCTCAAAAAAAAAATGATTTTAGGGCAATTGATTTTCAAATCATTGAGAAGCAGATGCTTTTATTTTGTATTTATTTGTTGCGATATCATACAGGTATCAGCGTTCAATGATGAAAAAGCTTAAGGCATTGTCAATCATGTTTCGCGTTGTTTATACATCTAGAGGACATTAAAGTTGATTTTGCGCTCGGTCCTCCTCAAAATAGATTATTAATTGAACATTTTCGGCTCTAGATGACTTATACTTCTAGGCTGGATTTCGTAGGTACATGGATTTTGCTCCTACTTCTAAAGAAATATAGTAGATTTATAATAATTATGGAATATTTTTGTGGTATTATGTTAAAACATGTTTTTCCATCATGTCTGATGCTTCCAGAGTGCTATACATGTTTTATTTAAAGTGCATTTTCATTAAAAGTCTTTCACTATTTACGTATACATGTATATTTGAAACCGTCCATTTCTATTTGTGATATTTCATATCTCATTTTAATCAAACCCATAAACATTATTTATCAAAACCATTATGTCCATTGTATTTAACCATGAAGCTTAATCTTATTGCCAGTCATACTGTATTTGAAATTTGTGTTTTGTTTGTTAATGATGACAGGTTCACATATGAAAGTCAACTGCCTTTATAACACCACACAAAAAAGAAATGATTTAGGGCAATTGTTTTGTAAATCATTGAGAAGCAGATGCTTTTATTTTGTATTTATTTGTTGTGATATCATACAGTCAACCTGTAACTTGGATATATTTTATCCACATGACAGTTCAAACATGTTAAAACAACATACTGTTGGTTAATCATACTTTTGTTTTAATACTGAAAAATGCAGGATTAAAGATCCTGTGCCAGCGCATTTTCTTATATAGGCGAGTCTCCCATTGGAAGCATCAGGTACATAAGAGAATGCACTGACTTATAAGATAAATGGAAAAACTGTTTAGATCAATGAATTCCCTTATATATACGAGACTCGCTCTGTGAGATTAGCATATGTAAGAGAATGTACTGACACAGGTCTTTTGCAAATTTTCTGGAAGGCGTGAAAGGGTTAATTAAGTACTTAAAAGCCAAATCCATTTATAAAAGTTATGCTGTGACTAACATACCATTGTTTGTGATATGTTGTTATATAACATGTCTTTCCATCATATCTGAAGCTGTCCAGACTGCTATGCTATAACATGTCTTTCCATCATATCTGAAGCTGTCCAGACTGCTATGCTATACATATTATCTTTAATGTGGCTAAGCTCTCAAACAATCAGATTGTGTATCTTCAGAAGAAATGTTAGTGATATCACACATTGAATTATAATGTCAAATAACATAATTTCTGTTTCAAATAAAAAAATATATGTGTTCTCAGGAAATTTTCTACCAATTAGGGGATGAGACATAATCTATAGATTATTATTTATGGAAATATCACTCCAGATTCCAGAAAAAAAACAAAAAAAAATTCTTCAAATTTCAAATAAAACAAAAGAAAATTGAGAACAAAATATTGACTTTGCTAGTAGTAATAGATGATTTTCATCTAATTTCTTACTACTTTGGCTTCATAATAAAAACTTCACTTAACAAATCTGCCTGAGAATCAGTAATTTATATTTTAATATTTGGCATAATGAGCATCCTGTATTAGTCTTTCTCAAAATCGATCATTTCCATTACATAATCACAAGAAGTATATGGCACCATAAGACACTTTCTCTTGATGTCATTCACAGAAAATACTTTGAGGTTGTTCATATTGTTATCAATGCATTTGAATAACTTAAAAAGATCCAAGTCACAATACGTATCCCAATGACGTGTGTGACCATGTGATACTGACAAAACACAGCCAAGTAAAATAACTGTTTGTGGACACACACAGTTTCCAGGTTCACATGAACATAACAATTTGCAAACAAAAATGTTCTGAATTCTGCAAATTTCTCCAGTTTGCAGAGCAGCTAATGAGTTGTCAGACCTGTATTTTGAATCGTATACTTTCGTTGTAAAAATGTGCCCACCTACAATTATTCGTTTGTAACTGAAACATTGTCGGTGTAATACAGTTTTTCCATGATGGCGTTCTACTAGACGATCCTGGTATAAGGTCAGAATATATGATTTTGGTATTCCAAGAACAGTACACCCATCAAAAGAATCCGCTTTCTTAACATATCGTTTTGTTTCACTAATTTTGTTGTAGGCATCATGTACTCGTGGTATACATGTTGGTTGCGATAAATATTTGTCGGCAAATACCGAAACAATCCTGTGAGCACTGAACCATTTGACACATTGGATGTCAGCATATTGTGTACCATGTATAAGTGAGAGCAATGGACCGTTTGCATATATCTTCGAACAAAAATGCTGATGTTGTGCTCCGATGACCCCAATTTTCCAGTCACATAAATGTGTCAGCAAGTAGATATTGTAGCTGACATTTTCCAGTCCATATAAGGATTTCATCAGAACCACAAATTTACTGAGACAAAGCCGAGCTTTAGTAATCAAGGCCTCAGAGATATTGTTACCGGTCAAGATTGTAATGCCATTCACAAGCAACAGCCAGTGGTTGTAGTGGTCTCTTGGAAGAAGGTCCTGAAGGATTATAGGTGTATAGAATAGCAGAAATGTTCGCCACTCAGATGCCTTCCAGAATTTACGGTCCCTTATTGATCTTGGTTTTCGAGCAATTTCTTTTGGAGTTTTTATATTAAGCAGTCTGTTGTCGATGATATCTGCCTTTCTTCCAAGGTAGTATTCTTCAGAATGGGATGAACTGTCCATCCAGAGTTCGGTCAGGTGTCTAACCACACCAAGCAATGCACAATGCATATAATCTGGTGGGAAACCACATCAAAATGCGGAAGCAGATAGTATATACTTGGACTTTTCACCCCTTTCTTGTCTTTCTCTTCAACAATCACACCACTCTTGGCAATGATATCATTGTGAGTCCTCATGATAGCAGTAGCTGCAGCCATATTTGCCATTAAACTGTGTAGTTCCTTGTAATGTCGGTCTGGCTACAGTATCACATACGCATGCAATAGCCATGCATTTCGTTGTTTGGGGATTTCCTCTTTTATCACACCATGTAATTCCATCTGAATACATTGTGTTTATGTCATCACAAAATGGTTTCAGGAATTGATTTGGCTTTGGTTTTTTTGGTCCGAGCCAAAGCTAATGAAGAATCGTAAATTCTGATTTTTTCTCTTGAGGCATCTCATTGATCGTACAGAACACAGGCGAGAAAGCACGCCTTGATGATTTGAAGACTGGCACGCCGTCAGTGTTGAATGCCAATGTTATGTTATTGCCAGCCACCAAGAAATCCTGGACTTTTTCACTTTTATATGCTCTAACATCCACGATGTCACTGACGGTATTCCTCTGCTCATTTTTCCGAATTAGATGGCTGTTCAGATCATGTTTTTCAAACAAGTCCTTAATCTGTTCTGCGAGTAGCACACTGAGGAAGTATCTGCAATCCTTTTTTGCCTGATCTACCGTATTGGGATAGCTTAATTCTAGCCCTACATGTATCTCCACTGTAGCGCTCTACTTTCAACACTCACCACATATGCAGTAATATGGGTATATTTTCCAGAATTATCATCATTACATAGAATTTTCAGAAACATTCGTGAAAGAATTTTTTTTAAACGGACATTTTATGACCATTTTCCGCCTCACGGAGCCACTAATTTTGTAGATATATCACCATGCTGAATCCAGTACTGAACAGATTTTAAAGATGGGTCCATTATTTTTCGAGTTGTGGCATGTAATTTGGAGCTCCTAGCTTCCTACAGTGGATATAAGGATAGAAGATATCCCAATACGGTAGTAATTGGATAAACGTAGATATCTACCTCAGAATAGTAAGTCGAAATTATTCCCGACTCGCCAGCGCTGAGACCCCTGAATTAACTATTAAAGTGGAAACGTGAATATAATACATGTACATGTTTACAATATATCAAAAGGAAGGCTAGCTAAATACACCTATTTCTCTCGAGACTTTGCTCAATTTAGGAGGGTATATGTACTTGCCATCCTTCTGAACTCAAATTAAAATGGGCATGGACACTGGTTATAGTTCTTGCTTCAATATGAGCTGAGTTGCTAATTAAGTTAGTTTCATCTTTTATTTGCAGAGAAAACGTAAAAAAGATGACGAAGAGCAACAATCGATAAAGAGGGCAAGAACCTACGCAAACAATCTATTGGAGGTTACTTTCAGGTTTGTCACGTTGGCGACCAGCAGCACTCGCGGTGTCGACCAGTTTGGCAAAAAGAGCGATGAGGCCAAACCTATGCTTAACATCCGCCCGGTCGAAGGTAATTATCATATCATGAATTATACATGTACTATCAGGCCACAACAATTTAATTAGTTGGTTTAAGAACCCTCCTACATCACACCATGCATCGATCACAGAAAAATGTATATATATCCCTTACAACATACTTTAGTCATCTTCCAAATGTTTAATACAAGGTAAAAAATTGTTCCAATTTTTCGGTTAATTATTAATTGGTAGGTTGTACCATTCACAGATGCTAATCTGCACAGCATGCAGAATAATTATCAATCAAGGAGATTAAATGTTATTCATACGTAAGATTATAGCTACCGGTATATACTTGAATTCACTTGAATAAGGAAATAAATTTTGGTCGTAAAATTTTCACGATTTTAATGTTGGCGCAACATTATACGCATGCATGATTTCAGTGATAAGAATCCGATAGTAACTTTTCGTCGTTTAATTTAGTAAATTTAGTTCGGTAGGCCTATATATACATTTTCAACTCTGAAATTCATATATCCTTCGCTCTAAACAGGAACATCAACGTCTGCAGACAACTGTACTGCGTGTTCATGGACAGACTGGTCAAACCGGGAGTGGTGTCCGATGGAACAAATATGATTGTGGACATGTTCCATAAGGGTTGTGAGGATCCGGAAAAGCACGGATTATTGAGATGTTTTGTAGGCCATTATATGCGTTTGTGCCACGGTGGCCTTTGGCATGTGAATCTCTATCCCCGATGTCCGTATGGTGGTTCACTGGGGATGCGCCCCCCCCCCAATATTGCTAACTATAATAATAATTGGCAGCGATAGGGAGAGCCGGACGTGATGGCGAGGCTGCCAATGCGGTGTGTTTGGCTTACCCTCGCACATTGGTGGATGCCACTGAGGTTTGTGTGTTATATAGCAGGTATGTCATCTAATCATTAACAGAAACCATTCGCATATCTAGACTTTTCATCTTGACATAGGATGGAGCAACCAAGATTTTCAATTTGTTAAAACTGTATATGTATTCTGACAAATACAATATATATATATTTGCTCACTAAATAAAGCACACGACGGAATGAACACTCATATTGAATTCGTTCCTACATAATACTTTTTTCAAAATATGCCTATATATGTATCTATATTTATTATATGACTATCATTTTCTTTCCCAATAACGCTATTGTATAGCTATCATTTCATGACCATCGGATCTACTACAGTTTGATCCGATGTCATACCACCCTTCTCTATCTCGCATACTTCTCATGTCCATAAAAAAAGCCGGACGATTTATTAATCAAAAATGGTTTCTTTATTCTTGTTACTAGTGGCCTACATGTGCTTTCATTTCATAATTGTGTTTTTTAAATAAAAACCATGTCATATAATCATGTAATAAACCTGTTATCGATGCAGTGAATTGATCTGGGCTTCGTATCTTGTCTCGTTGAAGAGGTCAGATCAATGGATCAAACTCGATGCCTGTGGCGGGTCGTTTGATTCAACGATCTGACCTCTTCGCCCTGATCAATTCACTGCAGCGATAACATGATTGTATGCATATTATGCCTACTATGATAACATTCGCTATCGTAGAGTGTTTCAATCGTATATTTTCAGGTGATGAAGAACATGAAATCGACAAAGTGTATTCGCGAGTGGGTTCTGGAAAACCTGTTGGGCAGATTAGCTTTTGATAGCGAGGCGCGCAAGACTATGAACTGTGACAAGTGCCAGTATAGTCAATGCTGCTGTTGCACGTTCTGTTGTATTTATACCCCGCCCACACAGGGGCAAACCCAAACGTCAAAATATGTACAATTGAGGTGGCAAATACGAATACATGCGTGATAATTAGTAAAGTTGTTCCTAAAAAATCGCAACAAAAAAATAAAAAAAAAAGAACACCACTGTAAATACGACACAACGTTGTGTTATACGTATAGTGTAATGAAATATCAACAAAATCGAACAACCACGCCCCCATGGCTATTCATCTCTATCAATGTTCGTGGCCTAAGCGTGACGTCATCGCAATCGTTTGTTTTCGAAAATGGTGATATGTTTTCTAGTCCGGGATTAAACTAACAAATCTGTAATTCTGACAACTTCTATATCACAATCTATGTTTGAACATACAGAATACTATCTCCGCTACATGTAAGACTCGTGTATTTGTAGAAAATTTCAGATAGAATGGTATTTTGAAGGGGTCCTATCAGTGGTCACTGGTGTTGACCTGCTTCAAAATATGTGCTAATTGGGCTTTCAGCTCTTCTATTAGACTAGAAGGGTTATGATGAACGTAAGTGTCCAAATATTAAAATATATCTTAAGCCGAATAGTCTAATGTGTTGGACTAGTCTTACACTAGTACTGTGTGATGTGGAGTGTGCACAGACACAAATCAGATAGTTGGTACAATTTTGTTGTGTTATGTTAGTAGTACACCGTGTACATTCTGGCAGTGGACAAGGATAACAACACACAATTGTTGAAATGTTGAATACATCATGTATGGCAATACAATTGTGATACAGACAATGACATGTTCTGATATGAATGAACAGGCTAGCCAACTTCAATTAAGATTAAATATTAATTAATAGGACAGCTGCAGACAATGGCCAGAGTCACTTTGATACAATACAGCTAATGTGCGAAGTTGAAAATGGCGACAAAGAAGTGTGCACATAAAGAGCGTTTTCATCAATATTTCTGATATAAAGAGCGTAAACGTGTCGCGTATAACTATGCTGTGGTTGCTGTTGGTCCATGCGTGTCACGTCAGAGGTATTGGCTTTCATAGAGAACATTTATCATATATGTTTCCAATATAAAGAGCGTTTGGTGTGCCACATATAACTCCTCTACTTTTGTATTGTAGGTGTCACGTCACGGCGATTGGACGCCATTTCAGTCTATGGACAAATTCCAATGCAGAACACTTGGTGCTGAATGCGATACCGACAACAGGTTGAAGGGGACTAAAATCGTGCGATATTGGTGAAGTTATTCTATTTCACATATTACAGCCTTGCTCAGAAATAGTTAAGTTGGGGTGCAACTCAATGTTGTGTTCGCTATCGTTCTAAATCGCATATTGGTAACGACAGTGTAGCAATTATAGTTAGTATGACGGGGAATGGTCGGCTATATGCTCTTTTAGAATAATATCATAACAGTGATAACATGCCTGTTATGCGCGACAGGGTGAAGCGTACATGCGCAGAAGAGTTTTTGTTTGCAATGACTCGAATCAGACTCCATTGACTCCAAAGTTCCAAACTCATTACGAACTACATGCATACATGTAATGGCAGTGTCGCAGTGCCATTCTCATATATTAAACTGTTTAAAACTGTGATTAAATACTGTTCATATCATGTTAATAATGAGCCTCCTTCGTAATCTGACTTGGCAGCACCCGGAATACCAAACCGTCACCCATCCGACTAACCGATCTTGACGCTGCTTAACTTCGATGATCACACAAGGTGTCTTACTGATACTAATAACCACCGGCAGTATCGACTTTGACCAAGAGTAGAGATCTAGACCTCTCGAGTAGATATCTAGCTAGACCTCTCGAGCTGAGAAGTCATCAGACTTGCGCAGAAGCATTACGTGTAGTGCTTCGTTGGCACCGCAAAACTCGCCAAAAGGTCCAACTGACTGTCATATTTGTATGAGGCTAATAGTTTTCTGTAATCCATTTTTTTTTTTTACTTACTTCAATAAACCAGGCGAAGCAGTGAATATAAATATATTTACTTCTGTAATAATAATATAGAATACATTTGTGAGTAGATAGCAATTATCGACTGCCAATAAAAGCAAAACCGATTACTGTTTCCTAATTAGCTATTCATTTCATGTTAAATTCGTTTCGTAACCTTGAGTTGTCGTAATCGGACAACTTACGATTTTTTACGAAGACTGTAAACGCGCAACGTCATGGTTTATGACACACACCAGGGAAAGTTACCCCCATCGTCCGGCTGAGATATATCGCAGCGATAGCGTAGATTCGAGGGCGTTGTTTGGAGTTTGGGTTTGGATTCTGTGTAATGGAATCGTGTTATAAGGGCTTGATACGTGGACCCAATGTTTTCCAAAATTTGATAGAGTCCAAATACATGATTCTGTTAATGTATGCTATAGTAATCACAGAAACCATGTCCATCAATTGCTGCAAATTTTATGAGTATACTTCATGATGGATTATGTTAGAAATAATACGAAATGTGTACTTATTTAGATTTAAATAAAATAAAATTTACAGGCAATGGTCCAAGTAAAAAGTCCATATCTCACCATTTAATATGGGAAACGTACTGAACACAGTGGTGAATGATGTAGGCTACTACTATGGTAAATGAGAAAATCACTCGATATTTCCACCATCCGGGGCGCTTTGCGCCGACCTACCACACAAAGACATATGATGTACTACAGAACAAATATTTTATTTCGCGAGTGTTCTTTGAAAACATTAATGTGAAGCAGTTGTTGACAAATGATAATAAATTATAACTGTTTAAACATCGGCTGTGTGGATGCTAGCAAACTTACAAATGTCATATATGGTTCAAAGGGTATTTAGTAAGTAATATGCACACGAAAGTAAAAAAAAAAATGCCCCCCCCCCCCCCCTCGGGCCACACACCACCCCAGCATACATTCCTGGATTTTGTTTTGACTTTTTTCACTAACCCCGCTCCAATATACATACTCCCAACGAATTAATTGGCGGTAAAAATGCATGAAATCTATTTACCGATACCTATATGAATTGTGCAAATCTAAAACATCGTTGAATCAGTAAACGTGGTAGATAACGAACTGGGCAGATTGTACGAAACGTGAAATTCCCCATAAAGACACTGCATAATTAGAAATGTGACAGTTCCCATGATTTCATTAAAAAAAACTCTTCATAATAAAATCGAGTACGAGATGTGAATTATTATTTATCTCTTGATTTACATTTTTAAAACCCCGTATACGCAGATATATTATAGGTTCAGCGAAGGATGTGTAGACCATGTTTTCAAAATGGAAACCCCGCATATTCCGGCATATCGGACCAGATGGAATCCGTCCGAAATGTTTGAAGTTTTAAATATGTATATTGACCTAGGCATACTGTTTCCGATTTAGTTCACGTCAATTCTTTTAAGATCAATTGCGTATACTATATGTGGTGCAGTAGGCCTATTGATGTAATCTGTCAAACGCTTTCAGTGATTAGTTTGAGTTTGACCGAATAATAAGGAAAGGGCAAATTTGATAATTAGATGCGAGTGCCAATGCGAGGCTAATGTGGAAACGAGGCTAGTCAGAACCACAGCATTTTTTCCAGAGAACAATGGCGACGATAACGGTGCGAACTTTGAATCAATTGAGGGAAGTGAAAGACTTCAAGCTGGGTAATGTTATTACCAAAGATGGCATCATCTACGACTTGAAAATACCTAGTGAGGAGTTGGCCGGGAAATTTGAGTCCGGCAAAGACTATATCGTAAAAGTCTTCGATACCTACACCAACAGCAATAGCGGCCATGAGGTTGTATGTCTGAAGACTGGGAAGTCGAGGGTAAAAAAAAAATATTTTATGTGATGAATTAAAAATATGAAAAACTTGTAGTTATGTTATTTTGTGAAATATATATTGACTGATGATTCAATGGATCCCAGTATTTAGCTTCAAATGAATTGGGTGACTCGTTTGGTGGGAATTTTTTGTTTTTCTTTGTTCTCCCTTTCCCTTCATATTTGCATTCAGAATTGTTGATTTTGGTAAATACTTGTATATCACCTGCAATATGATTATTTCATTAATTTGGCGATTTTTATTCAATCAATCTGGAGGGGGGACTTTGATCTCTTATAAGTTTACATATTTGTTTCTTTAAAATTTATATTGTAGGTGATCTGTCAATAATTGAAAGTTTTCGTGCTAAATCTAAGTAATGGTTTGTCAACTTTTCTTCAATTGAAAAATCAGATTTCAGGAAAGCATGCTACATGTGTATATACATGTATATATACATGTATGAGTTCTTCTTGCCCAATAAATATGACATTTTATTTTGCGTGTCCCTTAAGAGGTGTTGCAGGACATTGTAAAAATTGGCTGCAATATGGCATATGTAAGTAACGTTTTTCCAAATGCGAAAGGACGATATAGATTGGTAAACACACAAAGAAATATACATGTATACCCGGTATAGAATATAGATATATGCCTTTGCACCAAAATTGCAGTCCTAGGGGTTGAAATAGAAGTGTATAATTTAAATGTCTACACAAATGAAGAGAAAATTGAAGTGTGTGGTGTTAACATAACAAATAAAAAGTAGACGGTCAAGTCCACGATAATGGACTAACCTTTCAGAAGAAAATTTGGATTTCAAGTCCATTTTACTTCAAATAGATCGAGTATCTCATTACCATCTTCGAATGTTTTTAAACATCACCCAATGTTGTTCATATGATGTACGATAGTTCTCATCTTGTTTGAAATTAGAGATCATATGAGGTATTAAAGGTACTCAATCCGATCAGAGGGTCCCCATCTGAACAGATTCCAACAACAAATTTTTTATCAAACGTCACTTTAATTAGTTATCAGAATCGATTAATTATCCAAAATAATGCTAACGACTGAGCTATTGTATATAATTGCCCAAAATGTGATGTATAGCAACTTTTTGTTCAATGAAATTTAGTATCGAGAGTATGTCGGTCGGCTTTTTGGCAAACTTCTGGGACAGAAAGGATTCCCGATAAGGAAAATTAATAGAATTCTAAAAATGATATCTATTAAATCTGAGCTTTGATGGGTGGTTTCCTCGACTCGATTCAAATATTTGTTACCCCCGAAGCCATTGAAATAGTAATTGAGAGGAGTTTTATCGGATTGAGTACCTTTAAGACTTTGGTAAGTGACCTACTCAATGAAATGAAAATCCGTAGGGTTGTCTCACTTAAGCCCCAAACTCGGAAATGTTTCTGGGTAGCCATACATTTATCTATTAATATAGGATCGACAGATGGATGTTCTACAATAATAAGCACTATTCATTGTTAACAAAAGTTTTACTCACGGTAATGGACTTACCATGTTTTGGCAATGGACATACCTTTCTGAAATGTTGGAAAAAAATGCACCTTCTGATATGATTACCCTATTTGTGAGTTTAAAAAAAAATAGAAAATAGGTTGTTTACTGATGACAAAACAGTCATGTCGGCGTGACCACTGTTTCTGCATTGCTATTGGTGAATATTTGATTCACTATAACACATGTACCATTTATTTGTACGATGGACAGACCTTTCTGAAATGATGATAAAAAATGCACCTTTTGCTTTGATTATCATATTTGTGGATTTTCGATCAGAAATAGGCAGTTTGCAAATGGAAAAGAATTAATATATTTATATTGTTTGTATACCAGTAATTACAATTAAGTTCATTTAGCGTGACATTTAAGCAATATATTCAAATTTGTATGGAACATATGGCACCTTTTATTTAGATTTTAGTGTATAAAATACGACATTTGAAATAAGAAGAGATAATGAAAGACAATATTTTATTTTGTATGTTGATATAAATGTTATATCTCTCTATTTCATAAAATTTTATTGTGCAAGCTTTTGAATTATGTTGTTGTATATTGATATCTGGATCCCTGAATACAACTTAATTTTTATATGGCTATATACACAGACAATATGAAATGTACAAACTGAATGATACCACTTGAAAAGGAAAATGGGTTTTTTTGGTAGCGACATACCACTTTAGAATGGTAATAGACATACCAAAATTAAAATTCATCAATCTGTTCACAAATTCTAAACGCAAACAAGGGGCTGAGTTTCTGTGATGGGCTCATCTGCCTTCCTTAAAAAAGGTATTTAGGACACAGGAAAAGGTGTTCAACACTGACCTAATGCAGCAAAAGATTGCTGAATTTGTTTCGGCACCAGTGGTCCCTGTGACAGTGGCGTTGATGACCGATGGTTTGAAGAGGGTGAAAGGCGAAGTAGTAGCGGTGAGTCTTGTGTAGAAGTTAGTCATATATAATGTTTTGTTTGTGAAAGTATATGAAAATAGAGATTATCAGTAATGATTTGCATTGAAATTAACCCTTTAGTGACTGGAGGTGCAGCATTAAATATTTTGTGCCAGTTTATTATTTTCTTATACATGCCAGTGTTGCATACATGTAGAAAGACTAACATTTATAAGAGATGGCACAGATTTACAAGGTCAAGGGAAATATTTTAAGGCTTTAAATGAAATCTTATGAGCTTCAAACACTACCAAATCTTAGTTGAAATTTCTTCATGATATAGATATATAAATGAATAACCTATAACTATATCACTCAAGTTTATGAGTACTTACTTGATGTTGAGTATGACTGCAGACTGGGTATCCTGTCAGCTGCTCATTTTATACCCACATATTAGTAAGAGCTGTGTCATATGGAATTTCTTTTTTTAATATTCTGCAGAAAATCATCTAGATTTCAACTCTAATGGCATCTGTCAGGAGTCTATTCCATTATTCAATTAGCCCAGTTGGAAAAGTGGTATCACAATGTCATGATAAATTCTGTAGCTGTCCAGGATCTCTGGTTGCCTGCTATTTTCTGCTATGTTATTTTTCTGTGGCAAATCCCTTTCAAATTAAGACTTCCTGTCTGTTCTGAATGATAGAGTTGTTTAGTGCATCTCATGTTGCTGATTGTCATAATTAAATGTAGTTGCTGCTAGCCTCTAGGAAGCTGGAAGTTGTGAGAACTAATTGGTTTTCAATACCTTTCTCCGTATGGAGAAGAAATTCCATTTGAAGTCATGTTTAACATTGACAACGTCTTCTTGCATCGCAAAAATACATATATAATGAAGATAAATAGTGTAAAAGAGTACAGCTGGGATTTATTGGAAATAACTAATATTGAAGATAATGAAATATAATTCATTTAAATTTGTTCCAGGTTTCGGAGCTGAAAAAAATAAGCCGTCTGAAAAGGAATGGTCGAGACGGGATATTACCTTAAAGGACAGAAAAAGGATCCATAACAATAAAGCTATGGGATGACTATGGCAACATGAACGAGGGGGACATAGGAAAGACGTACCTATTCAAAACAATGGAGGTGACGAAATACCGACGCCTTGCCTCCCTGACAAGGATGACATAGACTGAGATAAAGGTATATTTATATTCACACAATGGCAATTGGGTATATTAAATAGCAGCTACTTGTAGTTATACCCCCACTTTCGAAGAAAATGGGGGGTATACTGGATTGACTGCATCTGTCCATCCGTCATGCTTTCTTTGTCCGTCCAACCTCATAACTCGAACAACTATGACCAAAAATGTTTGGTGTGCATGCTCATTATGACTGCTTCTCCGCATGATGCTAATTGCGGTTCGGTCCAACCTTTTTGTTTTGAGTTGCGCCTCATTTCCAACCTATTTTTACTTGGAAAATTCTGTTCGACTTAACAACTGAAACAAATATGAACCGATTTCAATAATGTTTGGTGTACATGCTTCGTACAATACCGTCTCTACATGATGCGGCTAGGGATTGGCTCAGACTGTTAGAAAATTCTGTCTGACTTAATAACTTTTAACAAATTTGAACCAATTTGAATTTGTTTTTATGTACAAGCTTATTGTCACTCTGTCCGACTTAACAACTTAAACAAATATGAACCGATTTCAATAATGTTTGGTGTACATGGTTCTCACAATACCGTCTCTACGTGATGTGGCTAGGGATTGGCTCAGACTGTTAGAAAATTTTGTCCAACTTAATAACTTTTAATAAATATGAACCAATTTGAATTTTTTTTTCTGTACAAGCTTTTTGTGACACCATATCGATATTATTAGTCCGAATGTTTCTTTAAAGTAAATTTTTTTTGTTTGGTTTACGGATAATGTGGGTTGAATTTGCCACAGTGGAGGTATGCTAGCACTCGAGTGCACACCTCTTTTTGTATCAGTATGCTGGAGACTCAGGGTTGCATGGACATTATTAATTAAATGTTTGTACAAGATTAAGATTGAAACTTTTGTACTTTGGTGTAATGACTATAACAGTAACCAATATACATATCTTATAAATATAACTTTTCAGGAAATTGTGCCAGAAGTACCGGTTGAAACAGACAGTGAGTGAGATGTGACAGTGATTGGCCTGGACAAGGAAGGGTTAGTATTTTTTGTAATCATTTCAGCTTGTAAACATTTTCCATTGTCAGGAACTAGTGTTGGCCAGTATATTTTTAGATAACCTCCTTATGACTATTGATTAATTGAAATTGATAATTAAAAATATGTCAACTATAACATAATTATGGTGTATACACTTTAAAATTGAACCTCTCTATGGTTATTTTAAAGTTTGCAATGATCATTTTACCTCATGTGAGTTTAGCACACTAATGTGCTGACTATTTGTGCTTGTACGACCTAGGTTTGATAATGAACAGGATTGTTTTCTGAAACTTTTAAGAGTCTGCAATATCACATATTGGGTATTTGAGTATGCTGAGTGGCATTATACTAAGTATGACTGATAACTAATGCTTTCAAATTTCTTTCGGCAGAGAGAACTTTCTCCTTTTCACAAATGGTGAAAAAGAATTCACCGTCAATGTGGCTATGCTGGTAGATGAGTTACGATCTGAGAAGCAGGTGTTTGATTCAGTTCCCTTCAAGCTGCTCATGAAATCAACAGGCACATGTGTCACAAGTGTTGTTCACTTAGCAGAGTGAAGTATTCCAATGACTGTTGTTCTTCATAAACAACTATTTTTACATTTGGTAACTATGAAATGTTCTCTTTTATATGTTATATTTGTTTGTTAATAACATATGTTTGTTAAAATAAGACATTTTAAAGGACATTTGTCATTCAAAGTGTTTTGCTTCGAAATTATCAACTTTAATAGGAAGTCGTTCAGTAATGGAACAGGGCTTTTGTATGTGTTTGTTGAAGTACTGGCTCTATATGAATAGTGTCCAAAACATGTAAATGTAAGGCGAGACATGTGTACGGCTTTTTATTTTACTCTGAACTGGAAGATGTCAAGTTCATTAAGTTTAAGCTTGACCATTTTAAATGATTAGTGTGCTTTCCATTATGTCTTAATGTTATATAGTTTGACATATTATTTTCTGAGATCTTGCGTCAAAGTGTTAATTTCAGCACAATCAAATTTAATTGTCTTGAAGTCTCTCATTATCCATTTAAAGGTACTCAATCTGCTTAAGCACCCCTTAATTACTATTTCTTTGGCTTTAGGGGTAAACAATATTTGATTCGAGTCAAGGAACCCATCATACAAAGTTCAGAGTTAATATATATTGTTTTTTGAAATTTGTAATTTTCTTGAGGTGTGTACTAATAATTTGCCCATAATTCGTAATTTTCTCGATGTGTACACCAGAAACATTATTCCAACAGACGAGGATGCATAACTCAAAAATCAAGTGGCAATAATAACGCAATTCTGACCGAGATCATCCTTTTGACGGCGATTTATGGGACAGAAAAAATAACAAAAGGGGTTCATTATTAGTTACAACTTCGGGCTTCCATACACCGTTGAGAATATGTGGACAATTTCGTACGTATTTCGCAAGCTACGAATCGTACGGTAGTAACTTCATCTTCATTGTTGGCGATTATCGCAATCTGCTGAGAGAGCCCTGTCGTTCGTACTCAGATTTCACCAATCTGTGTACCTACATGTACCATGCCTGTCCGAAGTTTCATGGAAAACGGCTAATTTGATTCTATTTGTCGTTATATATCCGTATTTCTATATATTTAGCACCACATTTATTATTTATTTGAATACAAATAAAATAAAACAAGTCAAAGATGATATGTTTTTAAAATGTTTAAGCGTGAAAGGAGGGTGATAAGTTCTTACCAGAGTACGTTATGTTTTGGATGGTTACGTTACGCACAAGTCGTTCCCCTGGCGTTTTGCGATCAGCTACAGCACATGTTTATATTCCAGGTTTAAAATAATTTGAAACAAAAAATGTACTTCGAAATTTGGTTGTTGGTGCTTTTTGGCAACACAAATGCTTATATGCACGGAGAATGTGCACTCAAAGGTAGTGCGATGACATGCATTAACATTCCGTCGGTGGAGACGGACCGGGTGCTGTTCACCGAACGTTTGACGGTGGTAAACGCTCAACGTGTGAATTTGAGCCAAAACATGCTACCACGCCTGAGATTTGTAGAACTGAGGTCCAGTAATGTTACGTGTGTACAGGTTGAAAGAATGCTGCCATACGCCGTGGTCGAGAAGGATCGTGTGTTGTTTTCTGATGACAAGGAGCAATTCACCACATACCATGATTTAAAGACTCCTGAAAGAGATTCTCCTCATGCAGAAGAAGGAGCACCGACGCCGGCCACGACCTCGGAGAAAGTTACACCCCAGAGGTTGAAACATACCCATCTACAGCGACAGTTCCAATTGTGTCATCTGCGGAACCGACTACAAACATTTTGTCTGCTGACACCTATCCAGGGGTACACACTATAGGTATGTGGGAGGCGGTTGCGAGTGCGGCTGCAGTTGCATTGGTCAGTGTGATTGTAGGAGCGTTAGGTTGGTGCTTGAAGCGATTGTTGGACAAGCGGCAACGTATTAGACTGGAAAATGCACCATGTAGCATGTCGGTGTCACCAACAACCCCTACCTCAACATCAACACCCTTGTTGTCGGATACGAGTTTCAATGCCGATGTAACGACCGACACAACACTTGACATTACAGCGAATACGCCTCACACTACCGAAACAGGCCAGGACTCAGTGATAGATATGCCACCGGCTGACCAGGACTCAGTGATAGAAATGTCACCGGCTGCACCGACCGTTGACACTATCCCCACGGTGTCGCCAATAGATCTCGACCTTACACGGTCTGACACAGACTCTGTTGGGATAGATGTCTCACCGTCCGCAACGTCTTGCGACAACAGCCCTGATGTGTCACCAAAAACTATACATGTAGACATTACCTATTCTGACACGGACACGCTGAGAGATGAGGATTCACCAGATGCAATGCCCTGTGACATTAGCCCTGAAGTTTTAACGCCCAAGGATTCAGGGATTTCCATGACGTCAACACCTCTGAAAAGGTCTCAGAGACAGCGACACACTCCGAACAGATATTCTCCCTCTTAAAAACATTAGTTAGTAAAAGTCAGTTTAACGTCGATTGATATTTTCCAGAGTAGTCATGCGAATACGATTCTTATTATTATCAAAGGCATTTGCGAGGTTCAGAAGTAATACACAGTGATAAACAAATGTACACTAACTTTGCACAGATAACTGTAAATAGTATTAAATTAGTTGAGCCATATGCAAAAAAAAAGAACACTATTAGGGGGGTCCATGTAGTACTGAGCTTAATGCTGATAATATATTATTTTGCGATGTATGTTTATTCACAATATAAAAAACAATACACACACAACTAGCAATTGGCGTTAAAGGTACGGTTGGCCTTGGCGGTGGGTATCCTGTGAAAATACTTCCACCCATCAAAAACCGCCACAAACAGAAAGAACATCAAAATGTAGACAGACTTTGTCCGTATACAAATAAGAAATATCGCATACACAGTATGTTATTGTCATTTGTTTGACCATTGTTATGTAAACACAAGCATAACAAGTTACTTTTCTGGTGTTTGTTTATATTATGATGGCAAACATAAAGAGCGTTCTTTGTTGTTGAATTCCTGATATGGAACTAATAAAGAGCGCTTATATCATGTGTTTGTGATTAGCCAGTGACAATGTGCTGTCGTCTGTAACACAATCAGGCTCTTGCTTATGTAAAATATAGTAAGTCTTTATGATAGCATGCTGTTTACGCGATGGTCATGGTATATATGAACGAAACTGAATGCGTTTTAATGTTTTTCTGTTTACGGTGTTTGGAACAAATATGAATATTTTCGACAATTAAGGCCAACCGTGCCTTTAAACTGACTTTTATTAGCTATGACATTAGCCTCAGTTTCCTGTGAGTACACATGTGTCAATCAAGGGGGTGTGCTTTATTGTTTTAAAGTATATTTTTGGCTAAATTTTATAATGCAACTACAAGCATTAATAGTTTGTTTTTTATATGCCCTTTTGAAAAAAAGAGGTTGTATTAGGTTATCATTCCGTACTTTACCATATTTTTTTTATCTGAAGTTGGTATGTGTATCAGGGGATGGCTAACCTTACCTGTCAAGTTTGAAAAAGTGTTCTGTCCAATTATTTAGAGTTACGAACCCCCCTTTTTTACTTAGAATTTGACAGCATTTTGACATTGAAAGCATGGGGTATATGTGTTTTTTCTTCAAATTTAATGTAATTAGTATTTTTTCTTATGTTGTAATGCAATTTGAAATGTCTAAAGGACTTATTTTGTCGCTACCTTGCGATGTTTTCGCTATATTATGTATGAAAATACGAATGCTGTTTCGGCGCTGTTGGCATTCTGTACTGTTTTGAAGAAAAACAAATTTGACTAAATTTTATAATGCAACTAAGGGTATTAATGGTTGGTCTATTTTTATCTATTATATATTTTGAAAGATCTGTTTGTTTGTGTGTGTGTTTGTTTGTTTGTGTGTGTGTTTGAAATCGATGGACTCCAAAACGACTAAGCCAATTTCGATGAAATTTGGTATTTTAGGGTATTTTCGGCCGGAGACGAACATAGGCATATTTATTTGTCCGTGCGAGGTCAACTTTTCACGTGCGGAGGTCAAATCTGTTTTTACGCCGTTTTTGCGCTAATATATTTCAGTTCGGTGCTCACAAATCGATTCGATATAGCGCGAATAATAAATTGCCAGTCATATAATTTGCACGGTTAGAATCTGTGGCGTGTCCTCTTTCCAACGATATATAATATGTATGTATCCGTTTTAGTTATCTGCCTCAATTATTAGGTACAAGTGGTCCGATGCTTTTATCGGGATAAAATCAATGCGTAATTTCTATGACGTCGTCAGAGGTCATAAAGTTAGATTACGTTAACTCTCACCCTGCCGATGCATTTGACTGTGTCGCGTTAACTCATCACCGGCCGAGGTATCCGCAAATGACATTGGGCTATATATCTCGGAAACGGGTGTAGCTATCGACTTGAAATTTGGTATGTGAATGTATCTTGCCCCGGATACGAATTTTATCGGGTCGCCGAGCACGTGCGACACCAGCTTCGCGCATGCGCAGACCAGATCTAGGAAACGGGTGGAGCTATCGACTTGAAATTTGGTTTTTGAATAGCCCGGACGAAGTCGGGTCACCTTCTAGTAGTATATATGACAAGTTATGTTTTATGGTGATGATATATATGACAGTCATTAGGTGTTTTGTTGATTCTTTTTTTTTTGGAAAAAGAATATTTTGACTACTTTTTAAATTTTTTATAATACACTTACGGGCATTAATATATATTTTTTTTTTTATATTATGTATGACAAGAGATGTTTTTGGCGATGCCGTATCAGCCAACTTTTTTATATATCAACCAAATGGGTGTCAGTAAACTCCCATCCTGACCGACTCTTATCATGCTTATTTTTCCTCCCCCGCAATTCATGGGAGCCATAACATTGGTATTTCAACTAAAATAACATTCATAATATGATCTGGCACATATAACTAAGACATCTTTAATTTTTTTTAAATAACATTGGTTAACTAAATGATGGACATTTTTTTCAACATATGTACGAGTTGGTTAGGGTTCGAGTTGACTGTCCCAAACTTGTGTTACGTATATCTGATGTGCATGTATGTTTATAACGTTTTATTAACTTTTGATAATCATTGTAAAATATATCGATTTGTTGATAACAACGTTTTGTTACTTTTTTTGATAACGTAGGAAAACTATCCTACATATATCAAGGTTCGGGTATGGAGATAAGCCTCGTGTGGGTCGTGATACGTGTCAGTGTCTATACTAATGGTGTTTAGAGTATACTGTACCAAAATGTTTGAAAATTGACTCGTTATCATTTATGAAACACTGTCCCCCGCTTGACCCTATAATTAATGAACTGATATTAATCTTTTTGAATTCATTGACGTCGTTATGTCATGCGATGACATAACGGACCTCTCATTATACACAATACGCGTATATATAAGATATGTTGTCGACGTTTTACACACATCCTAATTTGTTTTCAAAAATTCATTTAATATGAGTTGAACATCGCCAATAGTGATAGCGGAAGAGACACCCGCGAGGGATGTCTCTGATAACGTAAGTTTTGAATATTTTATAGTAGCAGATAGCGACAATGTTTGGGTGGTCAGTAAACTTGCTACCGTTACGAGTTGCAGCGACACATGGTAGCTTGCTAATTTGTCTTTTAGACCAAACTAATCTCTATAATGTAGATTTTCTTTGTTAAAAGTGGGTTTCGTAATGAGTAGATTATACTATTTTCAGTATGATATGGTTTTATTATAAAGGTACTCAATCCGATAAAACTCCTCTCGATTACTATTTCAATGGCTTCGGGGGTTAAAAATATTTGATTCGAGTCGAGGAACCCATGAAACAAAGCTCAGATTTGTTAGATATCGATTTTAGAAATATATTATTTTTCATTATCGGGAATACTTTCTGTCCCCCAGAACAGTCAAAATTGCGTTATTATTACCACTTGATTTTAGAGTTATCCACCCTTTTCTGTTTGAAAAGTGTTTTGGTGTATACATCTCGAGCAGGATACGAAATTGGCGGCAATTATTAGTATTCATCTCGAGAATATAACAAATTTCAAAAATCGATATCTAATAACTCTGAGCTTTTGTTTGATGGGTTCCTCGACTCGAATCAAATATTTTTTACCCCCGAAGCCAAAGAAATAGTAATATAGGACCCTCTGATCTGATTGTTGTTGTTGGAATCTGTTGAGATGGGGACCCTCTGTTCGGATTGAGTACCTTTAATAACGGTTAACCATTTGTTAGCAATATTTATTGTGTAGTCGCGATAATTACATACTAATTGTTTTCTCGACAATAAAAATCGCGGGCCATGACCGCCCTTAGTGACGCCCTTCATGAAGCCCTTAATAGTGTAAGCACATATTATGGATTCTAAATATTTGGTCTGTCTTTAATCGCGCTTTTAAGAATATATGAAATATAACAAAATGTATTTACCCTCTAAACCACATTTTCGTTGATACTCCCCCACAAGGTCAACGTGATGAAACCGTAAGCACATATTACTTTGTTTGAATATTTGACCCCTACACCTTTACCCTTTAATAATATATAAGAACATTGTGTAAATATATTACACGTTATACATTCTATAATGGCGAGAGAATATCTTAAACACCTAACCCCGCCCCTTTTATTGACAGGATTTGTCTGATATTTTAGACACCACTATTGAGTGGCTCTTGGAGCCTTGAATCTCCGATGACGAATTAGACGATCGTGGTAAATCGTAATCATTAGTTATTGTGGGAGCAATCTCTCAACTAAAATCGGGCATATTTGAATCTTAGAATTAGGCAGCCATATAGTTTTAAAATTTCATTAAAGCAGGTTGTTATGCTATGCTCTTGAAGGATTTACACATTTAGGATTACTGTTCACTTTTTGGCTTAATTTTTCGTGTTTTTCATCTGTGATTGTTTGTGATTGTTGTTCTGTTGTGTGTTCATTAATTCAAGGAGTCTGTGAGTAAACCTATGATTAATATCATTCAAGGAGATTGTGAGTAAACCTATAATTAATATCTATGGAAGAAACTAGTTTTGGGTATGGTAGAGATGAGAAATCCATAATCCCCACATTTTGACATCCCATCCAGTCTCCAGTGGAGCATTGCTTTTGAAGGTTCTACATACATTGGAAGAAGTGAGCAAAGCCAGTGACAAAATTATAAAAAACGCTGAAGTGTTGAAAGATCAATTGATAAAAAAAAAAAAGAGAATGTCATGTTACGGAAGAGATGTGCCTCAGGACTGAAGGCTGAATATCAGCTGAGTTCACAAATAAAACAAATGGAGAAAAATTTGAGTGCCATGGCTGGTGACATGTTCAGTGATGATATGAGTGATCTGGACTCCTCACTGGACATGTCTGCATAAAGCAGTGATCTGGACTCCTCAACTGCAGACATACCAGTGTCATATCAGCCTGAAAGTGATGCTTCTGGTTCAGTTAATAAATGATTTCTTTGATGAGCTCATGGAACAATTATGACAACATGATGAAATCTGAATTTTAGTTTCTTTGTGTGTGAGGACCCTGGGAACAAATGTGACAAACATTTTTACTTTTCTTGCTTATGTTGTATATGTGTTTCAGAGAAATATAATGGTGACGCCTAAAGATAACAGTGATGTTTCTAGTACCTCACCCTGCCAGTAACCACCCTCCCCTAGTTCAGACTACCTTTCCTACTAATTTTATTCACCCCATGAAAAATATATAAATAAAATACAAAAAACAGAATTGCTTTATTTACCTCTGGTTGAAGTAAAACTATGCTGATCAATTCAAAAGGAGGTTGATAGCATGATAATTTTTATTAAAAATATTATTAGGATTCATTATTCCTTCCAATAAATGCACAAATCTACTCACTGTGTACTGTCATATAATTTGTATTGACAAGGGGCATATATTTAGAATGAAAAAAGTCCAGATATAAGTCTTTAAAAAGTTAACAAAATGTTAATTACCACCCTAATTATTTTTCATCCATAATTGGCCACATTGCTATTTTTTATTAGGTCCAACCGTTCTTTGGCAGAATGTTTCATTAAACTTTATTCTACTTTTTACATTCTAAGCAGATATTTTAACTTTTTACACCGTTAAACAACTTTGAAATCCTAATTTGAACGTCAAAATGTTAATTACCACCCTAATTATTTTTCATCCATAATTGGCCACATTGCTATTTTTTATTAGGTCCAACCGTTCTTTGGCAGAATGTTTCATTAAACTTTATTCTACTTTTTACATTCTAAGCAGATATTTTAACTTTTTACACCGTTAAACAACTTTGAAATCCTAATTTGAACTTCAAAATGTTACTTACCATCCTAATTATTTTTCGTCCATAATTGGAAACATTGCTATTTTTTATTAGGTCTAACCGTTCTTTGGCAGAATGTTTCATTAAACTTTATTCTATTTGTTACATTCTAAGCAGATATTTTAACTTTTTACACCGTTAAACAACTTTGAAATCCTACTATCCTGGTCTTAACGGTAGTTTCGACAAATCTAAGCAGTTATCTTTTTAGCCAAACTATTTCTTTTAAAACCTATCCTTTCTATTCATATCAATAACAATATTCATCATTCATTAAATTATTCTTTATGTTTGTTTTACAGCCACATATGTTTTCTTGTCAAGGAGGAATTCATTACTATGTCAATCAAGCGTATCAGCCATATATTAAAGACACGGTTGGCCTTGGCGGTGGGTATCATGTGAAAATATCTCCACCCGTCAAAAACCGCCACAAACAGAAAGAACATCAAAATGTAGATAGACTTTGTCCGTATACAAATAAGAAATATCGCATAAACAGTATGTTATGGTCATATGTTTGACCATTGTTATGTAAACAACAGCATAAAAAGTAACTTTTCTGGTGTTTGTTTATATTATGATGGTAAACATAAAGAGCGTTCTTTGTTGGTGATACCTGATATGGAACTAATAAAGAGCGTTTATGCCATTTGTGTGTGATTAGCCAGTAGCATTGTGCTGTCTTCTGTAACACAATCAGGCTCTTGCTTGGGCAAAATATAATAGGTCTTTATGATAACATGCTGTTTACGCGATGGTCGTGTTATATATGAACGGAACTGTATGCGTTTCAATGTTTTTCTGTTTACGGTGTTTGGAACAAATATGAATATTTTCGAAAATTAAGGCCGCACGTGCCTTTAATTAACCAGGCTTTATTCATTTCATAATTGTTTATATTTCTATGTAAATCTGTAATAAAAGGTGGAGCTTGGTGTGGCTAAAACAAGATTATTCACTGCACTATTCTTATCTACTACACATACTAGGTCCTAAAAATATTTCTGTATTTCATTCTATTCAAAATTGTCCACGAGAGTCAAATCAATAATTTCTTTTTATTTGACATTTTCAAATAATCACGTTATCTGTGAGGCATCAGAATGAAATACATTGTCTTTGTAATAACGCAATCATAGTAGACATTTCAGGTAGTAATAATAAGTGCGACCCCTTCCTATTTCATTCCAGATACAAATAGCGTTTTGTTCACCTTTAGTATGCATGTGATTATTCCAGATTCTGAACCACCATTAATAATTTATCAAAATTTTAATCTCACAAACCATACTTACTATTAAATACCTCTTATTTTTACGAATATTCAAAGAGTATTGAAACTCAAGTGACAAATTAGTCACCGTCCACTGATTACAACATTACCAGGATCCCAGTATGTGATATCTCTCAGGAATTAACTTTGTATATATACCTGCATAATGATATGATTTAGTGCATTGCGGCAACTTAAATAATAACTTAATTACTTCAGTTAATCAATATGTAATAAACATATAATATATAAACATGAATTATGACCCTATTTCCTTTACATTTTATTAAAAATTTCATTTGTGCATGGCATAGTATTCAGTAATGTCAGTAATATTTAATCACCATCCACTGATTACAACATAATCAGGATCCTATAATTAACTTTCTATAAATACCTGCATCATTATATGGTTTAGCGCATTACGCCATTTTAAGTGCCAACAGAAGGATACTGCACTTACATCAGCAGATTTTGTTTGTCTGACAGAAACTTGGTTGAAGATTCATAATGTGTCATCAGATTTCACTCTGGACAACTTCCTACTTCTGAGAACTGACCGAGAATCTGTAAACCCATTGGACAGAGGAGGTGTTGCAATTCAGTTGAGTGACCTATGCCATCCATGCCGTGAAATTAAACTTCCACTCTGCTTTGAGAACATTGCTGATTGTACAACACCGGTCCATTGTTTCATGCCGTATATTGGCTGTGACTATATACAACAGACCAAGCAACAAATTCAATAACTTCATAAGGGACATGGATAAACTGTTGACCTTTTTACCAACTTTTAATTTCCCAACAGTGATCTGTGATGATTTCAATGTGAATGTTCTTTCTACTAACACATATGTCACAGGCCTTACAAAAGTTGACGAAATTCCATGGATTTCTACCATATGTCAAAACTACAACACACAGAGCTGGTGGCGCATTGGACCACATATACATAAACATAAATTATTTGCAGGACTCACTGACTTCAGCCATTCCACTGCATTACACAGATCATTTCGCTGTTGTGTTATCAATTCCATATGAGGCATTATCTGACTTCATTTAAATAAGATTTGTGTTGGACATAGGTTGTGATCGCAAGTTAACTCTTAATATATACTATCTGAAACTACTTCTTATCCATAGGACCTGTGTATATACTGACTGTCTGTTTATTCACAAAATAACTCATTATCATTACAGTACACACTCTTGTAGGCATTCAACTACACTTGACAATGCACATCTCATGACATTCATAGCTTCATGATATATTCAAACCTGTCAGAACAGATTGAGATCAGCTACAGTAATCTAAAAAAGTAAACTCCACTTTCGAATATTCAAATCCACCAAAAATTGTATGCAACTTTTCCAATCCAACATGTATACCAGGTTCGTATCCTCTGAGCTTATTGCAGAGTTATGGCCATTTACACCTAGAATACCAGAATTATATTTTTTAAATGCTTACTTTACAGTCCATATGTCTAAGTATATCAGTCACAGGTTATAGATATGCCCACACTAGGCGGTATGCCACAAGGGGGTATGTACCGGACGACAGTCCATCTCTTGTTAAACTTATGTTGTTTTCGAACTGGCTCTCGATCTCGGCTAATTTTAGTGCTGCATCATACAACTCTCAAAACGCAAGAGGCATTTACTTTACACCTTTACAGCATAGGGATGCTTTCTTTGGAGGTATGTGCCATAAAATAGATTTGATATTCATCGTAGCTTGACATAATGTTTCATCAGTAATATAATTAATTTTCTGTTTTTAAACTATTTGTAACATTAGGAGAGAATACTTTATATTTTGACAGATTCAGTCATTTATTTCACTCACCCAAGTGGAAATAAAAATGATAAAAGACTGATATGACTAATTAACATCAAAGTTGTCAGATAAATTTATGAATATAGCAGACATACAAAATTAAATGTTATCTATTCATGCATGATTGGTCAAATAATATTTTACCCAGATCACTTTTGAACACTTACATCAAATATAATAATCCAACAATTATCACTAGACAAACTGGAAATATTCATGGAACTATGGCTAGAACCACATTTACTGAAAACCTACCACTACATACCTATCAAAACAATAGAAAGAAGTTGACATACAATTACAATCCCTTATGCCACGTTCCAACTTTAAATTCCAGGTTACGCTATAATTAATTGATTCTTACCTTGAAAAAGTTGAATGTAAAAACTCAGGTTGCCCATAACATATCGCTGACAAATCATAGGAAACTGATATGTGTTTAGATACGTTTTCTGTCTCATCATCATTGCCATTTTCATTCAACAATATTCATTAAATGAAAAAACAGTAATAATTATTATCCAATGGCTGTAGTATTATGTTGTTGATAAAAGCTGCAATGCCATTTAAGCATAATTTTAATTTTAAAGTATGACAACTGACCAGGGGAGCTCAGAGCTTGAAAGGGAGTATTGTTCATGTGAGATGACAGTTAGATGACCAGAAGGTCATACCACCTCTCAGTAATGTAGTATCTTTATTTTTTGTTTATTACCTTTTTCCGATGTTATGTTGATAATATATACATTACAAATAAAGAACTTGAACAAACCCAAAACACGATGACTGAAAATAGATGGCTTAGATATAATTTTAGACAGGTATATATATAATCATCGATGCTGCAAGGATTGTGTTCGTTTCTCTCTTATGTTTAACTTCTGTTTGCGTGATTCTTAACATTCTCGATGCCAGCAGTTTCGAGGAACCAATGGTGGAATGTTCGTGGGAGTGGTTGGAAAGGTTATTTTTGATAGGGAGATGGATGGTGTTTATACCATAGTGATTGTAGGACTTGAACAAAACGATCTACCGAAATTCGTCACCTCCATCTCTTCCTCCGACATCGAACCCGCCAAATCTGCTACAAATTCAATTGTAAATTCGAATTTTGGTTGCACTGACATTATTGGTTTGACAAACGTGTGTACCCGTGGAAGTTAAAACGTGTAAAGAAGTAAATTTATTTTTAGTTCGTTCATAGACTGTACCAAACTACTCCAAACCAAAGCTAAAAATATATTTCGCAAGACTCAAATACTGAATCAAGTCAGTCATAAATTACTGAACATTGAAAAATTGGAGAAAATCATTATGAGAATGCATTTGGTGACTCTTCTTAAGGTCTGCAAATACTTCTTCTGCGGTAATGTTTTAGCTTCAATGCGAAGCAATTTATTTTAGCAGAAAAAGTCATTAAAAGATGGAAATAATTTTTCTGAAAATTATTTCATAAGTGATGAATAGATTACTGAGTGGAACGGCAACCAGCAAAGGTCGATATTCAACAAGAACAATCCGCTCAAACCTTCTCCAACAGATCAGACACACTAACACAATGGAACTTAAGAGAATTCATACTTTAAAAGAGAGAAATTCAAAACTCTTGTTAGAGGCGTATATCACGCCAACCAAAACAACAACTCTGACACAAAAGACAGTGTTCACAAGAAAAGCAAGCGGGGGAAAGTAAACAAGTAGTTTTTTCCTTAACAGAAAGCAAACTTGATACCATTTTTAACAGAAGCCAGATAAAACAGGCTACCGATGTGTTTGCAGAATTTCACATGGCCAGAGAAAAAAATTAGTATTTCTAGTACTGGTGAGATAATTTCTTTAATAAATGACATCTCATTATTTTACATATTTGGATTGAGTCAAAATGTTTAGATTGTTGTATTCGAAAATGCACAAGTGTAACCCATGATCGCATTCATGTTTTAATGTAACGAAAATTAAACAGATGTATATCAGTTACAAACTAGTTGGATAAATTCAACAAAATCTAAATTATTTAGACTTCCAAAGTTATTTTAAGACTGTCAATAATGTGATCTTTCATCAATGTGACAAATAAAAATCTCCTGGTGAAAATACGCACATAATCATGAGTTGGCTCATTTGTGTATGGTCCGAACATAATATGCATAGAATCGTCTCGTAATGAGTCGATAATATGACTAAAAATCTGTTATTTTCAGAACATTATCGACCCAAAACATGAGGCAATTCTAAGCAGATTATCTACCTAAAACAAGATAAATTTAAAGCAGATAATGTGCGGTTTTTTGGGAGAACAATAATGTGCGGTTTTTTGGGACAACAGGCTGGACAAATATAAATAATGTAAGAACAAGTGAACAAGTTAGAAAGATTAAAGAAAACTAATTCTTTTTCTCATCGATACAACCTACCAGATGCACACTCACTCACTGGGTTTATTTGAGAAATATGTGAATATATATGAATCTATTTGACCGAGTAAACTAACAGTGCCCGCTCTCCCACGGCGAAGCCTCGGAAGCGAAGCGACCTAGGGTATACATATGCAGATACGAGATATACTAATCAACTTTTTCAGCCCAATCTAAAATTGGATTGAACTTACCTTACTCTTTACAACAGTTATATTATGTACACGTTTTATGTCTGCTTATTAACTAGTGGTGGGACAGTGAGGTACGCCATCCTGTCCTACCTGTTTCAATAATTTCATCACAAAAAACACTTGTTTAATAAAGACAATTATTGTAGCAAACGCTGGTCACCAAAATAATACACCTGATACAAATACATATATGCTTTCCAGCTTTCTCCCATCAAAAGACGGCGAGATGGCAACCTTGCCATCCAGAATCTAGCCTTAATGGATGAGTCACAGACGTTGACTAAATTAGCCGTATTCAACACAAATGCTGAAATAGAGTTTAAAGAAGGCGATGTGATTGTGAAAGTCACCAATGTTTACAGCCGAATCTACAACGAGAGACAATCGTTGTCGACAGTGATGGAAACTGACTGTGAGGTAAGTAATCCATTTAAAATAATAAATGTTACATTTATATTGAAATAACTCCCAATTTCTCATATGCCATGTGCTTTTATTATAAAAACACACTTATCCAGAAACAACTAAAACTAGGTTGTAATTTTGGGATATTGCTCCTGATTGTTAGCTGATCTTATCCTTATTGAAATGTTTTCTCCCCCACAACCACTTAACTGGTGGCTAAAATTTCGTTGGGACCTTTATTCTCTGATCCAAGATATATTTGGAAATTCACAAAACCAAAATCTTTTTTTTTTAACAAAAGATAGACATGACTAAATACTTCCACATAGGTTACAGGTCGTAAATTTTGTTGGATCATCATGAAATTGTATTGGATGTTAACAATGACATGTGAATGGGAACAAGTCTTTTTGTGGTCATTCGGCAAAACAACATGACTGCCAGTTGCCATCTTGGATTTTACTCTATGCATAACTAGGTTTTTCAACTTTCCACATTACTAATCACTCCATTCACTGTAACACATCAAATTATTCCCTTTCCAAGTTGAGCTACAATGTCATTGACACTTTCAGTTTTTCTGCAATTTCAACAACCAGGCACATGGCAGAAGTCCAGATCTCAGAGGACACAAAATTTACTGATGATACAGACTTCGAAGAGGAAAATGCTGGGGAACCCCTCGACTTCACTGTTGAAGGGATCACCAGTTATGGACTCTACAATGCATGTACAAATATTGGTAAGTTGTTGATTTTATAATAAAAATAACTACACAATAACAATAACAAAGTTATTGTCCCCCCAATTAAGGGGACAAGTTGATATTTAAACAAGCGAATTCGACCTCTATCAAACTTCGAGTCATAGTATTTTCCAGCTCAATTACTGCTTTTTAACTTATAATGCATTGTTATCGGTTTCAGGCCAGTTTTCAAATTCGATCATGACAACACGTCATGGACTGCATGCAGATCAAGGCTATGAGGTTTTTTCTATCTCAAAAAAATTGCCACCAACCAAATATAATCAGACTTTCCTTCAATCACCAGATTACACCCCTCAGTTCTTGATACAATTGGTGGGATATGTATTTATCTTGCTTGCAGACTTCAATTTCCTAAATATATCTACTATGTGCAGAAAAAGTACGATCTAACAATATTGTACACCTATTACCCTGTCGGCCAAACACAAACAGTATTTTTCAGTCAGCAGAAACATTACTTAATGCAACAGATCGACAACAATAAGCTTGCCTTAGTTTTTGTCTAACCACTGCTAGAAAACAAACTCAATCATTAGAAATACAGCCTGTCAAAATATCTGAGAAAAATAATTGTTTCTCCTCTCTTGCGCAATTCGAAACCCATTATAACCAGCATAATGACCATATTTAATTTCTTCAACAGACTGCTATGTAGCTTCTATTTTATCCGACTTCCTATGCTGGGTTTTAATTAATATTTAATAAGAATATTTTACTTTTATCATAGCTGTCCACCCATTTCGCTTTGTTTTTTATCTGTACCAATATTATAGTGTTGTACACATACGGGTAGTGCCAGCGTCCAGATTGACTATATTTTGTTGTTATATATGTATGTCCATCCGTAGTTATGCTTTAATAAATCAACCATTTTTGATTTGCTTGCAACAAATTCAAGTCCAAATATTGGTTTGATCTAATTATTTTATCTCATTTATCGCCCTTTTAATATCATGATTGCCAACATATTTGTTAAAGATGTCAATTGTGATCAACCTCTTTTTGCCCAGATTTAAACTTTCTTGTTATAACCCAAAGTATAGTTGCCCCAAGTAACTTACACTTAATTTATACATGCTTCCCTATGAGATAAGAGACTACACAATGCTTTATTTAACTATATATCTTTTTAACCGGAACTCAGCCAAATTTATTTAACTGGATGAATAGACTTCTAGATCCTTGAATACTTGACTTGTATTGGATCAAACAGAGCAGATATTAGTCATTTAAACATTTATACCCCCATCAATATATTTTTAACATTTTCCATTTTTAAATAAGTATTTTGATATATAACAATTGCTTACATACATGTATCTGCTATTTGTTTAATATTAGGTACATATGTGTAAAAAAAAAGACTATACTACTTTAAATTGTGAAGGTATACTCTAATATGACCATACATAAACGTAATAAAGCCCACGTAGATTCAATCTATATGGCAGTTTGCGGTCCAAAATACATTTATAACAATAACCACTTTTGATTTATTCCGGTATCGAAATTAGTCAACGAAATTGCTTACACAGGTACAGGGAAATAATGACATTTCTTCCCGCGTGTTCAAATAGAACTTTCGAAGAGGTGTTCTTTTGTGCGAAATCCCTAATTGATTGAGATAATAATTATTGCAAAACTTAAATTTTCATTGCTTTATGACTAACTCTATTCAGCATTGCATGTTCAGAATATTACATATATATTTTGAGTCTTCTATCACTTCATCGACAGAGCTTGCATTTTAATAAAATATCCATTTTTTTCGTCAAAAATATAAGTCTGCACATATATTGTTTAACAGAAGCCATGTAGTTTTGTAATTATTATTTACATATTTTTCTACTTTCATATATTTCAGCAACAACAAACACCATCAATAGTACTATTTATTGACGAAGTCATATTGTTATCTATTTATTTGACCTAGTCATATTGTTATGCATTCAAATTTTTCAAATATTCCAAGCTTTTACTTAAGATATATATTTGCACTCAAGACAGCCATTACGCTTTAAAGATACATCATCCAGAATAATAAGCTCTCCTAAATTATAAATTCTTTGGATTTCAAGTTACAAATAAGTTTGATTCAATAAACAAAGCAATGATTCAAATATCACATAGGGCTTCACAATATTATCAATTTAGATTTAGAAAATAAGATCAATAGAGCCAAGGATCGCCCTTTGCTATTAAATAGGGTGCAGTATATACAAAGCATGTTATTAGAGAATATATGGACACTATTCCATTTGGGTATTATTATAACTATTAACAAATGACATATAATTGTTTGTTCATAACCTATATGTATTTCTCAATAATGTATACTGTATTAAATGGGACCATAACACTTTGTTATAAGTGGTTTTATATTTGGTAGTTCCAGGTTGTTAAAATCTTGATTCATGTCATATATAGCTAATTTGAACAGGGCTTCTTCTTCAATGTTGTTGAAATGGAAGATTAGCAGAACCAGGGTGAGTTATCTTCAACTAACGTTTTTAGATCAGTTTTTGTCAACTTAGAGCATTTAAAATGAATCCACTGGTCGTACAAGTCACACCCCATGGCATCTTGATTGTTTCTTACTGATTTGTTACAGGTTGAGCAATGATATTTTATCGGCATAGCAGTTTGCGGTTGGGGTCGGTTTATCATTGTGATAAAACAATGCCTTTAGCAGAACTACGGAAGAAAAATAGTCTGAATTGAAGTATAGTTAGGTCGAGGTTTTGTCGTTTTCCGGAATGTTGAATCATTCTTCCGTTCGGTCGATTCCACTTTTGCATTACTCTATACGCTTTGACTGCGCATGCCTGAACCCGTTGTCATGGGTTCTTCCGCCCAAAATATGGTGAACGCATCCTCTCGGAATGTGCAGATTTTAATCAAGCTATTTCTTACAAGATACACACAGAAATACGTGTTTTTTTCCAATATTATTAAAGATTATATGCCACTGATGATGATATGCGGCGTTACCGTATTGTTTGTTTGTTTGGTTACGGTCTTACGTCGTTTTAGCCGTTAGGCCACATCATGACTGAGAAAACGGAATCAGAATCAAGCGAAGCAACTGTGTATAGACGTAACCATTGAATTCGACTAAAACATAACAAAATATATATAGATAAAAACACCCAAATCAGAGTGCTGCAGCGAACAAAAATCAACGTTTGTATACAACGGAAGTGTCTGTATTGATTTATATGCTATTCTGGCAGAGCGTGAATACTATATAAATAAATTTGGATTATTCTAGTTCACTTTGCAATTTGACGTTGAACACTACACTTAAAAATGTGGAACCAAGCACTCACACTGTTATTGTTGAAAGAGATGATGGCTAAATGTCAGGGACATATTCAAGATGTAGACTGTATGATAAGCATTTAATTTGGCACATGATTTTGGTATTTAATAAAAAAGTTATGTTTCATTTTCATTGCAACTTCAGTACTTATAACACGACAGCATTTTCGATATATGTTTTTTTCTCTGCAACTACCAAAAACAAACAATTTATTTTACCTATTTACGTACCTACCTACTTAACTATGTCACTGATATCATTATCTCCCTGTTTTTTTCAGATATCATTCAATGGATTGTGGGCACATGTGATGGTATTATGATCTAGGAAATAGTCCATAATAAGTGGTCCAGAACAAACCAGAAACAGGTGGAATATCCATTTTTAATAAGAGTTTGAACAATTCATCCTTATAAAATTCATAGAATCAAATTAACTATATTTTTAGTATGTATTTGACAACTATAAAACAAATTATTTCACCACATGACTATTGGTCAAAACACCCTTTTACATATCATCAAATATACACTAAAATGCACTCATAAGACCAGTAAAATTGGCATTTTTTATAACACATATTAGATCATTCGAAATCATCATGTTTACAAATCATTAGCAACCAATTTGATGTATCAATATAGAGTAATAACACATTTGTATCTACGATATTTCATTTAGTTAACCATTTTTACTATAAAACATTACGTACAATTCCGGGAGGCCTTATCATTTTTAAAATTACATCAAATGTCATAACTTAGTGTGATAATCACAGTACATAAATGTACAGACTTCTGCAGGCATATTAACGTAAAATATCCTTTAATTATGTAATTAAATAAAAAAAGAAGGTAAATAAGATATACCACATGAAAACTGCAAACAAAATGATTGGATCAGATATCTGTAAATTGACAAGGAAAGCTGATATGTTCTGTTGGTGTATAAATTGATTTTGTTTTATTTTGTTTTTGTCTATTTTATTTTTTGTTAGGTGCTGCCACCATGGTACTGATTGCTGTTGTCAACAAGGGGGCATCTGTTGAGAGAATTTATGAGGATCTATGCAAATATGGCTAATCAAATAAAGAAGACGATGAACATAAATAAACTGAAGCATCACAGGCTATATAAATATGTCAAAAGAGTTTTGAATCATCCCAGAAGATCTGGCAGATGTAGAAAATAATATGGATATAATTAAACTTACGTTGTTTTCGAACTGGCTCTCGATCTCGGCTAATTTTAGCGCTGCATCATACAACTCTCAAAAGGCAAGAGGCATTTGAGGGATGCTTTCTTTGGAGGTATGTGCCATAACATAGATTTGATATTCATCGTAGCTTGACATAATGTTTCATCAGTAATATAATTCATTTTCTGTTTTTAAACTATTTGCAACACTGGATAGTTTAGGAGAGAATACTTTATATTTTGAGGAAGAGGAAGATAAAGAAATAAAGATTACCGACTACGATAATAAGGCAAACATTCCTCCTAGTCAAGATTATACACCATCAACTCTGTTTTTTTCCTCCACTGGAGAATGAAGATTAGCGTTTTTGGACAGATACTTACATTAGTTTATATATACAAAATCAGCTCTATATCACTGTTACTCATTTTCAATCTTATAGTTCATGGAAATCGTAGACAAAGTTTACTCTTTCTGTTTAAAACTATTAAGATATATGTCTACCCTATTGAGTTGCCCACAGGTTTATTGCAGACATATTACCTGTTTCTGTATAATATTTATTTGTGATATATTTGTAAGAAAACATCATAAATGTTTAGAAAATAGAAACGAAAAAATTTAAATTTATTTTTGTATATTTTTATACTGTGTGTTTGTGATATCTTTGTAACAAATCATATCATAAACATGCAGAGAATTGAAGATAAACTCCATATGTAACAGCGTTATCCTATTTGATTGGGAAGTTACTCTTTATTATATGAGGGACCTGTGCACATTTAACATTTTTATTGTCCAACGCCCCATCAAAATAACTTTAAAGGTGCTCATAAGGTATATTTTATTTTATTTTCGTTTTTAATTTTTTTTTTTTGTTGCGAAATTTGAGTTCAATTTTTAACTGTAAATTGGGAAATATTTGATTTTGCCGCATTATGACGTCATATATTCTATAAATATATACATATGTATATACTACTCACGCGAAGTCGGCCCCAGAGAAGTCGGCCCCACATACAACAGAACCATTGTTTAAAATCATTCTTTATTTATTTTATGATATAAAATATCAAACTGATAATAATGACAATATCATAATAAATTCAACAATTTCGTCGACTAATTTCGATATCAGGATAATCCAAAAGCGGTTGTTTTTTATCTGTACCAATATTATAGTGTTGTACACATACGGGTAGTGCCACCGTCCAGATTGACTATATTTTGTTATTATATATGTATGTCCATCCGTAGTTATACTTTAATAAATCAACCATTTTTGATTTGCTTGCAACAAATTCAAGTCCAAATATTGGTTTGATCTAAATATTGTATATCTCATTTATCGCCCTTTTAATATCATGAGTGCCAACATATTGGTTAAACATGTCAATTGTGATCAACCTCTTTTTGCCCAGATTTAAACTTTCTTGTTATAACCCAAAGTATAGTTGTCCCAAGTAACTTACACTTAATTTATACCTGCTTCCCTATGAGATAAGAGACTACACAATCTCTTTTTAACCGCAACTCAGCCAGATTAATTTATTTAACTGGATGAATAGACTTCTAGATCCTTGAATACTTGACTTGCATTGGATCAAACAGAGCAAATATCAGTCATTTAAACATTTATACCCCCATCAATATATTCTTAACCTTTTCCATTTTTAAATAAGTATTTTGATATATAACAACTGCTTACACACATGTATCTGCTATTTGTTTAATATTATGTACATATGTGTAAAAAAAACAGACTATAATACTTTAAATTGTGAAGGTATACTCTAACATGACCATACATAAACATAATAAAGCCCACGTAGATTCAATCTATATGGCAGCTTGCTGTCCAAAATACATTTATAATACCGCTTTTGATTTATTCCGGTATCGAAATTAGTCGACGAAATTGCTTACACAGATACAGGGACATAATGACATTTCTTCCCGCGTGTTCAAATAGAACTTTCAAAGAGGTGTTCTTTTGTGCGAAATCACTAATTGATTGAGATAATAATTATTGAAAAGCTTGAATTTTCATTGATTTATGAATAAGTCTATTCAGCATTGCATGCTCAGAATATTACATATATTTTGATATATTCTATCACTTCATCGACAGAGCTTGCATTTTAATAAAATATCCATTTTTTTCGTCAAAAATATAAGTCTTCACATATATTGTTTAACAGAAGCCATGCAGTTTTGTAATTATTAGTTACATATTTTTCTACTTTCATATATTTCAGCAACAACAAACACCATCAATAGTACTATTTATTGACGAAGTCATATTGTTATCTATTTATTTTACCTAGTCATATTGTTATGCATTCAATTTTTTCAAATATTCCAAGCTTTTACTTAAGATATATATTTGCACTCAAGACAGCTATTACGCTTTAAAGATACATCATCCAGAATAATAAGCTCTCTAATTATAAATTCTTTGGCTTTCAAGTTACAAGTTTGATTCAATAAACAAAGCAATGATTCAAATATCACATAGGGCTTCACAATATTATCAATTTTAATGCTGACTACAATACCACCAACAACAAACTTAAGTACAACTGTTTAAGCATTATACCAGTTAACTAAATAATTTTGTAATTATTTATTTTATATACTTGGTCAATATCTTACATTAATTTGCTGATATTTATCAATAACGTTCCTTGACCACATTATAAAATTGATAGTTGATATAAATTGTGTTTTTATATTTAAGTTTGTTTTTGTATACGAAGTACACACATGCATAAGTTTACCACTATCATATAATCGCAAATTCACTACCAATTTTTCATCACTTATAACAAATGATAAGTCACTTTTGTAAATAATAACAAATATGTGTAATTGTCCGAATGATACCACAGATTTTAATCCTATTGGCCAGGAAACATTCCAGCAATATTGAGATCATATCAGCCAATAAAAATTCAAATTGCTCCCTTTGTGTGACCCATACCTACCTGGTTCTCTGCACTGACTTCATAAACGTTTTGGCAGCAGTGACAGTTAATTTTCACTAAACCAAAGCTATTAGCATGACCCTTTTCTCACCATTAGAGCCGTTTAGGGTCATTAAATACTCAAAACTAATATCATATCAATATAAACATCCAAATAGCCAGCAAGGATATACCTAATGTTTACATAAAGTAAAACAGACAATACAATGTCAAAACACTTGTCGTGATCATTAAATACTGTGAAGCCCTAGCCTCACATTTATTAGATGTCAATATTCAACATCTTAGTTTCCACCAACTCAAAACATATGGCAGCCTCAAAAATATTCAGTCAGCCGGTCAACAGAAACTGTTGATATACCAAATTTTGTTGAACAAAATATTAATATACAACACTTTAAAAAAAACATTATACTATCTGACACTAGTTAGCATTATTTTTTTTGGTAATTAAAAACAAAAAATTGCAATATAATTCTACAGGCAGAATTAAACTGGATTGTGTATCTTGAATACAACAAGAGGATACATTAATGCCCAAAGTAATTGACAACTTAAACCAAAGCAAAATTATAGGTAATTTTTCGGTATTTAGTCTGAAATATATCGGAAATATATCACCGACAGCTTTTCAGTAAATAGCAACAAGCTATATTTCCAACTAAATCCTAAACAAATACCCATGATTCTGTTGTGGTTAAGTGGTCAATTACTTTCGGCATTACTGTAATATTCCATAATACATTTTCAAAAACTAGTCCAATTACAATGCGATGCATACTGTTTTGCTATGAACTGATTTATACTGATTTGCTATGAACGGTTTTTCATAGAATCATATTTTTATATTCAACAATAAACTATTTTTTCCTCACGTCTTGCTGTCTTGTTTTATTATATTCTAGGAAGGCTAATCATCTGGCGTTGTCAAATTGAGCTATAGTGATAGCATATCACACAAGACGACACATTTTGGATTTCGCAGGGTGTTTATTCGTGCATTGATAGTTGCAGTATGTAACTATTATGACAGTGTTTATTGCTTTCAATCGTTAAATATGAACAATAACTGGACATGGACTGGACTGGCTCTTGAAAAAATTATTGCGGCAACACAATGCCTCATTTTTTATCCTCATTTAGAGACTTATGTTGTAGTCAATAAGAAACATGCAGTAATAAGTGCTAGCTTTTAGCTAGCCTGACACTAAAGTTTACAGCGGAGCTATAGTGATCATCACTCCTAGTCTGCCCTTCACCAGTCAACAGTTCCTTAAACATCTATGTATCCATCAGGCCGAATATATGTTTGGTGTGGATCTTGCCAAGGTGACTGGTTTTCAGATATGTTCAAAAAAGGTCACTGGGTCAATTAATTCTAAAGTTGGGCCCATAACTATTTCCCTCCATAGTAATTGTAAAACAACTTTTCCTGTCATCAAATACTTGTGTAAAATTTATTTCAGTCACAAAACAATACACCCAGTGCATATGCTACAATGATTTGTGTTCCAGTTAAATTAATACTACAAGTCGGCATACCAGTCTGTTATGTTAACTGGTTCACTGCCAAATATCCCACATACAAATACATATATATATATATATTTAAATAAACAGAAATAGAAAACAATTGAAATTTATGCTTGGAGTAGCTAATGTGCTACATTTGCACTCTTTTCTCAAATTTGACCCCACATATATTTGTGATTAGCATATGGGCCTGGATATCTCATTAGGCTATCCTTATGCGCCCGGATGTCTCATTAGGCTTGGTTATCAGATGCTATTGGGCAAAACAATTTGTCATTTGTTTAAAACATTTCACAACAGAAGTACCTTTTCTGACAATTTTATCTATTGGCATTTATTTCAAACTTAAAGTGTCCCAATTGAATTATACATGTAACAATTGTTCAAAAAATATTACGAAATATAGGCTTTCATCACTGAACCAGTTAATAATAATCCTCATGTCGAATTTTACAGTGCACTATGAAAAGCACACAGCTTTCTCTCCAACCAGACTCAACCGGTTTTGCTTTGATAATTAATTTAAAATTGAGTGTCAAATATATTCACAGTGGCCTTTTATTTCTATTAACTATTTGTTGTTCAAATAGTGGGTCTGTTTTTTATATCATTTTAACACTGCTAGTTAATTAGTTTCACCCTGTGAATACTTCTGAATTGTAGTTTAAGAATGAGACAAAAACTTTAACCCCTTCCATAAAAAAACAAAAAAATTTGGTGAAAGTTTGGTACTAATTATAGCCTCAGGCAAACACTATAGTGGAGGTACCGCATATCACTTCTCTTCCATCATCGATTTGTCCATAACAAAATATTTAGATATCTCAAGACACGTAATACCCAATAACTTAATATAGTCAATAGATAAATCTATTGTCTCACTGAGTAATATTAATATTTGTTACAATGAGGTCAAATAGTTGCGAAGCCAGGGCCAGAATTCTTCCCCTCCATGGTAATTCTTAAAACAACTTCTAAAGAATGATTTATTGAGCTTATATTTGGTACAGAGCATCCTTGGTTTACTTGAGTTAAGATTTTTTAACATAACATCACCAAGTCAATTACTTGCGAAGTAATAATCGTTATTTCTCCAATTCATAACTTTATCACACCAATAAAACATAGTATTAATTGAGATCGAATTCCAAAAACAAAAACTGAGTTTATCACAATACTGTGTTTAACTACACTAAAAGCTAGTTTTACTCCTGTAAACTACAGTAAAACTATTTTTTACTCCCACTAAAACCTAGTTTAAACTAGAATAAAACCAGGTCTAGCCCTTAAAACCTAGTCTAAACAGACATATTCGGACCGGATTAGTTCATATGTAAATTGCAAACGGTGGTTGCTAACATAATTAATAACACTTAATTTTGCAGGCAAACTGTGATAACAAGTTTCTGATGGAGAAAATTCTACCAAAAGATATAAAAGCACGACAGGGAAAAAAGTATACAAGATGAACAAAGTATACAAGATGAACAAGATTCATGGAGATAACTGTGTGAATATAGAGGGTGTGTTATGTCCGAATGACACAACAACCCGCGTGTAAATGATTATAAAATTAATGGAATTCTTTGTTTGCATGTAAACGCTCTTTTAATATGGCGAGATAAATAGACGCTCTTTATATATGCCAAACTGCCGCACATTTTGAGCTCTATTCATGGCGTCTCCCACGCCTGATGTAGAGGACCGAGGCCTTGATTACTCAATAATTATTTCCAAATTAATCGCGTCACATAAATGCAGCTCTTTCTACTGCAAGAATAACATAAGCACTTTTGTTTATATATTGCAAACTACAACCGCCATCGTGCTATGGTAGTATTCATAAGAGGACTCGGGCGCTTGTGCATGTCCCACATAAGTCATACACACGCGGCAGGATGGGTTGAAATAAATAATGGTATGTGTCTTGTCTGTTTTCTCTATTAAGATATGTAATGTAATAATCGAACTAAGGGATGTATATCCGAATGACTTTATCACTCGCGTGCGTGCTGATCAAATGAACGCAGTTCTCTTGTAAACGCTCTTTTTATACATCGATATTAATAGACGCTCTTTATATATTCCAAACAAAGGCGCGTTCCGTGCCCTGGTAGTATTGAGACGAGGACTCTGATGCAGGTGCTTATCCTATATATAGCACACTGGAGGATGGGTTGAAATAAATAACGGTATACATGTTGTCTGTTTGACTGATAATGCCACGACCAAACTAAGGGGTTTAGATCCAAACAACTGAATCAATCGCGTGCGTCCTGATCAAATGAATGCTGTTCTTTGTTCACTTGTAAACGCTCTTTTTATACATCGATATTAATAGACGCTCTTTATATATTCCAAACAACCACGGCCATTTTGTAAGGCGCGTTCTATGCTCTGGTAGTATTGAGACGAGGACACTGATGCAGGCGCTTATCCCATATATCCCATATATAGTACACGGGAGGATGGGTTGAAATAAACAACGGTATACATTTTGTCTGTTTTCGGTATTTGAGATACGTGATAATGTCATGACCAAACTGAGGGGTTTATATCCAAATGACTCAATTACTCGCGTGTGTGCTGGTCAAATAAATGCTGTCCTTTGTTCGATTGTAAACTCACATTTTATACAACAATAATAAAAGAGGCCCTTTATATATATACCACGGTCGTTGTGTTCTTTGTAAGGCGCGTTCCGTGTCCTGGTAGTATTGAGAAGAGGACTCTGATGCAGGTTGAAATAAATACCTATATATGTTTTGTCTGGTTCCGGTATTAAGATACATGTACGTGATAACGTAATGATCAAAATAAGGTATTTATATCCGAATGACTTTATCACAGGCGTGTGTGCTAATCAAACGAATGCAGTTCTTTGTTCGCTTGTAAACGCTCTTTTTATACATCGATATTAATAGACGCTCTTTATATATTCCAAACAACCACGGGCCACAGGTCGTACTCTTCGCCTGATCATCATGAAATTTGTCATGGATGTTAACATTGGCATGTAGATGGGAACGAGTAATTTTGGGGTCATTCGGCCAAAAAACATGGCCGCCGGCAGCCATCTTAGATTTTACTCTTTGTATGACTAAATACTTTAGCACAGACTACAGGTCGTACTCTTCGCCTGATCATCATGAAATTTGTCATGGATGTTAATATTGGAATGTAGATGGGAACGAGTAATTTTGGGGTCAATCGGCCAAAAAACATGGCGGCCGTCAGCCATCTTGGATTTTACTCTTTGTATGACTAAATTCTTTAGCACGGGCTACATGTCGTACCTTTAGTCTTATCATCATGAAATTTGTCACGGATGTTAACAATGACATGTAAATGGGAACGACTCATTTTGGTGTCATTCGGCCGAAAAACGTGGCCGCCAGCAGCCATCTTGGATTTTACTCATTGTATGACTAAGTCCTTTAGCACGGGCTACATGTCGTACCTTTAGTCTGATCATAAAATTTGTCATGAATTTTAATAATGACATGTAGATGGGAACGAGTCATTTTGGAGTCATTCGGCCAAAAAACATGGCCACCAGCAGCCATCTTGGATTTTACTCTTTGTATGACTAAATACTTTAGCACAGACTACAGGTCGTAATCTACGCCTGATCATCATGAAATTTGTCATGGATGTTAATATTGGAATGTAGATGGGAACGAGTAATTTTGGGGTCATTCGACCAAAAAACATGGCGGCCGTCAGCCATCTTGGATTTTACTCTTTGTATGACTAAATTCTTTAGCACGGGCTACAGGTCGTACCTTTAGTCTGATCATCATGAAATTTGTCGTACTGTTCATCTGATGATCATGAAATTTGTTAATATTGGAATGTAGATGGGAACGAGTAATTTTGGGGTCATTCGACCAAAAAACATGGCCGCTGGCAGCCATCTTAGATTGTACTCTTTGCATGACTAAATCCTTTAGCACGGGCTACAGGTCGTACCTTTAGTCTGATCATCATGAAATTTGTCATGGCTGTTAACAATGACATATAAATGGGAACGAGTCATTTTGGGGCCATTCGGCCAAAAACATGGCCGCCAGCAGTCATCTTGGATTTTACTCTTTGTATGACTAAATCCTTTAGCACGGGCTACAGGTCGTACATTTAGTCTGATCATCATAAAATTTGTCATGGCTGTTGGAATTGGAATGTAGATGGGAACGAGTCATTTTGGGGTCATTCTGAAAAAAACATGGCGGCCAGTGGCCATCTTGGATTTCATAATTCAATCCATTAGCACGGGCTACAGGTCGTACTGTTCATCTGATCATGACATTTGTCGTGGGTGTTAATATTGACTTGTAGATGGGAACGAGTTATTTTGGGGTCATTCGGCCAAAAAACATGGCCACCGGCAGCCATCTTAGATTTTACTATTTGTATGACTAAATCCTTTAGCATGGGCTACAGGTCGTACCATTCGTCTGATCATCATAAAATTTGTCACGGCTGTTGAAATTGACATGTAGATGGGAACCAGTCATTTTGGGGTTATTCGGCATTAAAACATGGCTGCCAGCGGCCATATTGGATTCTACTCTTTGCATGACTAAAGCTATCAAATGTTTTTGAATTGTTGGAAAACATAGCCGCCTGCAACCATCTTAGATTTTACTTTTATATACATGCATATATATATATCTCTTCATGTCGATAAACTAGTATTAGACATTCAACTTTACACATTCCTAATAACTCCATCGACAGTAACACATTAACTTATTCCCTTTCCAAGTTGAGCTACAGTGTCATTGACACTTTCATTCATCTGATCGACACCAATTTTGGTATATGAATTTCTTAACCCTAAGTACCGATCAAGTACGAATATGGGTTTGATCCGATATATTTTAACAGAGTTATGGCCCTTTATAATTTATACTTCTTTTCCATGCACTATTAAATTTTAAGAGAACAAGACACAACACATATCTGTGTCATTGCAATGAGACAATTTATTGCTTTGGACACTTGATAGTACCACTGGTGGCTGCAGACTTATAAACATCTGTCAAACTGTGATTGATTGCTCATTATTCAAGTTCTGTTATCTGTGTTGAAACCAGTTCATGGCATTATTTTTTACAGAGACACTGTTGTCATATCTTAAATAATTAATCCACACATTCCTTAGTTCAACCATATGATGTCATTGGAAATGATTAACCCTCTACACACATATATGGCCTTCTGATTTTTTATTTGATCATTCTCCTATTCTATGTCCATCCACTTGTAACGTGCATGGATTTGGGATTAAAATTAACCCATTCGATATACACATATTGTCTGATAGACATATTAAATTGCCACTTTCACTTTGAGCCAGGTTCAGTCATTTTCAATAAATGACCAATTGAATACTCGGTGTTTATCAGTTCATTAGTTTGAGTGAGATTAACCCCTTACTATCCGATTTTATAACTCAAATATTTCTATTGATTATGTTTATAGTTCTGGCACAGTTTATGATAACACACCCCTAACCTGCATAGTGAGGGTCATTTTGGTTTATTTGCTTAAATATATTAACATCCTTCGCCAATCCTTTTGACACAATGTGATAGCTAAATATTTTGTGCATGATCAGTCTATAAATAATCACATCTGTGATAATCATGACACATTCTTCACCTGTATAGATTTCGGTATCGATCGAATGGTTTTGAAAACATCCTTAACGTTAATTATATTTAAACTCTTTACAAACATATCTTTCCAATGATCAGCTTAGCAGAAAATTAACACTTATATCCAATCATTAGCAATCATATTTTATATACAGGTCTATACATACCTCACTTTTATAGTTGATAACGTATTGATTGTTTTCTTAGTGGTGAAATATTAATAGGTTGCTATGAATTTTTAATATGCAGCTGACACAAAACATAATAAACAAAAAATAGCAATGATAATAAAAAAACACACAATATGTTATGTTTCATGTTCCAATGTAATAAACAGATAAATTGAGTTATGACGTGTATCTACTTAATTTCTTAGCTATGTTATATTTAACAGCTATGGATTGAGCTTAATTAGCTTGATCACTCTATAAGACATATTTGTGTTGGAGACAATAATAGGTTGAAATCAAAGCCACCTCTGTGTTAACATTGTGTTAATGTGAGCAAGGTGCACAATAAGTGTGATTCCACTTGTGAACTTAGTAGTAAGGTGTGAATTGTTTTATTTTTTGCACTCATGAAAAGGATGGTGTAAGGTTGTATGAAAATAGCTCATCGCTGTCGCCAAGGTATGGGTTAAAGGTTAAACATCTGCCAATTGTGGTCGGTCTCTCGATCTAATTTATTCAGAGAAAAATATCAATTCTGCCCACGCTTAGGTGCGTGTCTGTAATTTGTTACGGAAAATCAATTTATGTATGGAAAGTTCTAGAAATCGGCTCAACGAACGTCGTACACCAGTACAGCCCTACACAGGTACAGTAGCGTGTGTGCCCTTCAAGGTCCTAGTAATATTGCAAGCTTGCTCGGCGTTATTAACTTCTATTTTATATATGTGATATATTAATAGACAGTTTAACTCTTTCGCCACCGAATATATGAGGGTAAAATGCCCCAGACCCCATATGTACAGGACTTAATTAGGATTATTTTGTCTTTAGCACTAAGCCTAAATACTAATGTTTAGAGGGATCGTGGGTATTGCAAACCATATATTGCCGTGATCAGCGGTGAATTTACATGAGGGTCATAGATGACCTTCGGGTGCCGAACTTCCTTGACAACGGTTGCTAGGGAAACACCTGTCATTGAAAAACACTAGATTTTGATCAATGTTATACTGAATGGCACTCATACAATGATGGCTATTTTGTCCTTGTGCACACACTGGTGATTACCCTATGGTCAAATTTGAAAAAGTTATTTCACCTTGTTTAAAATATCCGGCAAATGTTGGCTTGAGGAGCGAAAATTCTGTCAATTACAGTCCAAAATCGATCCAAAAACGAAAATAGGCAATGCAAAAATAAATCACCCGGTGATCACATTCAGTGGCTGATAATTAACTGACTATATTGACCAAAATCACTCTAATCGATCTAATTATATCTCACAATAAAAACAAATGAACTTCATACACTAGAAGTCCTTTTATTGACGAACATAGAACACAAACTTCCTCAAAACGAAATCAATTCGAAACTGAATTCACTCCCAGTAGTATTGTATCTTATAATACTGCAACACGGCTTTTACAACCTAGCTACATGTTGCAAACACCGATTACATTTGATCATATCAGATGAAACATTTGCATAATTCCAAGAGTTTGTAAACAACAGCGGTTACATTTGATCGTATCGGATGGAACATTTGCATAATTCCAAGAGTTTGTAAACAACAGTGGTTACATTTGATCATATCGGATGGAACATATGTATAGTTCAAAAGAGTTTCATACATATATGTAAATATATTCCAGAACATCAATTCATACATTTCTTATCTTGTAACACACTGTTCTGATATTATATTCATATTTGGAAAATATTTGCATATAGATTAAGATATAACTACAAATCCAACTTGGTGTAAAATGTTGGTACATATGTGAAAAAAGGTCAAATGTTTAATATGACAGTCCAAACAAATCAAACAAAAATGTTGAATCTTTATGAGATATTCAAATACATGTATATCAATACTAACTTAAAACCCAAACAGGAATATTAAAGGGAATACTTTGTACATAATAATTTCAAATTAATATTTATTTAATTTTGAAACAATATAATGGTGGATCATAACAGCTGCAACCAATCACTATCTTGTTGGCAGTATATAAACCCATCATTTCAGCCCCCTGTAAGAGAAAACACATCAAATTTAAGTTATAAATTACATTGAGTTATGGCACAAGCACAATTGGATCAAAGAAAATTACTTGTTGACAACAAATTTGATGTTAAATTCCAAAACAACGGAACAATTGTGTTAACACTGGATTCAAAAACATCTATAACAATCAGACAAGGCAAGAAACGGTTCATTCTTTAAAAGACTTGTTTTATAGATGCAGATATTGTCAAGTTAATGTGTGATATGAAATTAAGTATTCTATATCTTCAATCATACTTGGACACCACACCAATGTTGAACGGTGACTTTTGCTGACAAGATTCATTGTCTACTATTTGATGGACATAAAAAACAAAAATTAACAACACTATGGCTGAAGATACATCAAATTCCACAAAAGAAGAGTTCATACATTCATATTATTACAATATTGGAAATCCTGGATCATTTTCTGGAATAACAAAGTTACATTCAGCTTTGAAAAATAATCGATTTTACCACTACTCTCGATAATACATAGCAAAATGGTCATACTCTACACACTCAAGTGGATAGGAAATTTAAAAGACTGAATCTGATTGTTTCTGGTATTGGGGATCTTTGGGATATGGACTTGCTATCTGTTCAAAATTTGAAGATATATATTAATGTTACACAATATTTATTAGTTGTTATAGATGTATTCCCCAAATTCCTATGGTTACAACCTTTGAAAAACAAGTCTGCAGCAGCTGTTACTGATAGTATAAAAAATATATTTAATGCAACTACCAAGAGACCAAAAAACATTCGTTCAGATTTTGGAAAGGAATTTATTGATAAAAAACTAACAGCATTTCTTGAAGGAATGAATATACATTTGTTCCCTGTATATAATGAAACTCATGCAACTGTCGCAGAAAGAGTTAACAAAACTATTAAGAGAATTATGTTTCAATATTTCCATAAAAATCAAACTTATAAATTTATTGATTATTTGGAAAAACTTAAAGATAGATATAATTCAACACCACATAGAACCTTGGGCTATATATCACCCAATCAAGTCAATGAAGCTAACCAGGGCAAACTTGGTATCTCGATATATAAAAAATAAGGATTATTCAAATAAAATTAAGTATAAATTCAATAAAAATGATCTAGTAAGGATCACATACACAAAATATATTTTACGTAGATCATATCAAGAGCAATGGACAGGAAATATTCAAAGTAGATAACAAATTTCATTCCCTTGATATACCATTATATCAACTCAGAGAATATCTGGATGTACCAATTCAAGGTTGGTTTTATGAGAATGAATTAAAGCTAGTTGAGAAGGATGCTAATAGCCTTTGGTTGATTGAAAAAATGATAAAGAAGCGTGTAGTGAATCACAAAGTTCAGTGGCTGGTGAAATTCAGAGGTTGGGATTCTCGATTCAATGAGCGGATTCCAGAAAGTGAAATAAAATCTATAAACACAAACAAAAAAGTGATGATTATAATGATACCTATCCCGACAATAAACCATACAAATTTACCATAGATACCAAAAATCCGATAATTATACATGGACAATGGGAAGTAAGCATGGAAGAATTTACATACCTATGCACAGACAGGAAAAAGATAAAAGAATATAAATTCCGGGAATTATTTGTACACATAGATATTATACATTCTTCTTATCACAGCTGAACAAAAACCAATAATAGGAAAAATTACTTCAACTAGTTACACATCACCATGGAGTTTACAAAGTGCTAACAATCCTTTCATAAAAGTCAGAGTTAGCGAACTGTCATCCATCAATGTGTATATATATTATCACCTTGATAAACCAGCAACATTTCTCACAAAACCAGTATCAATTATGTTTCATTTTCGTAAAATACCACAATGAGCAGAACCATATACATACCAGATGCTACAGTCTGGATAGAGCACTATAAAACCCAAGTGCAGAGACAACACAAATCAAATTTCCAGGATATTGAGGGTGAAACAAGCAAAAGCATCTGCCTGTAATAAGATTGAACTCAAGCTAACATCTCCGATGAAACAGACAATAGAACAATTGAAAGATGACCTGAAAATCAATTCGAAACTGAATTCACTCCCAGTAGTATTGTATCTTATAATACCGCAACACGGCTTTTACAACCTAGCTACATGTTGCAAACACAGCGATTACATTTGATCATATCAGATGAAACATTTGCATAATTCCAAGAGTTTGTAAACAACAGCGGTTACATTTGATCGTATCGGATGGAACATTTGCATAATTCCAAGAGTTTGTAAACAACAGCGGTTACATTTGATCATATCGGATGGAACATATGTATAGTTCAAAAGAGTTTCATACATATATGTAAATATATTCCAGAACATCAATTCATACATTTCTTATCTTGTAACACACTGTTCTGATATTATATTCATATTTGGAAAATATTTGCATATAGATTAAGATATAACTACAAATCCAACTTGGTGTAAAATGTTGGTACATATGTGAAAAAAGGTCAAATGTTTAATATGACAGTCCAAACAAATCAAACAAAAATGTTGAATCTTTATGAGATATTCAAATACATGTATATCAATACTAACTTAGAACCCAAACAGGAATATTAAAGGGAATACTTTGTACATAATAATTTCAAATTAATATTTATTTAATTTTGAAACAATATAATGGTGGATCATAACAGCTGCAACCAATCACTATCTTGTTGGCAGTATATAAACCCATCATTTCAGCCCCCTGTAAGAGAAAACACATCAAATTTAAGTTATAAATTACATTGAGTTATGGCACAAGCACAATTGGATCAAAGAAAATTACTTGTTGACAACAAATTTGATGTTAAATTCCAAAACAACGGAACAATTGTGTTAACACTGGATTCAAAAACATCTATAACAATCAGACAAGGCAAGAAACGGTTCATTCTTTAAAAGACTTGTTTTATAGATGCAGATATTTTCAAGTTAATGTGTGATATGAAATTAAGTATTTTATATCTTCAATCATACTTGGACACCACACCAATGTTGAACGGTGACTTTTGCTGACAAGATTCATTGTCTACTATTTGATGGACATAAAAAACAAAAATTAACAACACTATGGCTGAAGATACATCAAATTCCACAAAAGAAGAGTTCATACATTCATATTATTACAATATTGGAAATCCTGGATCATTTTCTGGAATAACAAAGTTACATTCAGCTTTGAAAAATAATCTATTTTACCACTACTCTCGAGAATACATAGCAAAATGGTCATACTCTACACACTCAAGTGGATAGGAAATTTAAAAGACTGAATCTGATTGTTTCTGGTATTGGGGATCTTTGGGATATGGACTTGCTATCTGTTCAAAATTTGAAGATATATAATAATGGTACACAATATTTATTAGTTGTTATAGATGTATTCCCCAAATTCCTATGGTTACAACCTTTGAAAAACAAGTCTGCAGCAGCTGTTATTGATAGTATAAAACATATATTTAATGCAACTACCAAGAGACCAAAAAACATTCGTTCAGATTTTGGAAAGGAATTTATTGATAAAAAACTAACAGCATTTCTTGAAGGAATGAATATACATTTGTTCCCTGTATATAATGAAACTCATGCAACTGTCGCAGAAAGAGTTAACAAAACTATTAAGAGAATTATGTTTCAATATTTCCATAAAAATCAAACTTATAAATTTATTGATTATTTGGAAAAACTTAAAGATAGATATAATTCAACACCACATAGAACCTTGGGCTATATATCACCCAATCAAGTCAATGAAGCTAACCAGGGCAAACTGGGTATCTCGATATATAAAAAATAAGGATTATTCAAATAAAATTAAGTATAAATTCAATAAAAATGATCTAGTAAGGATCACATACACAAAATATATTTTACGTAGATCATATCAAGAGCAATGGACAGGAAATATTCAAAGTAGATAACAAATTTCATTCCCTTGATATACCATTATATCAACTCAGAGACTATCTGGATGTACCAATTCAAGGTTGGTTTTATGAGAATGAATTAAAGCTAGTTGAGAAGGATGCTAATAGCCTTTGGTTGATTGAAAAAATGATAAAGAAGCGTGTAGTGAATCACAAAGTTCAGTGGCTGGTGAAATTCAGAGGTTGGGATTCTCGATTCAATGAGTGGATTCCAGAAAGTGAAATAAAATCTATAAACACAAACAAAAAAGTGATGATTATAATGATACCTATCCCGACAATAAACCATACAAATTTACCATAGATACCAAAAATCCGATAATTCTACATGGACAATGGGAAGTAAGCATGGAAGAATTTACATACCTATGCACAGACAGGAAAAAGATAAAAGAATATAAATTCCGGGAATTATTTGTACACATAGATATTATACATTCTTCTTATCACAGCTGAACAAAAACCAATAATAGGAAAAATTACTTCAACTAGTTACACATCACCATGGAGTTTACAAAGTGCTAACAATCCTTTCATAAAAGTCAGAGTTAGCGAACTGTCATCCATCAATGTGTATATATATTATCACCTTGATAAACCAGCAACATTTCTCACAGAACCAGTATCAATTATGTTTCATTTTCGTAAAATACCACAATGAGCAGAACCATATACATACCAGATGCTACAGTCTGGATAGAGCACTATAAAACCCAAGTGCAGAGACAACACAAATCAAATTTCCAGGATATTGAGGGTGAAAAAAGCATCTGCCTGTAATAAGATTGAACTCAAGCTAACATCTCCGATGAAACAGACAATAGAACAAGTGAAAGATGACCTGAAAATCAATTCGAAACTGAATTCACTCCCAGTAGTATTGTATCTTATAATACCGCAACACGGCTTTTACAACCTAGCTACATGTTGCAAACACAGCGATTACATTTGATCATATCAGATGAAACATTTGCATAATTCCAAGAGTTTGTAAACAACAGCGGTTACATTTGATCGTATCGGATGGAACATTTGCATAATTCCATGAGTTTGTAAACAACAGCGGTTACATTTGATCATATCGGATGGAACATATGTATAGTTCAAAAGAGTTTCATACATATATGTAAATATATTCCAGAACATCAATTCATACATTTCTTATCTTGTAACACACTGTTCTGATATTATATTCATATTTGGAAAATATTTGCATATAGATTAAGATATAACTGCAAATCCAACTTGGTGTAAAATGTTGGTACATATGTGAAAAAAGGTCAAATGTTTAATATGACAGTCCAAACAAATCAAACAAAAATGTTGAATCTTTATGAGATATTCAAATACATGTATATCAATACTAACTTAGAACCCAAACAGGAATATTAAAGGGAATACTTTGTACATAATAATTTCAAATTAATATTTATTTAATTTTGAAACAATATAATGGTGGATCATAACAGCTGCAACCAATCACTATCTTGATGGCAGTATATAAACCCATCATTTCAGCCCCCTGTAAGAGAAAACACATCAAATTTAAGTTATAAATTACATTGAGTTATGGCACAAGCACAATTGGATCAAAGAAAATTACTTGTTGACAACAAATTTGATGTTAAATTCCAAAACAACGGAACAATTGTGTTAACACTGGATTCAAAAACATCTATAACAATCAGACAAGGCAAGAAACGGTTCATTCTTTAAAAGACTTGTTTTATAGATGCAGATATTTTCAAGTTAATGTGTGATATGAAATTAAGTATTTTATATCTTCAATCATACTTGGACACCACACCAATGTTGAACGGTGACTTTTGCTGACAAGATTCATTGTCTACTATTTGATGGACATAAAAAACAAAAATTAACAACACTATGGCTGAAGATACATCAAATTCCACAAAAGAAGAGTTCATACATTCATATTATTACAATATTGGAAATCCTGGATCATTTTCTGGAATAACAAAGTTACAAAAAAATTCAGCTTTGAAAAATAATCGATTTTACCACTACTCTCGAGAATACATAGCAAAATGGTCATACTCTACACACTCAAGTGGATAGGAAATTTAAAAGACTGAATCTGATTGTTTCTGGTATTGGGGATCTTTGGGATATGGACTTGCTATCTGTTCAAAATTTGAAGATATATAATAATGGTACACAATATGTATTAGTTGTTATAGATGTATTCCCAAAATTCCTATGGTTACAACCTTTGAAAAACAAGTCTGCAGCAGCTGTTATTGATAGTATAAAACATATATTTAATGCAACTACCAAGAGACCAAAAAACATTTGTTCAGATTTTGGAAAGGAATTTATTGATAAAAAACTAACAGCATTTCTTGAAGGAATGAATATACATTTGTTCCCTGTATATAATTAAACTCATGCAACTGTCGCAGAAAGAGTTAACAAAACTATTAAGAGAATTATGTTTCAATATTTCCATAAAAATCAAACTTATAAATTTATTGATTATTTGGAAAAACTTAAAGATAGATATAATTCAACACCACATAGAACCTTGGGCTATATATCACCCAATCAAGTCAATGAAGCTAACAAGGGCAAACTGGGTATCTCGATATATAAAAAATAAGGATTATTCAAATAAAATTAAGTATAAATTCAATAAAAATGATCTAGTAAGGATCACATACACAAAATATATTTTACGTAGATCATATCAAGAGCAATGGACAGGAAATATTCAAAGTAGATAACAAATTTCATTCCCTTGATATACCATTATATCAACTCAGAGACTATCTGGATGTACCAATTCAAGGTTGGTTTTATGAGAATGAATTAAAGCTAGTTGAGAAGGATGCTAATAGCCTTTGGTTGATTGAAAAAATGATAAAGAAGCGTGTAGTGAATCACAAAGTTCAGTGGCTGGTGAAATTCAGAGGTTGGGATTCTCGATTCAATGAGTGGATTCCAGAAAGTGAAATAAAATCTATAAACACAAACAAAAAAGTGATGATTATAATGATACCTATCCCGACAATAAACCATACAAATTTACCATAGATACCAAAAATCCGATAATTCTACATGGACAATGGGAAGTAAGCATGGAAGAATTTACATACCTATGCACAGACAGGAAAAAGATAAAAGAATATAAATTCCGGGAATTATTTGTACACATAGATATTATACATTCTTCTTATCACAGCTGAACAAAAACCAATAATAGGAAAAATTACTTCAACTAGTTACACATCACCATGGAGTTTACAAAGTGCTAACAATCCTTTCATAAAAGTCAGAGTTAGCGAACTGTCATCCATCAATGTGTATATATATTATCACCTTGATAAACCAGCAACATTTCTCACAGAACCAGTATCAATTATGTTTCATTTTCGTAAAATACCACAATGAGCAGAACCATATACATACCAGATGCTACAGTCTGGATAGAGCACTATAAAACCCAAGTGCAGAGACAACACAAATCAAATTTCCAGGATATTGAGGGTGAAAAAAGCATCTGCCTGTAATAAGATTGAACTCAAGCTAACATCTCCGATGAAACAGACAATAGAACAAGTGAAAGATGACCTGAAAAGAGAAACACCATCAAGCTCTACCACAACAAACCATTCAAAGAAACGAAAACAGTACGTAAAAAAAAAATACGAAATCGACCAAAAGTAAAAAATCCAGAAAAAATAAAGTGAACACTGAAAACTTATTCACAAATTAAAACAAGTATGGCTATGCTAGACAAATCAGTCTTCCATGAAGGTGGACACAAAGAGTTATCGATCTTCACAATACCAAAAACACAAACCGCCGTAGATCAAATTTATTTACATGAATGTAGACCCGTGTCACAAATAACTGGAGATGGTCCAGTGGAATTCTCAATATCTACTCAAAATGGACTAGATTATCTTGACTTGAAGAATTCACTTCTCTACATCAAACTGAAAATTGTGAAAGCTGATGGATCTAATGTTCCAAAAGAAGAGAATGTTGCACTGTGAGGTGGAAATGAGTGATATGTCATCAAAACTATTAAATGAGGGTGGAGGTGGTGGATGTGGAATGGATGAACGACGTGGAGGTGAAATAACAATACTAGTATCAGTGAGGAATGACAAATTTGTTGTCGATAAGGGGACTTGACTTTCATTCATTTGCTGCTTCTTCTTGAACTTAAAAACTATAATGATGACTGTTATTAATATAATGAATGCACCACCACCACCAACAGTCAAACCGATAATATCCGCAACACTGATAATATCTGTAAAATTTGAAAGGAAATACAAAAATATCTTACATACTCCCCCAACTCAAATAAAATATAGGATCTATAAATGTGAGGTACGTGACATTTAGGAAAAAATGGTGAATAAAAAGTAGGTCAATACTATTAATAGTCTAGTTATCTAGACCGTCAGGTCTTATTATTTGTGAAATCACTTGTCTAATCAAGCTTGTTATAAAGCACTGAAACTGGAGTTTCATCAGATTTAATAATCAAATAAGAGAATAGATATTGTGATTCTCCAATAATCTTAAGACCTGGAACATAGAATTAACAGCGAATAAAATGTATATGGTATATTTTTATGATCAATATGTTCAAATATAGTTATAATCTATAATGTGAGACAGGTGACTGTTCATAAAATGGTGAGGGAAAAGTATATATAGGTCATACTAATAATAGTCTAATGATCATTAATTACTATTTAATCAACTCATAAAGAAGATATTAAATGATCAGTCTTGTTAATATAGTCTTATATTGCAGGAATAACCTATTATTATTTCATGAATTGAGCTTCACCTTGTCACAAGTTCTAAATTGGAAATCAGGTAGAGATACTTATTGAACTTATTGAATAGTTAGGGAATTATTCAGATATATCTTAGAGAACACCTGTTCAATATATAATGACATGTCAATATAATATTAACCCTTTTTCCATCATAACTGTATGTATATTATACCAGTGTCCCAGCTAGTAATTTGCGATTATTTAGACCTCTCTAAGATTGGACATGTAACAGGACTCAAAACAACTTTGGATAATCGGACAATTTTTTTTATCAAAATATCTAATTACTAAAGCGGAAACATTTACTTTTTTAGGTACACTTATGTTATAGTGACCTTTGAACATTCTATGATTCTCTTGGATATCATATAATTCTGATCTGAAGTAGAAAAGCTCTATAACTGTTCAATCGATTTCGAAATTCTTCCATCTAATAGGACTCAAAACAATATTGGAAGATACCCCGCTCGACAAAACAAGTGTCCAATAGCACCACGGTGTATTTGTCATTCGGTCACAAATGTCAAGCGTTTGTGACTGAGGTTGAGCCTAAGGGCAAGTACACTGCGGCTGAAGGCAAAGTACACTGTGGTCAAACGGTCACAACAACGCTGCCAAATGGCATATACACTAAGGTCTGATTTCTGGTTTGTATCATCTTTTTTCAGTTTAATGATTTACACGATGGCAACTAAACAATGACCGAATAGCAAGTACACTGCGACCCAACTGTAGTTAGTCATATTATTCTCTTGGTTATCCCATAATAATAATCCGAACTATAAAAGCTTTTTGCGTCCATAATGGTTCAATCGAAAAATACTTTAATATGTCACTTTGATTTAATTACCTTTATCATCTGATGTGGTGCGGTGTGTTCTGGTACTGGACTCGCTAGCAATCCTCTGGGTGGACTGGTCATTTGTGGACACAGAATCAAATATAGTAGAATTTAGCAACTCGAATATGGTGGACTGGTCTACTGATATTGATAGATTTATTGAAGAACTTGTTAAACAATGTGGTGGTGGTGTGTCGGTACTACCAGTACTATCACAAACAATCTCGTTGATGCGTACCGTTACCTTCTTGTCAACTTTTATATCAGCACATGTAATATAATCGCCTTCAACAGTATGTAGAAATGGGAAATATTTTGCAGGCAGATTTACTCTCAAGGCGTTGACTACTTTTAAGCTATGGATATTATCATAGTATCTCTCCCCTTCAACATATAATACATTTACACATTCCATTTCCTTTCCTCTTGTTTTGCACGTTTCGAATAGATATCCCTGCACGTGCACGATCATTATAAAGATTTGTTAGCTGGTTTTGGACGTAATACGGACATATCCCCCAATGACATCTAAACCGGTGTTCTCCGACTTTTACAAATACGATTATTAGTGCAGCTAGAGTCATGAATAGAATAAAACATAAAACAGTTCTATATTAGTACTCACCCGTCTCCTTTTTTCGTAAATATACAGATCTTCAAGATGTTCGAATTCTTTCATAACTTCATGTTGCTCAGACACCTGAGCATTGTATGCCTCACATGGATACTCAAACGTGCCCCCCGTATTGTGATTAGTCAGGCGTATGGTCCACACACCTCTGTTAATATATACGTGCATTTGCACATCATCTGTCAGCTTTATACTTGAGTTATTATGTCGTCGTATTTGTGATGCCATTTTTTTTTTAGTTCTGGTAATGAATGTAACTGTCTGATACTTATATATGTTTATATTTCTTAACACCTACTTATCACCTTTAGTCTTATGGCCAGTAAGTTTACTTACGTGTCTCTCTATTGACCACTTCGTACATTTTGCAAAGCAGTGATATTTTGAAATTTCGGACGGTACCGGGATATATACTCCATGGTCAATATTGATGCCTAGCACCGGGTAGTAACTATATACATATTAAATTTAGTTCGAGAGTTCTCCACAATCTAATTGTCGTCGGGTTATGCCTGTACATTTTATCCTATGATTGAGTCAAATGTATTAAGAAGTTCAACGAAAGATTTGTTGAACTTATTATATGAACATTGGGATAACTACTCATAAAAAAATATTTCAGTATATACGTTAATAGCTATACTTGTCAGTGTTTCTCCTCACAATTACTCTACTACAGTATCACATCAGTTATAATGGCTCTAATACGTCTGTTTGTCACATATTTAGTTTTCACCCTCCACTCAGGATTCGAGGGAAAGGGTGGAGGCTTTCAGCTGAGCTGTGAGGGGTGGGGTTAATTATTTAACTCACGTTTTGGAAATTAATATTTTTAATTCCGTAAAACCTGGCTGTGTGCAACAACATATACGGCGTCAAATCCTTCAGATCAACTAGTTGAATTGTTGGTTGCCACGATTTTCTAGTCCTTATTCTGCGACTTTCATATCTGTCAGTCCTTTCAATTCTTTTTATAAATTTGTAAAATTCTCCCTGCCACGCGCTGATTGGACATTGTTCTACACTCTGTCGATCACTGCCTAAGTCACTTAAGTCCAATATTGTGTATTGACTACCCGTTTCCACGTTATTCCTCGGCGCTATTAGAACTTGTATACATTTATTTTTTCAAACGGTCAACTCGTGGTGAGGTTCTGTCGAGAAATAGACAGGAGTATTAGGCTGGCGATATAATAATACCCCATCAAAAGGTTATTTACACACCCCGTAATTGTACGCGAAATTTGTTCATATTTACAGCAAATAATACATTCTATAGGCTATTATTTCGTTTCGGCTGTGCGGCATAAGTTCCATTGATCGATTGTAGTTCGGATTTTTTTTGTCCACGACAGCGTGCTTTAATCCTCCACTTATACGTGGAGGATTAAAGCACGCTGTCGTGGACAATCAAATGAATTCGTTTGGAAACCGAATCTCGAGGGGGATTTATGTTGGTGGGCGTAACAAATTCCTGATTTATCCCAAATACGTGTGTGGTTTTGCCTGCGGCAATAACACCAACAAATATTGCATCACCCCCCTGTATGAGATCGTTTATAGGACCTATATTACTGGGGAAAAAATTGCTCGGATAACGTGATAATAAATAGACAAAGGGAAAACGCGAGCGTGACTGGGCTCAATTAGTGTATTGCATCCTATTTAGCCCACTTTACGACACTATTTTCCCCGCCAAATCTGAATAATTGACAATTTTAAATACCAGATTCTTGTCGAGATAACGAAATTTAGATTCAGTCACCGGTATAAATAGGGGGTAGTAACTATATACATATTAAATTTAGTTCGAGAGTTCTCCACAATCTAATTGTCGTCGGGGTTATGCCTGTACATTTTATCCTATGATTGAGTCAAATGTATTAATAAGTTCAACGAAAGATTTGTTGAACTTATTATATGAACATTGGGATAACTACTCATAAAAAAATATTTCGGACGGAATAATATTGTCCGTTGTTATGTAAATATTACCTCTGTGTTGATATTAAACTTGGACGTTTTTCATTGTAAGCTTAAATACATATTTGTTTTGGGTGACCTACCCATTTGAAGGTTAGTGCAGATTATGAGAGATAGTTAGGTTCTCAGAAATGTAACTTCGTCAGCATTTTTTCATTTGTCGCATTTGCGTTCAATTATAATTCGCGTTGATCAGACAAGTCCATATCGATGGTCTCGTGTAAAAAGGTACTATCTCCCTTCTTTGTTAGTATTGAGTTAGCACCTTTCTCCGTGAGACCCTCGGTCGATATAGTCGTGCGTATGATGCACAATTTTTTATTTATGATCAGTGAAGCTTAACTGACTTTTTTAGTTAGGCAGTAAAAATACGATTGTCTCTTGGATTATTTTCTGAGCATTATTTTGCGATATGTGCATAAAGTTGTTACATATGTCTAATATACTCATTCATTATCACTAATGTTGAATTTTTTTAAATTTGTATTCAGTTGATTATTTGTTATCAATAAATATATTCTGTAATATGTTTATTCTTCCTCCAAACTTGAAACACTGACAATTGATTGTTATTCGTACTAGACACGACGTAATATAACTATTATTCGCACCAAATGTCTATATAAATTATATTCTGTGTTGACTCTTCTGATTGGAAAGTACACCCTGCTCGTAGCTATCGATAGCTCCGCGTGCGATATATACACGCTGCTAATTGATTATGGGTACACGGGTGAATTATTGGTTTTGCTTTGCCTGGAATGTTTGTTTTTGTCTGCTATCATAGTAATTTTCGACCGGGTTTAAAAGGTTATACCAATTGGACGTTTGTTTCTTGATCTAGTGTTTTCTTATGCCGGGTTGGATACAAAATTATTATAATTACCCCAAATTGGTTTAGATTATTCTCTCTCTGTCTCTATATATATTTTCGATTTGGCGTGGTTCCTGCTAATTTTGGTGATATATCTTTGCCAATAATTTTGTCTATCTGTTTAAGTAGTAAATAACCTTCTCCGATTTTCGTACCACTTGTCAGGGTGAGTGAAAGAAAAACTTGTTTGACTTGTTTACTTGACCTGTTGTCATTACATTACTATATCGTGATTTCTATAGCTTTGTGTTCTTGCACGATTCTCCTTATACTGTTTCAGATCCTTTGTATCGCTCTCTGACTTGACCTGGTATTTTGCATTATTTAGAAGTTGATTTATATAGCTCGTGTACTTCGACGGATTTTGAACTTGTGCTATTGTGCGAGTTTGTATATGATAAATATTTTCATTTACTCAACCTGGGTAAATCAGGTCAGTTATTACAATAGGTGTATCGGTGAACCTTGTGCTGTTGAGTGTACATGTTTACTCGCCTTGGGTCGTTTGTCTAAATAGGAATCAGGTCAGTCATTACAATAGGATGAACCCTGTGCTATTTAGTGACTTTGTATTTAGTAAATAGTAATATTTACTTGCCCTGTGCAATTGTATGAAATATTAATAAGGTCACTTATTACAATAGGTTGAATGTTTACTCGACCAGAATTATTGCCTAAAATAGAATTGAGGTCAGGTATTACAATAGGAGGATCAGGTCTTGTGTAAATACAAGAACAATAGATCACCGGGAGGATCAGGTCTTGTGTAAACACGAGAATAATAGGCCTGCTATTGTTCTGGTGATACAACTTGCCTAGTCCCTTAACTACTCCTCGCCGAAAATTAGTGATTTCAACGTGCACAATGACTCATTCTTCCAACCGAAAAATCACTGATACAGCTATAAAACTAGTAAACGTCATGATATAGTCTTAACTGCTTAAACGAAGTCAAAACCCATAATGGGGGGGGGGGGGGCAAGAGCAATACTTATAATTCAATAAAAGCCTGAGGAATATATATAGTGGTACACATATGTCCACACAGTAGACCTATTGCGACAGGTGAATAATCAAGAGCGTTTCACATAAACTATGATTACAATCAACCCTCTATTACTTAAAGGTACTTGTATGCGTCTTATATAGAGTTCCCCAAAAACATATTAGGTGTACGGAAATGGTATACATAAGCTCGTATAGTAGGCCTATTATTATGAGATCAATACATTCAAAGAACGAAGGGTCCTATCAATAAAGAGCGATATACTGCAAGACAAGTTTGTCGTTTATGCAATTCAGGACCTTCCCCCAATAAATGACAAGGCATGTTTACACGATAGGCTTGGTGCTACGAGGTATATAAATTCAAAATAACTTCCTAAATTAAATAAAGAGCGTTCTGTTGAATAACTAAATGATTGACGGTAGCACCTGGGTGATAAATATTCGATCAAGCCCATGTGTAGTATATGTCCACACAGTACACCTATTGTGGCAGGTAATTAATGAAGAGCGCTCTAAACAAGGATCAGCCCCCCTTTAAAGACATATATATGAGTCTTACAGAGGGTTACTTAATACCTGTAAGAAAATGGTATACATATGCACACTAAGTAGGCCTATTATCGTAAGATAAATGGAAAAAGCCGTCAAAAGACTACCTAAAGGGGGAGGGGGAGTTACACATCGTTTAATATGATTCAAACGAGACATACACCAACAAAAAGAGCATCAATTGTAAGCTCGTAAGATATGTACACATATGTTCACACAGTAGGCCTATTCTCATAGGATAGCCAGCATAACGGTACATGAAGGGGGGTAATAGAATACGCAGCCAATAGAGAGTATTGGATGGATTAAAGGGGTATACACCGTTTGTCCTATAACACTACGAAGATATGTAGGGTACATATATGGTCATACACTAGCTCGATTGTAAGGACACTTTTGACCTGAGGGTACACATATGTTCACAAAGTAGGCTTATTCTCATGGGAATGATAGAACATGACCAATTAACGGGAGACTATTTGTATAATCAATAAAGAGCAAAGAGCAATATATGTCTTTATCAATCCTTGAATGACTTAAAGGGGTATACATGGGAAATAAAGAGCGTCATTGTTTTCAAAACAAGGTGTATGTACCTAACCCAAACTAATAGAAATTGAGAGTATATGACAATACAACTTTTTATTCTGATTGGTAAATAACGATAATCAACATGTGTAAGAAAATAGCTGTTTGCTAGTAAATTTGTTTAAATATATAGCATTTGGCACAAAAACAAAATTAAGAAATAGATCTGAATTTGTGCAGGTACCAATCCAATGTAGGATATAACTAGAGTCAAAACCAATGAAATGTTTAACTAGCATTATAAAATAAACATCAAACTATCAACATATCAAAGCTTTAGTCATATATAATTAATGAATATGGCACCTGTTGACATTTGGCACTTGCAATAATGAGGTATGGATATAAATCAGATCAGGACTCAAATTTATCATAAATATTGGAGGAATTGAAATAAATTCCTGAGTATCCATAAGAAATGGCTCTAGGTTATTCAAAGTATTGAACCTACTATATAACTAAAATACATAACATAACAAATTGATTTAAATATATGACTGTAAACACTAATCTGACCAGACCATATATACTTATATCCATACATCAAAAAGAGGTCATAGAAACAAGTATAGCAAAAGTTACATTGGCATAAAAGAATAACGGAGATATGGAGCTCAATTTAATGCAGGAGACAAATTAAATTCGGAATAATAGGGGATGTCATCGAATTCATAGTATCAGTACACAGAAACTAGCCTAAAAGTTCCACAATGATTCTCTGTACCCCTTTAATAGGTGGAATTGAAATTTAATCAGCAAAAGTGTAGTCAGATCCATATCTCAGAACAGATCCACTATTATATTTATGAAACCGACGTAATAATATCATATAAAAATAAACATCACTCCCTATATCTTCAGTACTGTCCTATCTAAGGTCTACAATACAAATCAAAAAGAAAACACCAAAATCAGCACCAGAGGTATAATGTTATATAGTTTGGACTATAAGTCAACAAGTTCCCCTATTTAGTTGGCAGTAGAAGAATAAATGACAAATAGGGCTGTGGTAAAAACAATTAACCCTCCCCATATCCGAGGTATACAATACAAATCAACAAGAAAATACCAAAATCAGCACCAGAGGTATGTTATATAGTTTGGACTATTAAATAAAGAGCGTTCTATGATGGTAGCACCTAAGCGATCAATGTTCGATCAAGCCCCTGTGTAGTGGTATGTCCACACAATACACCTAATGTAACCCCTCCCCCACCACTTTAAGGTATATATATCAAACTTACAGAGGGTTACCTACTTGTAAGAAAATGGCCTATTACAGTAAGATAAATGTAGGATTTGAACCTTATGACAGGATAGTATATCCTTGATGTGTGAAGAAAAACCTTTCTTATGGTAAGTTGTATGAGGTTAGGTTTATAAGACAGAAAAAAGGGCAGTCTATCAGATCTACTATTGTAATTATGAAATTCTTTTTTTTTTAAATGCAATACTGAAGTCGGGTCAGCGAGGGGATGATCATCGATCTACATGCAAATTCTACTCGCAATGAATGGCGAATTAAAATTTACACAGCTGATGGGAACATGTGGATAACTTCCGAATATTACATTAATTTAGTTAACCGGAGAGATCCAATAATGAGAGATTTTCAGAAGTTAGAAAACAACGAGTGCACAGAAGGATCCACACAGATTATATTCAGGAGTTGTGTGAGTCCTTATAGAATATAGAACTAACTTCTACTGACAAAGAATGGTACCTAATTCTTTATAATGGGTACATGTTCGTAAGGATTAGGGCCGAATACTTTAATATATTCGCGAATGAGAAAGACAACATTATGAGATATTTCGAGCTTATTGAAGCGAGCATCTCTATGGTGAGTAATTTAAATTAATCTACCTCAACCTAGTAGAGTCTATTTCATGTACATTATGGGGTTATATTTGTTTATCATCTCTTGCTTTTAGTAGACACTAGATTTTGAAAAGTTTTAATAATTTACCAGTATAGATGTTTAAATTTCACACAACACGATTAAATTCTTATGTCGTAACTCCTAAACAGTCAGTTTAACATAAAACAAATCTCTTTTCTCTCTCTAAATCTAATTGATGTGATGGAGTCAGCTGGACATTGTATGTGAAGGTCCAGTTGCTACCACGACCGATTAACTTTATAGTCGCCCCCAGTAGCATTGTTTACGATACACACACCGAGGCGTGTGTTTAGTCAATAATATGACAGCGTTCTGCACTCAGGAACAAAACACCTGAACAAGTGTTGTAAAATCGATTGAGAATTTTCTGCTTGTCAAATTATCCTTAACAGCCGGTTACTATCCCCGGTTCACAAGCAAGAAAGACCAGTAAGCTACCTCTCCGCTACAGGTTTAGGGACAGACGATTATATTATTTCGATAGGCTAATACAGACTTTTTCGCGAATAGTTTAACCTTTTAATATTGATCTGGTACAGTGCATTCTAGTCTAGTACCACAATTGATACCAGCTAGTAAATTATGCCCGAGAAGTTGTTCTATAGATAGGTGTAATAAACTAGAAATACTCACTTTCACACAGCTCATCATTAACGATTAGTACAGCATCGGGTGGATAGATCCATTCTTTGCAAATGTATTCTCTATCCCCAGTGTCACTGATGATCACTGTGAGGCTAGGAAAAACAGACTTGGGAATGTTGGCGTAATCGATGTTATCCAGTTGAAGATAGACAGCTAATGATATATCCGGAGGTTTCGGACTAAACTCAACAATTCCAATACATTTCATGCTATTGTCGTCATAGTAAAAACAATTGGGGTGAAACCCCGAGATGCTGCTTAGTAAGCCTACAAAAATTGTGAAAAATAGAACGTTCATTTTGATGATTGGGAAAGAAATCAGGGACAGTGCATGCGCAGAGACACTCGATTATCTATCCCATGATGCACCAGTCCTAAAACCTTACATTTTACAAAGCGATAAAAACTTTTTTATACGATAATAAATATCTATCAAATCTCGCATAATAGAACTAGCTATTATGAAAGAATGTGTGGAAACAGTATTGTTTTATTTATAGATTAATGAGATGAGGGAAGATTAAAAATATACATCGAAATTAGGTAATTGTGAAAATATGAAGGGGAGTAACTCAATTGTTTTTCAGAAACTGTACGCTCGATTACTTTGTTTCGATTCTTAGTTGGGCAGATCGATAAATATTTCGGAAAATCATGTTGATTATGCTTTATACATTAAAACTAACAAATGTTAATTATAGATATATATCCTCTGTCGAAACACAATCGCTTATTATGTAGCATACTAATCTATCGTGTTCAGGGACGTAGATAGAAGGGGCTTCAGTTTAACTCGAGCTTTACACAATTAAATTCGCCCTAGACCTCAATGCTTGAACCTTATACCCTATATGTTCATGAACCATTGTTCAATATTCATATTTTAACCTGAAAAAAATGCATTAATCCTAACATGTAGTGGTATATCTACTTCATACCCTCAACGTGGTGGAAATTATGAAGAGGTCCAGCGCGAATTACGGGTAAATTTATAACCCTGTGGTGATCCCCAATAGCGTTGTTCAACGTGTACACGATCATTAAAGTCCACACCCGCGACAACACACCTGGAGTTATTTAGTAATTTCGAATGAGACTTTTCAACCTGACAAACTTGGTATCTAATCCAGTTCTGATTTCTGGCACGAGAGATCAGTATGCTACATGGTCGTTAATATACTACGGTCAAGAGTCAACTACACACCACACTTATTATGGTTGTTCGACGGGAGAAAGTTTTGAAATCATAACATCAACACTAGTGTAAAGTCTTGGCAAATTTCCAACTGATAACAAATCCAACGATAATGTTGACAAAATATATGGCAATATTGTTTTTTTTATAATTGACTAACAGTTTTTTGACTGACCACGAGGGAGGGATTGAAAATCGAACTACAATAACTTTTGTTTGTATGAAATTCTCAAATATTGAACATTTCGACCAAGTTGGGGAACTAATTGGAGATATATTTACTATTATAGGGTTAACATAAAATACACAGATAACAACTAAATTTCACCATTGTTTTATTTTTTAGGATCTCTCCAAACAATTCCCAAATTTCGGAAAAAGACCGGCTGGACCGTCTTCACCGGATATCGAAGACTGAAGAGGTAATGTTTTTTAAATTGTTTTATTAATCCATCAGATAAAGCCACTTCGCCTGAATCTAACGCTACAAATCTATAAAAAATAGATTGCATCTCTGCTTATGGCTTAAGTGAGATTATAGAAATCACCGTCTGTGCATGGTTTAATCTTTGATAAGAGTCAACCCATACGAATGTTCAGTGATTAATATTTTATTTGAAATTACAGCTGTTGATACTCCGTTATTGTATAGACACAGGGGCGTCGGAGAAAGGGGGTATCTATTGCATCTCGCAAAGGCGAGAGTATGGTGCGCGCAGGAAGGCCCCCTGACTGGTTTGCCCCAACACCTATTGTGTTTCTGTGTGTATAAAGGAGGGGGCCATCGGTGTTCCAGTTGATAGAATGCCATATGCATTACGCCGCCACAGACAGTCCAGCGCTGACGAAGATGGTTCTAACCCTGTCATAGGGAGGGTGACCTGAATCATGTATCTGTGCAAGTTTGTCAGTTGCTTTCAGGAGGGTCGTTGATTTCCACACGCAGTGGAAAGATTTCCCGGTGAAATTAAGCTTATGCGTGGTATTTCCTCCACTCGTAAAATTGACAACGTCGTGTGTGTCCTGGTGGCTAGAACGACGATAAACCCTAACAAACAAACCAATAAACTGCGGTTATAATAATAATGTATGTCGAAACAATACGAAAAGCTCTTTAATCTTAGCAATCTCAAATTATTGTACCAGTACAGAGTGTACAGTTGTCGGTGTAAGGCCTTTCCACTCGATCACACAGGGGGGAAACCGCACATGCCTTCTGTTATGCTCGGTTGTTATATTGTAGTCAGCGGAGTTTTTTGTCCTCTCTTTACAAAGTTTATTCGTCTCAATTATAAGTCACATAAAAAAAACATCATTCTTTTTTTTTTAAACAGGACATATACATATAAATCACAATATGTAATTTGGCGGTGTGTGGGGGGTGTTGTCACATTTAAGTTCGAAGCACCATAAAGCAGGGCAGCTATTTTGTTTTTAAGTCATAAAACTACAGAACGAGGTGTAGAGTTCGACATTTTCTCAAGTCATTCTCATTCTGTAGCGTTATTACAAAACCACAAGATAGTCGAAGAAAGGTCGTGCATAATTTCGACACGGTTTTCTACATGAAGGGGTCAGCTTTTCCGTAGCAGTAAAAACTGAACGCATCTTTTAAATTTTACACGTTTTATTATTTATCAAGCACAATACATTACATAATAATTACAATTTAAAACGAATCAGGTGTATATATTTTGCATAATTCCGGTGAACAGAAGCTACACATTAAAAATCCAAGTTGATTTTGATGATTCTCTTGCATGTAGCAAGGTATTAAAGTTTGTAGTTCCGGTACAGCTGCACTCACGTCATTCAGGGCGGACATCAACTTCAAAATCCGAGTGGTTAAGAGTTACACCAGTCTTCGTAGGGCACAGTGTCTCACTGTCTTTATGGTAGACAAATTTTCTGATGTTTACAACACCGTCATACGTCACGTGTTCATTATGCCCGATATGTATTCTGTCCATCGAAGACCCGTTTTGTAAATGTTCATATACTTTCTGTGCGTTATCAGCTAGTGCCAGCCGCTGTTGTAATCTCAGGCAAGCGCCGAATGTGGTGTGAACCTTGCCCTCTGTCTATATTCTGATGTCTATATTTTTGATACTTTTATATTCACCGACGGTCAGGTATCTATCCCGTCCTAAGTGATTGGTGAGAATTTTAGAATTCGTGGTCTCATCTCGATGAACGCTAAGCTGAAATGTCGGAGGCGCTTGAAGTATTACTTTTATACCCTATATGACGTCATTCTGCTGTCCAATCAAAACCGTTTCAAAGTATATAATCCAATCAGATTGCCCCCGGATTTCTATTAAATATCTCGGTATTTTCCAATGCTTGTACCTATCTTCAGGCAGGAAACGTTGTAAATAATTGAGATAGCAACAATTTGGAAAGAAACGGAAGTGTTCGGTTCGAGGATCGTCTGTCTTTTCCCATTTCCACAATCTACAACCGCAGCTATAACAAATGGTCTTGTCAGCGGTCTTTGTGAAAAAGAAACCAGCCAAAGCTATTTTATCAGCCGCAACGGGTGAGGACCAATTTTCGAAAGAAGCTAATCTCGACTGAAAATTTCGATACTCTGGGTATGATGGTTTCCAAGCAACATTAAGACCATACAAGTTTAAAAGTTCCGGTATAGTGCTATTATCGCTCGAAGCAGCTGCGTGCGGTGTGATATCCATCACCCGATATTTCTTCTCACCCTTGACAAGCTGTATGAACCTGTAACTATTAGTTTAATCCTTATAAGAATGTTAATGTCTAGAAACACGTTCATTGGGGCTGCTGTATTAACACGTCACAATTATTGTTTATATAGATATACTTATTTCTTTTTACAGATGGAAAATTTCCTGGCTGAACAGTTTCATCGCAATGGTTTGACGAGTAGGACCTTATGAGGGAAATTAATGCGGGAAGACAACGAAACACTGATTTAAACAAGTCAATATACAACATGCTGGTTGAGTTGGAAAATTAGACACACAATCACACGTGCCAACTCAAACAACGAGTCCACAAAGTCAGCCTCTGGCCTTCAAGATGTCAGCTCCTCCAGACACACATTCATCCACCACACCCGTTCCAACCCCGGGTCAAGCATCATCATCTATACAAAATCTGACCCCCACCAGTGATGTCACAGAACCCTTACCAACAACTGTGCCATATAATATAACTCTACGAGAAACAAAAACATTTATGAAAACAACTGCCGTAGAGAATATTTATGTGACCTTTAATGAGCGGTGGTATACTGAGAGACTTTCAGACTTACGGGAGGAGTTGGAACGAATGTTCGCAGATGTCCTGTACAAAGCCAGAGGCGATAGGGATGATGAAGATCTCGGCCAGGTTGTAATACAAACCGTTCAACTGGACAGGCCCATCGTGGTGGAACTTACAGAGTGGAAACATCTCACTCCCACGATGGTTATGGATCGTGTAGCCAACGTCCTGAGTTCTCAGGAAAGTTTATCATTGGATGTTCTATTCAACGTTACAGTAGGATCCAAAAGTAAATCGAGAGGCTCAGAGGGTGGTACGAGACCCATACTATGTGATAATGATGTACTAAATAAATAGTCTATGGTTTATATAAAGAACAAGGACAACACCTGTTGTGCGAGATCCATAGTGATAGCTGCAGCTAAATTATTTATAGTAGTTGAGGATTTAAAACTTCAATATCCTCATCAAAGTTGGGCTGATATTTTTTTTAAACATCATAAAATCACACGTTGCAACTACAAGAAGCTGACAAAGTCAGAAAGAAATACTCAACGAACCACCGCCTACCGCGTTTTGGGAGAAATGAATATACAAACAGATAGACCCGGTGACTTGAGTGACATTCCACTTTTTGAAGAGTATTTCAAAATTAATTTGGTATTAATTAGTGCGGAAGTTGGGAATAAAATAGTGAGAAGCAGCAACAATTACGAAAAGAACATTTACGTGTATTATCAAGAACAAACTCATTTCACCCAGTGTGTCTATCTGCGGATTCTTTCGTCAAAGTTATTTCTGTGAAACCTGTCTTAAGCCTTACAATAACAGAAAGGATCATTTTTGTGATGACTATTGCAAAAAGACCGCAGGTTGCAAAGTGGCTGATGAACTGTCATGCAAAAAATGCCACTTTACATGCCGTGGTCTTGAGTGTTTCAACAGACATCGATAGACTCCTCAAAATGGCAGTTCACAATGTGATACTTACCACAAATGTATCACCTGCAAAAAAGTAATAAACATCTTCAAACGAAATATGGAAAAACATCCACATATTTGCGGTGAATGGGTGTGTTCTTCGTGCGGCGAATTGGCGACGGGAGAACATCTATGTTATTTAAGACCCTGTGTACGACCGACACCCAGTGACCACAAATTTATATTCTTTGATTTCGAGTGCACACAGAATGAACTTTTCCAATGTGACACAGGCTACAAAAGGGGACCACCGTGCCAGGATACAAGTTCAGAAGATGAAAGATGTTCAAAATGTCGCAGGTAAGGTTTTTTTTTTTTTTAGGAAACTATGGAATGGCATTGTGTTTATCACTGATGATTCTTCAGGCGCATTATAATTAAATGTATTAAGTGACATTAACGTTATTATGTATTTGTATTGCTGCATACACACCGGTTTAGGGGCAAAATGGTAAATGCCATGTTTGACACCATAGGGCACCATCTATGGCACCGTCTGGCACCATCTTCATATGGCATTGTACGTTGCCAAAAATGGTAAATGCCTATTTTTGGCATTGTATGGCACCATCTCTGACCGAACAAACCAAATAGCAGATATGGTGAGATGTGCTTCCAACAAACAGCGACTAACATTTGGAATTCGCTCCCACTTGATACTCGGAGAGCAGACACTGTTTCTGGTTTTAAAAAATCTCTTAAGACGCACTTATTTAAATTGTGTTTTAAACTGGATTAATTAACTATTTTTAGAACGAGCACCATTTATCTTATATTTATTCTGTCGTTTTATTTGAAACCTGTACTGTATTTTTTAATCTAGTCTCACTGTTTCGTTGTTTGACTTTTTATTTTTTAACCTAGTATTGTTTTATCCTAGTTGTATACTTTTTGTATTTAAAATCACCTGTATGTATTTTATGTTGTGTTCTTAATATGACTGTAAAGCGCATTGAAACTAAATATTGTAGAATGCGTTCTTTAAATGTAAATATAATAATAATAATAATAATAATCTATGTCACCGTATGGCACCATCTTCATATGTCATTGTACGGTGCCAAAAATTGTAAATTCCTATTTTTGGCATTGTATGGCACCATCTATGACACCATCTCCATATGTCATTGTACGATACCTCTGGGGGTAAAATGGTAAATTCCTATTTTTGGCATTGTATGGCACACTATCTTTAGGGGCAAAATGGTAAATTCCACTATCTTTAGGGGCAAAATGGTAAATTCCTATTTTTTGGCATTGTATGTCACACTATCTTTAGGGGCAAAATGGTAAATTCCTATTTTGGCACCGCTTGGCATCATCTCCGTTACAACTATTTATATGCACGTAAGGTAGTTACATAATCGATAAACATACAAGTGTGCACACTAGTAAAGTATAATGGTTCCATTGAACTTAAACCATTTTGCCCCCAGAGGTGCAAGTCCTCCTATTTGCTTTAATTAAGCTTGACAAACTTTCACTGGAAAATGTCCTTCTAAAATAGTCCTTCGATATGTAATCAATTTTCAATATTAATGAGCTTTCAAGTTACCGACATTTAGCCGTTACCGCGGGCTATTGCGCCGTCGTTATCAGTCCCAATTAAATTTATTACAGGTCCTGACCTTTTTGTCAATATCTACAGTCCTTCTATAGGTGATCAATTTCAACACTAATGAGGAGCTTTCAATTTTACCGACATTTAGCCGTTACCACATGCTATTGCACCGCAGTCATCAGTCCCAATGACCGGAAATGTTAATTTTAATTGGCAATTATCGTAAGCGTGATACATATTTTTGAAATGTCACAGAATATACACGAAACTTTTGAATTTATTACAGGTCCTGACCCTTTGTCAATATCTACAATCAATTTTTCAAATTTAATTAGGGGGGTCGTCAACATGGTGTCTATATAATGCCAAACGTAGAGTTGCTGCTTATATCACAGCTGATAACGTCATAGAATCCAGATCACTATAATGAAAATGTAGCATAGCGGAGGATATAACTGGGGTAAGTGAAAACATCTTATGGGGACAAATATTATGAATGTATATGCATATAAGTCAACGTATTCTCGCCAGATTTCTAGTACAACACTAAAACCTATTCTTCTACCGCGAAGCTAACATCAATGCCAAAGGTTACAAAAAAACGTCGGCAGAACAATTCTTACAACGATGCTATTGATAATCTCCAAGACAAAGCGTAACAAACAACAATTATCGCGCCATACACACTCGCTTACGGAGAGGTGAAAATTTTGCTTGGAAAAGCTATTTCGGAAATTCGCAAGCAACATCATTATGTTTAAAAACCGAAAAAGAAATATCCCGCCAAAACTGTAAACATTCACTATCTACAACAGTGTCCAAATATATCGAATCCATAATATGTGCTTACACTATTAAGGGCTTCATGAAGGGCGTCACGAAGGGCGGTCATGGTCCGCGTCATCGGACGTGGGAACAGAGTCCGTCTGACCTGCATATAAAATGAATATTTTTATTGTCGAGAAAAAAATTAGTATGTAATTATCGCGACTACACAATAAATATTGCTAACAAATGGTTAACCGTTATTAAAGGTACTCAATCCGAACAGAGGGTCGCCATCTCAACAGATTCCAACAACAATCAGATCAGAGGGTCCTATATTACTATTTCTTTGGCTTCGGGGGTAAACAATATTTGATTCGAGTCGAGGAACCCATCAAACAAAAGCTCAGAGTTATTAGATATCGATTTTTGAAATTTGTTATATTCTCGAGATGAATACTAATAATTGCCGCCAATTTCGTATCCTGCTCGAGATGTATACACCAAAACACTTTTCAAACAAGGGTGGATAACTCTAAAATCAATTGGTAATAATAACGCAATTTTGACTGTTCTGGGGACAGAAAGCATTCCCGATAATGAAAAATAATAGATTTCTAAAATCGATATCTAACAAATCTGAGCTTTGTTTAATGGGTTCCTCAACTCGAATCAAATATTTTTGACCCCCGAAGCCATTGAAATAGTAATCGAGAGGAGTTTTATCGGATTGAGTACCTTTAAAATAAAACCATATCATACTGAAAATAGTATAATCTACTCATTACGAAACCCACTTTTAACAAAGAAAACCTACATTATAGAGATTAGTTTGGTCTAAAAGACAAATTAGCAAGCTACCGTGTGTCGCTGCAAATCGTAACGGTAGCAAGTTTACTGACCCCCCAAACATTGTCGCTATCTGCTACTATAAAATATTCAAAACTTACGTTATCAGAGACATCCCTCGCGGGTGTCTCTTCACCAGAATCCTCCGCTATCACTATTGGCGATGTTGAACTCATATTAAATGAATTTTTTGAAAAAAACTTCGGATGTGTGTAAAACGTCGACAACATATCTTATATATACGCGTAGTGTGTATAATGAGGGGTCCGTTATGTCATCGCATGACATAACGACGTCAATGAATTCAAAAAGTTTAATATCAGTTCATTAATTATAGGATCAAGCGGCGGACAGTGTTTCCTAAATGATAACGCGTCAATTTTCAAACATTTTGGTACAGTATACTCTAAACACCATTAGTATAGACACTGACACGTATCACGACCCACACGAGGCTTATCTCCATACCCGAACCTTGATATATGTAGGATAGTTTTCCTACGTTATAAAAAAAGTAACAAAACGTTGTTATCAACAAATCGATATATTTTACAATGATTATCAAAAGTTAATAAAACGTTATAAACATACATGCACATCAGATATACATCACCAAAGTTTGGGACAGTCAACTCGAACCCTAACCAACTCGTACATATGTTGAAAAAAATGTCCATCATTTAGTTAACCAATGTTATTTAAAAAAATTAAAAGATGTCTTAGTTATATGTGCCAGATCATATTATGAATGCGGGGGAGGAAAAATAAGCATGATAAGAGTCGGTCAGGATGGGAGTTTACTGACACCCATTTGGTTGATATATAAAAAAATTGGCAGATACGGCATCGCCAAAAAACATCTCTTGTCATACATAATATAAAAAACAACAAAAAATATTAATGCCCGTAAGTGTATAATAAAACATAAAAAGTAGTCAAAATATTCTTTTTCCACAAAAAAAAGAATCAACAAAACACATAATGACTGTCATATATATCATCACCATAAAACATAACTTTACATATATACTATAAAAATAGACCAACCATTAATACCCTTGGTTGCATTATAAAATTTAGTCAAAATGTTTTTTTTTCTTCAAAACAGTACAGAATGCCAACAGCGCCGAAACAGCATTCGTATTTCCATACATAATATAACGAGAACATCGCAAGGTAGCGACAAAATAAGTCCTTTAGACATTTCGAATTGCATTACAACATAAGAAAAAATAGTAATTACATTAAATTTGAAGAAAAAACACATATACCCCATGCTTTCAATGTCAAAATGCTGTCAAATTATATGTCAAAAAGGGGGGTTCGTAACTCTAAATAATTGGACAGAACACTTCTTCAAACTTGACAGGTCAGGTTAGCCATCCCCTGCTACACATACGAACTTCAGATAAAAAAAATATGGTAAAGTACGGAATGATAACCTAATACAACCTCTTTTTTTCAAAAGGGCATATAAAAAACAAACTATTAATGCTTGTAGATGCATTATAAAATTTAGTCTAAAATATACTTTAAAACAATAAAGCACACCCCCTTGATTGACACATGTGTACTCACAGGAAACTGAGGCTAATGTCATAGCTAATAAAGTCAGTTTAACGCCAATTGCTAGTTGTGTGTGTATTGTTTTTTATATTGTGAATAAACATACATCGCAAAATAATATATTATCAGCATTAAGCTCAGTACTACATGGACCCCCCTAATAGTGTTTTTTTTTTTTTTTTTTTTTTTTCCATATGGCTCAACTAATTTAATACTATTTACAGTTATCTGTGCAAAGTTAGTGTACATTTATTTATCACCGTGTATTACTTCTGAACCTCGCAAATGCCTTTAATAATAATAAGAATCGTATTCGCATGACTACTCTGGAAAATATCAATCGACGTTAAACTGACTTTTACTAACTAATGTTTTTAAGAGGGAGAATATCTGTTCGGAGTGTGTCGCTGTCTCTGAGACCTTCTCAGAGGTGTTGACGTCATGGAAATCCCTGAATCCTTGGGCGTTAACACTTCAGGGCTAATGTCACAGGGCATTGCATCTGGTGAATCCTCATCTCTCAGTGTGTCCGTGTCAGAACAGGTAATGTCTACATGTATAGTTTTTGGTGACACATCAGGGCTGTTGTCGCAAGACGTTGTGGACGGTGAGACATCTATCCCAACAGAGTCTGTCAGACCGTGTAAGGTCGAGATCTATTGGCGACACCGTGGGGATAGTGTCAACGGTCGGTGCAGCCGGTGACATTTCTATCACTGAGTCCTGGTCAGCCGGTGGCATATCTATCACTGAGTCCTGGCCTGTTTCGGTAGTGTGAGGCGTATTCGCTGTAATGTCAAGTGTTGCGTCGGTCGTTACATCGGCATTGAAACTTGTATCCGACAACAAGGGTGTTGATGTTGAGGATGGGGTTGTTGGTGACACCGACATGGTGCATTTTCAAGTCTAATACGTTGCCGCTTGTCCAACAATCGCTTCAAGCACCAACCTAACGCTCCTACAATCACACTGACCAATGTAGCTGCAGCCGCACTCGCCTCCCACATACCTATAGTGTGTACCCCTGGATAGGTGTCAGCAGACAAATGTTTGTAGTCGGTTCCGCAGATGACACAATTGGAACTGTCGCTGTAGATGGGTATGTCTCAACCTCTGGGGTGTAACTTTCTCCGAGGTCGTGGCCAGTGTCGGTGCTCCTTCTTCTGCATGAGGAGAATCTATTTCAGGAGTCTTTAAATCATGGTATGTGGTGAATTGCTTCTTGTCATCAGAACACAACACACCATCCTTCTCGACCACGGCGTATGGCAGCATTCTTCCAACCTGTACACACGTAACATTACTGGACCTCAGTTCTACACATCTCAGGCGTGGTAGCATGTTTTGGCTCAAATTCACACGTTGAGCGTTTACCACCGTCAAACGTTCGGTGAACAGCACCCGGTCCGTCTCCACCGACGGAATGTTATTGCATGTCATCGCACTACCTTTGAGTGCACATTCTCCGTACATATAAGCAGTTGTCGTGCCAAAAAGCAACAAAAAGCTAATTTCGAAGTACATTTTTTGTTTAAAATTATTTTAAACCGGGAATATAAACATGTGCTGTAGCTGATCGCAAAACACCAGGGGAACGACTTGTGCGTAACATAACCAACCAAAACATAACGTACTCTGGTAAGAACTTATCACCTTCCTTTCATGCTTAAACATTTTTAAAACATATCATCTTTGACTTGTTTTATTTTATTTGTATTCAAATAAATAATAAATGTGGTGCTAAATATATAGAAATACGGATATATAACGACAAATAGAATCAAATTAGCCATTTTCCATGAAAGTTCGGACAGGCATGGTAGGTACACAGATTGGTGAAATCTGAGTACGAACGACAGGGCTCTCTCATAGCAGATTGCGATAATCGCCAACCATGAAGATGAAGTTACTACCGTACGATTCGTACCTTGCGAAATACGTACCAAATTGTCCACATATTCTCAACGGTGTATGGAAGCCCAAAGTTGTAACTAATACTGAACCCCTTTTAGCCGAATTCTAATCACCCTAAAAGATGTAAAGTGACGCAAATATAATTTGACACGTACACATTGACTAACAAAAAATAAGCAAACTTAAAATTCTCTTAAAGTGCGCTCCACAGTTTAAAAACTTGAAAGTCCTATAGGAATCATTGTTATTATTTTTTCGGAAGTCGTTATATCCGCGGTCCCATAGTGACTAGAGAGTAGCGGTTTTCACTAACGCGTAGAGTATGACACCGCGGTCATTTTGACATCTCGCGCGATGTCGTACCGCGTCGGGAACTGGAAATCCAAAATGGCGGCATGAAGTCGCTATATCCGCGGTCCCATAGTGACTAGAGAGTAGCGATTTTCACTAACGCGTAGAGTATGACACCGCTGTCATTTTGACATCTCGCGCGATGTCGTACCGCGTCGGGAACTGAAACTCCAAAATGGCGGCATGAAGTCGTTATATCCGTGGTCCCATAGTGACTAGAGAGTAGCGGTTTTCACTAACGCGTAGAGTATGACACCGCGGTCATTTTGACATCTCGTGCGATGTCGTACCGCGTCGGGGAACTGAAAATCCAAAATGGCGGCAAGAAGTCGTTATATCCGATGCCCCATAGTGACTAGAGAGTAGCGGTTTTCACTAACGCGTAGAGTATGACACCGCGGTCATTTTGACATCTCGCGCGAGGTCGTACCACGTCGGGGAACTGGAAATCCAAAATGGCGGCATGAAGTCGTTATATCCGCGGTTCCATACGTGTTAGCGTGTAGCGTTGGGGGTCGGCAGTATATGTATTAGAAATCATTGTCGTAAATGATATAATATTTTATTTAGATCCAAACCTATACAAATAGAAATGTGAGTGTCCTCGCGAAACATGTAAGTAGTTCAACAGCTGTCCGGTGAATAATAATTACAGAGAGAAGGACTGCACTCACTACACATTAACATCCCTAACTGATTGTCATGTTGCAAATAACAGGGCACCAGTGTTTTAAGTTCAGGTACAACCGCACACACTTCATCCGCGACATCTATCAAGGCGTCGAGTGTCAAGCCTTTTTTCGTAGGTGCAGGATCATCACTGTTTTGCGGGTAGAAAAACCGTCTAAGTTGCACTATGTTGTATTGTGTGTCCAATGTCAGGAAAACATTGTGTCTCAAATGTATTTTATCCATATCCGTTTTCGAGGCCAAATTTTCAAGTTGCAGCGTCAGATTTACACCGCATGTTGTGGGTTTTTTAGAGTTTTCCCATCGGCGAAGACCCACAAACGTCTGATTTTTAAAATCTCCCACTGTCAAATATTGGTCCCGACCTAATTGTTTTATCAACTTTTTGGATTCCATGATACCTTCTCTTATACACGCCATATGAAAAATGATACGGTTCTAATGCATGCACTGCTTTTTACATAGTGCACGGTGGTAAAAACGTCCAATCATAAGCTACGTTTCTCATATAGACCAATCACATTAGCCGGAAATAATGATGGATCTCTTTTTAAATATCGGTAATCAATTTTAAAACTGTCCAAGGTCATTAGCCGGAAAGTGCCAAGGGCACTGTAGTAGGCACCTGTATAGGTTCATGTGGCGGTTATCATCCGCTTACAAACAGCGGTTAATTGAAATAATGACGGATCTCTTTTTAAATATCGGTAATCAATTTTAAAACTGTCCAATAAGTGTGATGAAGTTTTCAGTATAGCAGTATACAGCTTAGCCCAAAGTAATTGACCACTTAACCACAGCAGAATTATGTGTAATTTTTCAGGATTTAGTCGAGAGCTTTCCGATATATAACAACAAGCCATATTTCCGACTAAATCCTGAAAAATTACCCATAATTCTGCTGTGGTTAAGTGGTCAATTACTTTGGGCTGAGCTGTAGTTATATCTACATCCATTATGAAAGAATTCGAGCAAACTGAAATACATTCTCTAATAAACGTGAAAATAGGAGCATCGGAAATATTGACATATTCCGTCAATTACTTAGGTCATTACTGTATAATATATTAATAATAACTTACCTTTTTATCCGAATATTCATCTCTTTCTTGATATTCTCTGATATCACACCATTGCTGATATATTAAGTCACTATTTGTGACTATTGTGTTGAATTCTTTTTGTGTCATACTGACACACTTTCCATTCTTCTCATTATCAATATCTATAATATTGAATTGTTTATATCCTCTCAGGGTTATCATTATTTTATTCGGCGATACCATCGCTTTCATCTGTTTTACACCATCTCTATCCATTACAAATTTGTCTTCTGTGAATTCCATTTTGGATATAGCCTGTGTATTGATTACAAGAGATCATTGTCCACCATTTATACAAAATGTAGTGCCATTTCCTGTTGGTTTTTGGTTAATATACTTCCTGTAGAGATTGGTACTCGGTTACTAATCTTGATTTTAGCATAGATGTGAAATTGTGGTATCAGGTATAGCCTATCGGTAATTGACATTCAACAGGATATTTACTCTAAATTACTTATTTGTCGTCATTGGAATTCGTGGTATACGACATAAATATTTGCTTATGAACCCATATGACCTCATTTTAATTATTGTGTTATCCATACGGAAAAAAATACCTCAAATGTGGGACATTCCTCTCAAAATAGAGTGAGTTTGAATTTCATCCCAATATAAGGGGTTTGGATTTATTCAGGAAATTCGTTTTTGTTTTTGTTTTTACTTACTCTTTCTATCAATCATTTCCTAGTTCTATATTACTAGTTTTACATATAGGATTGTTAAACCTGGTAAATAGGGTTCTCCCTCTGAGAGGGTTTATAATTTTAGCTTGATAAAGTCAAGTTTTGCTTTAGTGTGATTGTATATACAGAGTTCCAATAAGGTGTTGAATTAGTGGAATAGTCTTGATCAATAAAGTGTGAATTTAATTGGGGGTGGGGGGGGGGGCAGTATATTGGAAATAGTCGATAGGTCCTTTCCATAATTAATCTTTCATATACGGCATATTAATTCTAACCTGTTGGAATTCTGATATAACATCCACTCTTGATCTGAGACATTTTTGTTTAGTCATATTACTATTTTGTTTATATATTTTTTCATATATTTTATACATGTATACGGTTATATATATATATCCAGTTTCTGTTTCATAATAATTGAGTACATTATATATAGTGACATAAGAGAAGTACATATTTGTTTTACTATACATTACATATGATACTTTATTCTATGACAGAAGAGGGAATCGATATCGGGTAGACCGTGTTACAGGGCGGACGATCTACCCACTAAAGTGGAACTATCAATCGATGCTTTCAGTATACCGGTAGTTGTCTGATAGTAAGTTGAATAGTATCAAATTTGAGTTAGGAATTATTGATTCTTCTACATGTACCTGATATATTTACACTCACACATTCATTCGTACTGTGGAACATGAATACAGGACGTTGGTTGGTCGATATTACATCACATGACATCGTGTGCTGACCCCACTCTTTTTATGTAGATACAACTTGCACCGAGCCACGATAATAACATTCGGAATAGACACTTAAAACTCATTTAATCTGTCAATTGACTCGATTGAATATAAATATAAGTAATGGATATTGATTTTGTTGCGTTCCATTGAGTATGGGTGTAGGTTGGTCTGACAATTTAATGTGTGGAACGCTTTCGCATTCCACACATAATTGTCAAACCAACCTGCACCCATACTCTATATGGAATGTAAGCAAATCAATATTCTTGAAATTTTGTGTCATATTCTCTTACATAGGGAGCATATAAGAGAATACACTGTTCTTGAGGCTAGAAGTCATTTTATTTTTCTTATATTAAACTATGTATTAGAATATATCGACTCAAAATATTATATGGCAAAGGGTTAAGTTGAGGGGATATATTTTGATGGCTAAGCTGTATACTGCTATACTGAAAACTTCATCACACTTATAACTCAAACCTTTATGGTATTCCTATGATTATGTTATCAGGGAAGCGGTTAATATCAAAGCCAAATTCGGAACCAAGCGGTGCTAGGCATCAATATTGACCATGGAGTGTATATCCTGGTACCGTCCGAAATTTCAAATATCACTGCTTTGCAAAATGTACGAAGTGGTCAATAGAGAGACACGTAAGTAAACTTACTGGTCATAAGACTAAAGGTGATAAGTAGGTGTTAAGAAATATACACATATATAAGTATCGGACAGTTACATTCATTACCAGAACTCAAACAAAAAATGGCATCACAAATACGACGACATAATAACTCTAGTATAAAGCTGACAGATGAAGTGCAAATGCACATATATATTAACAGAGGTGTGTGGACCATACGCCTGACTAATCACAATACGGGGAGCACGTTTGAATATACATGTGATGCATACAATGCTCAGGTGTCTGAGCAACATGAAGTTATGAAAGAATTCGAACATCTTGAAGATCTGTATATTTACGAAAAAAGGAGACGGGTGAGTACTAATATAGAACTGTTTTATGTTTTATTCCATTCATGACTCTAGCTGCACTAATAATCGTATTCGTAAAAGTCGGAGAACACCGGTTTAGATGTCATTGGGGGACATGTCCGTATTACGTCCAAAACCAGCTAATAAATCTTTATAATGATTGCTTTATGAAGAAATACTGTTTATGTGGGATAAAATCTGACAATTTCGAGGATTGGGGTTTAACGTCGTTTTACCAACAAAGCTAAATCACGATGAGTACACGGTGGCCCACACTAACTGACGGTAACAATTAGTCTAACACATATTGTTTTATTTAATAGTTTGCTATAAGCAACTAAGATGTTGTTTATCAACAATACGCAAATCCATATATGTTGTAGTATCTTTGACTCTGTTGACAAATGAACAAGTAAATATTATACTTAACAACAAATGTGTAAAATCACAAATGTTGTATAGTATTTCTGGTCGTATTGATAAACAAAACATAAATTTGTATTCTCCTAGTTCAGGGCACTCGAAATCATAAAGCCAGTCTGATTGGCAGTCTGTATACCTCATTTGAATAAAATACCACGATGGTGGATTGTGGGACTGCTCAACTATAGTCTGTATCGACTTCAGAAGACATTATTGACATACTTCTAAATTATTTTAGTCTTTTTCTGTAATAACAAACCGTGCGTTCTGAAATGTTGGAATTGACCACTGATGCAACCATACATTTTATGCTACATGCACACTATACATACAATTACTGGCATAATTACAGTTAGTTATATTTAACTGTGCCGAATTTATCTATTTACAACCTACATATACCTGTCTTACAGGGACGCCGCTAATTATTTTTTTTGTAATTCTTTTTTCACCATATATACCACGATTGTGGTTTATGTGAGTAAACAATTTGATTTGATTTGAGATGAATATGAATTTGCTCCACAATGACCTCTAAACCGGTGTTCTCCGACTTTTACGAATACGATTAAACAGTATTAAATATCCGAAGCCAGTACATACCTAGATCATGCCACGAATCTCTACAGGCGTTAGCAAGAGTGGAGATTCGTTGTATGATCTAGTACATACTCTAGCTGAATAGGACACTCTCATCGGTTTTCACGTCCCTGAAATTGTGATACAATTGCCCAGAGCCTGATCGGATTGAGTACCTTTAACCTGGATAACTTTAGCATAATTTCATGAACGTGAAAAACCTGTGAGAGTGACCTATTTAGCTATACTCCGCTATGGGGATCCTCACAATTATTAAGAGAACTTACTGACATAGGATCCTGAAATTTTACAAATATCAATTTATTCTCTTATATGTATACGTATATAATGTTTATATTGTCTGACTGTATATATGTGAAACTCTTGTTATGAGACTCGTGTATATAAGAGAATGTATAGAGGCAGCACCCATTATAAAAAGGGAATTCTGCACTATCACAACTAGTTATGACTGCCCCTGGAAATTGTCATGGTCTGAATATCTTGATATTTTCTTGATATATTCTATAATATATAAGTCAACCAATAGGGAGTCTCTAATATATATGAGAATGTTCTCAGGGAAGGTGCGTATGCAGGAGTATTTACCCCCCCCCCCCCCACCCCCCCTTGCGGATATCCGAAGTCCTGGTATGTACTCACTTACAAGATCAAGCTAAATAGGTCTTATCTTATTGAGGAGTCCCATTGACACGTCTGAAAGTTTCAACAAGCTCCAGAGATGAAAGGGTTAATATTAAAAGTGTGTCTGTAATATATGTATCTGGATGGAATAGGATATACAATAATTTCCAAAGTGAGACAAATGGTGGTGGTAAATGGACACAGACTTGATGTTGAGATTGTGAAGATATGGATGAAACAGAGGGTGTATCAGATAGTGATGTGTGGTCAGATGGTACATGTTCAGAGATTGGTGAGGATGTGTGCACAAATGAGTGTTCAGAGGGTGAAAGTAAGTGCTCAGATGATTGAGGTGAGGTGGAAGTGAGTGATATGTCATCAAAACTATTAACTAAGGGTGGAGGTGGTGGATGTGGAATGGATGAACGACGTGGAGGTGAAATAACAATACTAGTATCAGTGAGGAATGACAAATTTGTTGTCGATAAGGGGACTTGACTTTCATTCATGTTCTGCTTCTTCTTCTTGAACTTAAAAACTATAATGATGACTGTTATTAATATAATGAATGCACCACCACCACCAACAGTCAAACCGATAATATATCCAACACTGATAATATCTGTAAAATCTGAAAGGAAATAACAAAATATCTTACATACTCCCCCAACTCAAATAAAATATAGGATCTATAAATGTGAGGTACGTGACTGTTCATGAAAAAATGGTGAATAAAAAGTAGGTCAATACTATTAATAGTCTAGTTATCTAGACTATCAGGTCTTATTATTTGTGAAATCACTTGTCTAATCAAGCTTGTTATAAAGCACTGAAACTGGAGTTTCATCAGATTTAATAATCAAATAAGAGAATAGATATTGTGATTCTCCAAGAATCTTAAGATCTGGAACATAGAATTAACAGCGAATAGAATGTATATGGTATATTTTTATGATCAATATGTTCAAATATAGTTATAATCTATAATGTGAGACAGGTGACTGTTCATAAAATGGTGAGGGAAAAGTATATATAGGTCATACAAATAATAGTCTAATGATCATTAATTACTATTTAATCAACTCATAAAGAAGATATTCAATGATCAGTCTTGTTAATATAGTCTTATATTGAAGGAATAACCTATTATTATTTCATGAATTGAGCTTCCCTTTGTCACAAGTTCTAAATTGGAAATCAGGTAGAGATACTTATTGAACTTATTGAATAGTTAGGGAATTATTCAGATATATCTTAGAGAACACCTGTTCAATATATAATGACATATCAATATAATATTAACCCTTTTTTCAACATAACTGTATGTATATTATACCAGTGTCCCAGCTAGTAATTTGTGATTATTTAGACCTCTCTAAGATTGGACATGTAACAGGACTCAAAACAACTTTGGATAATCGGACAATTTTGTTATCAAAATGTCTAATTACTAAAGCGGAAACATTTACTCTATATAGGTACACTTATGTTATAGTGACCTTTGAACATTCTATGATTCTCTTGGATATCATATAATTCTGATCTGAAGTAGAAAAGCTCTATAATTGTTCAATCGATTTCGAAATTCTTCCATCTAATAGGACTCAAAACAATATTGGAAGATACCCCGCTCGACAAAACAAGTGTCCAATAGCACCACGGTGTAGTTGTCATTCGGTCACAAATGTCAAGCGTTTGTGACCGAGGTTGAGCCTAAGGGCAAGTACACTGCGGCTGAAGGTAAAGTACACTGTGGTCAAACGGTCACAACAACGCTGCCAAATGGCATATACACTAAGGTCTGATTTCTGGTTTGTATCATCTTTTTTCAGTTTAATGAATTTACACCGTGGCAACTACACAATGACCGAATAGCAAGTACACTGCGACCCAACTGTAGTTAGTCATATTATTCTCTTGGTTACCCCATAATAATAATCCGAACTATAAAAGCTTTTTTCGTCCATAATTGTTAAATCGAAAAATACTTTAATATTTCACTTTGATTTAATTACCTTTATCATCTGATGTGGTGCGGTGTTTTCTGGTACTGGACTCGCTAGCAATCCTCTGTGTGGACTGGTCATTTGGTATTGTGGACACAGAATCAAATATAGTAGAATTTAACAACTCGAATATGGTGGACTGGTCTACTGGTATTGATAGATTTATTGAAGAACTTGTGAAATCATGTGGTGGTGGTGTGTCGGTACTATCAGTACTATCACAAACAATCTCGTTGATGCGCACCGTTACCTTGTTGTCAACTTTTATATCCTCACATGTAATAGTATCGCCTTCAACCGAAACAGTGTGTAGAAATGGGAATTATTTTGCAGGCAGATTTATTCTCAAGGCGTTGACTACTTTTAAGCTATGAATATTATCATAGTATCTCTCCCCTTCAACAAATAATACATTTACACATTCCATTTCCTTTCCTCTTGTTTTGCATGTTTCGAAGAGATATCCATGCACCACGACACAAAAAAAGAATTAAATCCCTCATATTTTCCAATAAGTTTTATTCCAGATCGAATATATACTTCCGCGTACTCACGTGTAACACCCAAAAAAGTTGTATTCGAGCTTTGAAAATCCAGCTTTCAACCCTGTCACAGCCATCGATTCAACTCAAAACAAAGTCTCACACCGGAAATAGTTAAATTTTCCTATGTAAAATGTTAAACACAGCTCATCGAAATTCTGCAAAATTGAGTTCAATTATTACTCTCAAATTCAACAAGTTTAACAGTTTGATTTGGGTTCGAAATAACTCTATATTTCTTTGCCTAATTATTCTTTATTTCACCTTCGATGTGTGTTGCAACTCTGTAATCGCTCATACCGTAATAACACTATTTCCGATGTATAGACACCGTCAGTCAGCTAGAAATGATATAGTCTGAAGCTCGAACACGAATACAAAATCAATCCCATAATGCAATTTCTGAATAGTAAACAAAAACCTTTTATGTCAGTTTATGCTGTTATTTTCAGGACGGAAATATATTATTCATATATCTTATTATTTGTGAAACAAAATATGTTTATGGCTAAAATTATAATGTAAACAAGTACAGCGAAATTGAGAAATATAATGTATAGGTCTGTTCCATTATGACTCCTTACAATGTATAGATTATACTTCCTGTAAGCTCTCCCAACGATAATGTTACGTATATGCTCTCCCAGCGGTAATATCGATACGTTGAAACATGAACTATGTATAAGAATCAATTGAATATCTGATCCATTAGATATCCTTACATTGTTCACAAAAGTATAATTCCTCTATAAGCTCTTCCAACGATTATCTTCTTACACTGATCAGACAAGTAAATTACTTTATGTACTATACAAGCTCTCTCTTATATAACACAGTTTCCATAAATTTGAAATATAAACTATGGCTAAATATAAGAATCGTTTTTATTACGGGTGCGACCTTATTCGAATCAATATATAGAAATCGAGTTGTTGTGATTTTTAGTCGAGTTTTTTCCCCCCCAAAACTCGACTTATAGTTTGATGAGGGACGGCGGACGGGCGGGCGGCGTGTTTTGCTTATAACTCAACCGTTTATTGACGGATTAAATTTTTTTTGAAATCACTGATTTTAGGCTCGTTAACGCGATAACTTCAACAAACGTTATCTGATTCGATTGAAATTTGGGATATAGGTGTCTCCCAGGAACATCTCGGACGATTTCGAAAACCGTCTTGGTCCGATAAAATTTGATAGAGTTATGGCCCTTAATTAGTCATTTTTCACGAATTTTCAGCTCGTTAGCGCGATAACTTCAACAAACGTTATCTGATTCGATTGAAATTTGGGATATATGTGTCTCCCAAGAATATCTCGGACGAGTTCGAAAACCGGCCTGGTCCGATAAAATTTGATAGAGTTATGGCCCTTAATTAGTCATTTTTCACGAATTTTCATGCTCGTTAGCGCGATAACTTCAACAAACGTTATCTGATTCGATTGAAATTTGGGATATAGGTGTATCCCATGAATATCTCGGACGAGTTCGAAAACCGGCCTGGTCCGATAAAATTTGATAGAGTTATGGCCCTTAATTAGTCATTTTTCACGAATTTTCAGCTCGTTAGCGCGATAACTTCAACAAACGTTATCTGATTCGATTGAAATTTGGGATATAGGTGTCTCCCAAGAATATCTCGGACGAGTTCGAAAACCGGCCTGGTCCGATAAAATTTGATAGAGTTATGGCCCTTAGTTAGTTATTTTTCACGAATTTTGAGCTCGTTAGCGCGATAACTTGAACAAATATTAACCGATTTTACCTATTAATTAGTCTACTGATACTGATGCACACCAATTGGCGGTAGCCACCGAAAACGAGACACAGCATCTCCGATGCCACCTCTTGTAAAATAATTAAAGTGACATATCGATTTTTTTTATATAAGTTCAATAGATAGATATGTTCTTAATGAATCTAACAATATGAGTCTTATTCCGATCCGACGTATATAAATCAAGTTATAACGATTTTAAAAAATTCTTAAAGGTATACTGTCAAATTTGTTAAAAAATTTGTATTGTCTAAACATATAGAGCTGTTTACGTTAAATCTAATGGTATCAGTCCTATTCCAATCCGTCTTATAGAAATCAAGATATGACGATTTTTAAATTTTCTTAGGTACACTATCAAAAAAATTGTTGTCTAAACTTATAGATCTGTTCTTACTGAATCTAACGATATGAGTCTCATATATAGAATCGAGTTGTTGAGATTTGAAAATAATTTGATTTTTTTTTTTAAATTGTTGTCTAAACTTATAGATCTGTTCTTACTGAATCTAACGATACGAGTCTCACATATAGAAATCAAGTTGTTGCGATTTGAATATTATCTTAAAAGAGTTAATTTTACTGAATCTAATGATATGAATAATTTTCATTTCAGTCAATGAAAATTGTGGAAAGGATTGATGTAGCTGACAATCATACGGTAAGTGTATATATAGTATGCATGTAGCATAAAATGTATGGTTGCATCAGTGGTCAATTCCCACATTTCAGAATGCACGGTTTGTTATTACAGAAAAAGACTAAAATAATTTAGAAGTATGTCAATGATGTCTTCTGAAGTCGATACAGACTATAGTTGAGCAGTCCCACAATGCACCATCGTGGTATTTTATTCAAATGAGGTATACAGACTGCCAATCAGACTGGCTTTATGATTTCGAGTGCCCTGAACTAGGAGAATAATAATTTATGTTTTGTTTATCCTAGTTCAGGAAATCTATACAACACGTGTGATTTAACACATTTGTTGTTAAGTATAATATTTACTTGTTCATTTGTCAACAGAGTCAAAGATACTACAACATATATGGATTTGCGAATTGTTGATAAACAACAACATCTTAGTTGCTTATAGCAAACTATTAAATCAAACAATATGTGTTAGACTAATTGTTACTGTCAGTTAGTGTGGGCCACCGTGTACTCATCGTGTTATAGCTTTGTTGGTAAAACGATGTTAAACCCCAATCCTCGAAATTGTCAGATTTTTATCCCACATAAACAGTATTTCTTCATAAAGCAATCATTATAAAGATTTGTTAGCTGGTTTTTGACGTAATACGGACATATCCCCCATTGACATATAAACCGGTGTTCTCCGACTTTTACGAATACGATTATTAGTGCAGCTAGAGTCATGAATAGAATAAAACATAAAACAGTTCTATATTAGTACTCACCCGTCTCATTTTTTCGTAAATATACAGATCTTCAAGATGTTCGAATTCTTTCATAACTTCATGTTGCTCAGACACCTGAGCATTGTATGCCTCACATGGATACTCAAACGTGCTCCCCGTATTGTGATTAGTCAGGCGTATGATCCACACCTCTGTTAATATATATGTGCATTTGCACATCATCTGTCAGCTTTATACTTGAGTTATTATGTCGTCGTATTTGTGATGCCATTTTTTTTTTAGTTCTGGTAATGAATGTAACTGTCTGATACTTATATAAGTGTATTTTCTTAACACCTACTTATCACCTTTAGTCTTATGGCCAGTAAGTTTACTTACGTGTCTCTCTATTGACCACTTCGTACATTTTGCAAACCAGTGATATTTGAAATTTCGGACGGTACCGGGATATATACTCCATGGTCAATATTGATGCCTAGCACCGCTTGGTTCCGAATTTGGTTTTGATATTAACCGCTTCCCTGCTAACATAATCATAGGAATACCATAAAGGTTTGAGTTATAAGTGTGATGAAGTTTTCAGTATAGCAGTATACAGCTTAGCCCAAAGTAATTGATCACTTAACCACAGCAAATATATGTAATTTTTCATGATTTAGTCGAGAGCTATCCGATAAATAGCAACAAGCCATATTTCCGACTAAATTGGTCGACTGTACTGTTTCAACAATGCTATAAAATGGGGGGGGGGTCAGGATCTGAATTATCTCAATCTCAATAGATAGTGCCAGAATAATAATTTATGGACTTCTATAGAAGTACATGTACAATACAAATTAGTATCACATGATAAAATATGTATGTAAGGAGACTATACCGATGATAAAAATAAATGAATAAGGCAGGGATAGGGGTTGGATATATCGGGGAAATAGGGGTTCATACCATGAACTGATACAAATTATTAGAGCAATAACGATCAATATTGACACAATGCATCGCGACTGAACTGTCGCACCAATGCTATACAATAGGGAGGGGGACCCCCACTAATGAGGTTAATTCCATAAAAGGAACACATCACTCATCAGTGATGGGGAGGTACTCCCAAATAAGAAATGCACACACACAAACTTTATAACGAGGCATACTTAATCAGGTTCGATCACATACATTTGTTTTGCAAATATTTTCTGAACATGCCATGTTTTTGCAATATTAAGGGTCCACACTGTTCTAATTGGATTAAAAGTCACTCGACATATAAATTCTGCAAATATTGTCATAACATCCCATGTTTATGCCAAATTAAGGGTTCCCCATTGTTTTAATTGGATTAATTAGTTTTAATTGGATTAAAACACTCACTGGGCATATAAATTTAGCCAATATTTTGATAACGACCAATGTTAACACATACTGCATCGCGACTGAACTGTCGCGCCATGGGGGGGGGTAGAAACCCGAATTATCTCCATATCTAAAGACTCATAAATAACCATGAAACTCAACAAGTCATCCTACTTCTGGTAATTAGCTATTGACTCAATGCGTTGACGTTCAATGCCCATGACGCGTCACTGTTACATTACATCAGTTAGTGGCCATAGACGACACATTTATCTTACCAAATTAATCAATATTAGGTGCTTATCCACCATCTTGTTTTTTTTTCAGAAACTCAGTTGCCTCGGGAAAAATTTTGGTGTATTTTGGCGGCAAGAAAGGGTAAATCTGTCGGAAATAATTTTCTGTGAATTTATAGACATAGTACCATGTACCAAAACCTGCATGCAATATATTTGAGGGAAATGTTGCCATGATGGAATCAACGATGTGGGAAGTACTTTCGAAGCATCCAGGTGGGCTCGGTAACAGCGCGTTTATCGGTATTTATTCGTGTCTCAACTTGGCTAATTTCGATGGAAATATTTGCCTTAAACACCATAATATTGTGTCATCTTTATTTCCTGGTTAGTGCAGCTTATGCATTGCATACTTCCATATACATGTTGAATCAGAAAGTCAACCCATTGCCTCGTAATTGTTTTAAATCGACACTCGATCAACTTTTACACTTTCGAAATTCGGGGGTCATCAAATCATCGTTTTATCTCAAAACTGCAGTTATATAAAATTTTCTCTAAACTGCTGATAAATTAAGTCACATATGCTGATTATTTCCGCATATGTCCCGGATCAAAATGGTCATCCCATACCTTGTGAAAAATCATCATTGGAGATCACCGATCTTTCGTTTTATATACTTTCCGATATAGTATTTTCCGTGAGTCGTTTTATGCAAAATATGACAAAATAACAGGCCGTGATGCTTCGAGAACACCTCCCATCAACTAAGAACAATCCCCGTATATGATTCTTAATGTGGCAGAATGTAATAATCCTCAGAATGTGTGTCTTGAACGATATTTTTGTGTAAGAATTTCGGTTCAGATATTTCGCTGTGACCTCATGTCATGCAAAAGTGTACTTGCGATTATTCGTACCTGTTGAATAAATTGGAAGGTAAATCCAACAACCAGAAATCAAAACACTCCTTTCTAAACACATTTAAAGATATTCCACAAGGGTTAGTAGCTTAGACAGTCAGACAGTTGAAAACGAGAGAAAAATAAACACTTCTAAAAATAACGTGTTTGCCATGAGTTCACACAAACATACTGATGTATGTACTTTGACCCAATTTAAAACTTACAACAAAATTGCCGAAACTTCCCTCCGTCGAATCTTCCCGTTCCCATCAGATTTATTGAAGCAGGATTGAGACGTAGAGATCAATATTTTTTTCCATTATGAATTCACAAAATGCGGTGATAAAACTAAATCATTGTGCAACTAGATAGTTGAAAACGAGAGAAAATTAAGCACTTCTAAAAATAACATTTAACTCGCAGAGCTGCTTGCATCATTGTGATAGGCTACGCCAGTTGAAAACGAAGAAATAAATACTTCTAAAAATAGCATTTACCTCTGTGAGTCGTTATGCACATCGTGCATTGCGCATGTGCAAAACTTAATGTCTAAGTTGATAGGTGTTGGGACCAATGGGTGTGGCATAATATGCAAATTACGATCTGAATTTCTGTGACTCGAGTGTGTAGCACACACCCTCACACGCACGCACTATGCCGACATAGAGAGGGAGGCAAGATAATTTCTATACACAATCAACACCAACACTGGACGTGTTTAAGGAGGTAAACGTACCGAGGTAACGAGAACAGTACCTCGTTTTTTTGTGTACCTCAATATGTGGGTGTGTAAACATATAAAATACCTCGGAATAGTACATAGACCAACGCACACTTCGTATAAAAATATTGTAAACACAATCATAAGCCAGTTACGTTTGATGTCTTGTATAACTCAACAAGCAATATATCCAGATATTTCAAAATTCATACAGTGTTTCATAAAGCACGTCGCTACCTGACTTCCAAATATGGTTATGAACTTAATACGTCTTGAAATAATGTGAACTTTTGAAAATCACTCGGGGTAAAAATTGAAAATTTTACATGTGCGCGGAAAACTTTGTATAACTCAATAAGCAACATATCCAGACATTTCTAAATTCTTACAATGCTTCCTAAAGCACGCCTCTATGTGATTTCGAAATATGGCTATGATCTTAATGCGTCTTGAAATAATGTGAACTTTTGAAAATCACACGGGGGAGGGAAGTAATTTTTTAAAACTCATGTTGTCAGTCGTCTCCGTGTCTACAATCTGCATCAGCGGACCATAGCGTTCTTCTAACCTGTAACAATGAAAAACAAAGTCACAATTTGCATTTTAATACACATTGTAGCTGGGCGTGGTTCAAAGCAAAATTTTAGGATTAAGGTGTATAATGTCTGGAGGAAATATTTTCAAAAATAGAATGTACCAAGCATTATTTAGATAGATGTCAATACATATAGAAAAATAAACATTCACAATGTAATAATGACGAAAAAGTATCAAAATTTTCATTTTAATACACATTATAGTTAGGAGTGGTTCAAAGCAAAATTTTAGGCTTAATGTGTACAGTGGTTTGGAGGAAATGAGGTATACATTGGGCTGGAGGAAATATTTTCTAAAATAGAACAATTTGACATTGTTTTAGTACGACGAATTATTTTGTTAAATAGAATAATAGTACTTACATTAGCAAACTCAATGTCACGCACAGGCGCATCCGTGATAAGGCCATCATCTCATGCAGGGACACACTTTCCTGCGTTTCAACTTTCCGCCTTTTGGCGGCAGGTTTGATCGTTGTGTCCATAATTACTATCGGTGAATCCATCGTACCAGACATGCTTATTATATCCATGTGATAGAAAATGCTTGTTCAGAAAACAAAGCTTCAGCTTATGTATGCACGCTCGATGGGGGCGGTGCCAACCAGTTTTAGCTCAACTTTACTTTGTAAAGTTTCAGCTATTGCCATGGCTTTGTCGTCCGTGTGTGCGTAAGGCGTCAACAATGCAGGCTACAGGTCGTACCTTTGGTCGGATCATTATGAGATTTGTCATAGCTGTTGACATCAACAATTAGACCAGAATTATTTTGGGGTCATTCTGAAGAAAAAAACATGTCCGCCAACGGCCATCTTTAATTTCAAAATTCAATCCATTAGCACGGGCTACATGCCGTACTGTTTGTCTGATCGTCATTAAATTTGTCATGGATGTTAATATTGACATGTAGATTGGAACGAGTGATTCTGGGGTCATTCGGCCCAAAAACATGGCCGTCAGCAGCCATCTTGGATTTTACTCTTTGTATGACTAAATTCTTTAGCACGGGCTACAGGTCGTACTTTTAGCCTGATCATCATAAAATTAGTCAAGAATGTTACTAATGACACGTAGATGGGAACGAGTCATTTTGGGACCAACAAACATGGCCGACAGCAGCCATCTTGGATTTTACTCTTTGTATGACTAAATCCTTTAGCACGGGCTACAGGTCGTACCTTTAGTCTGATCATCATAAAATTTGTCATGGCTGTTGAAATTTGAATTTAGATGGGAACGAGTCATCTTGGGGTCATTCGAACAAAAAACATGGCCGCCAGCGGCCATCTTAGATTTCAAAATTTAATCCATTAGCACGGGCCACAGGTCGTACCGTTCGTCTGATCATCATGAAATTTGTCATGGATGATAATAGCAACCACCCCGGTGGGTGTTTATACCTAAGGCGTGTGTGAATGATGACGTCATATAATTTTTCTATATATATTTCTATACGATGGAACGATTTTCAGGAAAGAGTGTATGCTATTTAGCGAAATTGACACGTGACTTCCGATTAGCAACTGTTTAAAATTGCGGAATCGGAAATGGAACAACGAGATGAAATGGCACGGCTCATGACGTCATTTACGTCATGTTGGCTTCGTAGGTGCAACATTAACCCTTTCACGTTGGGAGACGCGCTAGTGCAGCATTAATGTTTTTATTACGGGAGCTGTGCTGGTGCAGCATTAACCATTTCACGACGGGAGCTCTGCTGGGCAGCATTAATCCTTTCATGACGGGGAGCTGTGCTGGAGCAGCATTAACCCTTCCATGACGGTAGTTGAGTTGGTGCAGGATTAGTTATTTCATGAAGGGAGCTGCGTTGGTGCAGCATTAAATATTTGATGATGGGAGCTGCGTTGGTGCAGCATTAACTATTTCGTGACGGGAGCTGCGCTGGTGCAGCATTAATTATTTGATGATGGGAGCCCGAGTTGGTGCAGCATTAACTATTTCATGGCGGGAGCTGCGCTGGTGCAGCATTAATTATTTCACGACGGGAGCTGCGTTGATGATGGGAGCTACGCGCTGGTGCAGCATTAACTATATCATGACGGGAGCTGCGCTGGTGCAGCATTACTTATTTGATGACGGGAGCTGCGTTGGTGCAGCATTAACTCTTTCATGGCGGGAGCTGAGCTGGTGCAGCATTAATTATTTCACGAAGGGAGCTGCGTTGGTGCAGCATTAATTATTTGATGATGGGAGCCCGAGTTGGTGCAGCATTAACTATTTCATGGCGGGAGCTGCGCTGGTGCAGCATTAATTATTTCACGACGGGAGCTGCGTTGATGATGGGAGCTATGCGCTGGTGCAGCATTAACTATCTCATGACGGGAGCTGCGCTGGTGCAGCATTACTTATTTGATGACGGGAGCTGCGTTGGTGCAGCATTAACTCTTTCATGGCGGGAGCTGAGCTGGTGCAGCATTAATTATTTCACGAAGGGAGCTGCGTTGGTGCAGCATTAATTATTTGATAATGGGAGCCCGAGTTGGTGCAGCATTAACTATTTCATGGCGGGAGCTGCGCTGGTGCTGCATTAATTATTTCACGACGGGAGCTGCGTTGATGATGGGAGCTACGCGCTGGTGCAGCATTAACTATCTCATGACGGGAGCTGCGCTGGTGCAGCATCAATTATTTGATAACGGGAGCTGCGTTGGTGCAGCATTAACTCTTTCATGGCGGGAGCTGAGCTGGTGCAGCATTAATTATTTCACGAAGGGAGCTGCGTTGGTGCAGCATTAATTATTTGATGATGGGAGCCCGAGTTGGTGCAGCATTAACTATTTCATGGCGGGAGCTGCGCTGGTGCAGCATTAATTATTTCACGACGGGAGCTGCGTTGATGATGGGAGCTACGCGCTGGTGCAGCATTAACTATCTCATGACGGGAGCTGCGCTGGTGCAGCATTAATTATGTGATGACGGGAGCTGCGTTGGTGCAGCATTAACTCTTTCATGGCGGGAGCTGAGCTGGTGCAGCATTAATTATTTCATGAAGGGAGCTGCGTTGGTGCAGAATTAATTATTTGATGATGGGAGCCCGAGTTGGTGCAGCATTAACTATTTCATGACGGGAGCGGCGTTGGTGCAGCATTAATTATTTGCTGATGGGAGCTGCGCTGGTGCAGCATTAATTATTTCATGACGGGAGCTGCGTTGGTGCAGCATTAGTTATTTGATGATGGGAGCTGCGTTTGGGCAGCATTAATTCTTTCATGACTGGAGCTGCGTTGGGCAGCATTAATTCTTTCATGACGGGAGCTGTGCTGGTGCAGCATTAACCTTTTTATGACGGGAGCTGTGTTGGTGCAGTATTAACCCTTTCATGACGGGAGCTGCGCTGATGCAGCATTAATTCTTTCATGACGGGATCTGTGCTGGTGCAGCATTAATTATTTAATGACGGTAGCTGCGTTGGTGCAGCATTAACTCATTCATGACGGGAGTTTCGCTGGTGCAGCATTAATTATTTCATGACGGGAGCTGCGTTGGTGCAGCATTAACTATTTTATGATGGGATCTGTGCTGGTGCAGCATTAACCCTTACATGACGGGTAGCTGTGCTTGTCCAGCATTAACCCTTCCATGGTGGGAGCTGCATTGGTGCAGCATTAACCATTTCATGACGGCAGCTGTGCTGGTGCAGCATTAATTATTTTATGACGGGACCTGCGTTGGTGATGAAAAGCAAATTCGGGATACAGCATGTGTGGTTGCTCCACTACGTGTCACGTATGATTCATATTATTGACATGCAGATGGGAACGAGTAATTTTGGGGTCATTCGGCCAAAAAACATGGCCGCCAGCAGCCATCTTTGATTTGACTCTTTGTATGACTATATCCTTTAGCACGGGCTACAGGTCGTACCTTTAGTCTGTTCATCATGAATATTAATCATGACATGTAGATGGGAACGAGTCATTTTGGGGTCATTCGGACAGCAAAATTTAATCCATTAGCACAGGACACATGTCGTACTGTTCATCGGATCATCATGAAATTTCTCATGGATGTTAATTTTGACATGTAGATGGGAACGAGTAATTTTGGGGTCATTCGGCCAAAAAAGATGGCCGCCAGCAGCCATCTTGGATTTTACTCTTTGTATGACAAAATTCTTTAGCGCGGGCTACAGCTGGTACCTTTAGTCTGATAATCATAAAATTTGTCATTGATGTTAAAAATGACATGCAGATGGGAATGAGTCATTTTGGGTTACACTGGTGTAAATAAGGTTCCGAGTGACATCTAGCGGATACGGGAGGAATATATAGGAGAGAATAAAATAGACACTGGGCCCTGATTGGTCAATAGCCTTGTGTGCTTTTCACATAAACAAATCATCACACCTCTTCCCTATGATTTCCCATAGGTAAAATAACCATTGGCACAGGAATTAACCCTTTGTAGTGAAGTTTGAATTTTTTGGTGTGGTCTAAAATATGACTATTTTTTTATGCGGTTCTGACACTAGTTACGAAAACATAAGATTTAAAGGCGAATTCCCTGCTAGACAGACATGATTTTTTTGTGTAAAAAGTTTCCCAAAATGTCAATTTTTCAGATTTAAAGAAAATTTTGGACCCAACATTTATATTGCCAACACTATACGCTAAAACGTTAGCACTTAGGCCTATGGAAAACATTTACACCAGTGTAACCTTTGGGGTCATTCGGTCAAAAAACATGGCCGCCAGCAGCCATCTTGGATTTTACTCTTTGTATGACTAAATCCTTTAGCATGGGCTACAGGTCGTACCTCTAGTCTGATCATCATAACATTTGTCATAGCTGTTGAAATTGGAATGTAGATGGGAACGAGTCATTTTGGGGTCATTCGGACAAAATACATGGCCGCCAGCGGCCATCTTGGATTTTAAAATTTAATCATTTGTGCGGTTTGTAAAGTTCGAATAGCATGACTTATGCCAGTGCACATTATTGTGTGCTATTGCGGTTGAGTTATTGTCCCAACGTTCAATGATGTGATTGGAATTTTCGTCTCCATATTTCCGTCGTACTGATATGCATTCAGTCACCCTGGCCAGTCCATCCTCCGTAGAAATTGAAAGTGTGATCTGCGGCTTGCTCTCTTGGCACATAAAACACTTTCCTTCTATCCACACTGCGTTGCATTCTTGTTTTCGACGTTTTGTCGGTGAGAATACGTCCGGTTCCATGCATGGGTGTTCTGAAATTATAAAGATATGCACTTAAGACACAGACACAAAACAACGAACAATTTAAAGAAAAATGAATGAACATCAAATATAACTAATGAACATATTAAAATAATTACAGCCCTGACCGCCCATGTCTGCTTCTTGCTCGGCGAATATGGTAGGCCTATCCTCTTTGTGATTTCGGGGAAAAAACAACAAGTCGAAAACACAAACGAGAACATTAAATTAATTAACGAAAAAGAACATAGCAAATGCAAAATCATTACGGATTATGATATAAGAAACACGGAATTAAATTGTTTTTCATACGTTCAACCTAAAGCCAGAATAATCGCATGTTTAAACGTTTTTCCACAAAAAGACGACTAGAATTGTTGATGAATCGGCTTTCCGTAGTTTTGTGAAAATTTCGGCGAGGACTTGCGCGTGCACGAATTTTGATAATTTTCAGAGTGATTGCGATGACGTTTAAGCTATGATATAACGACAAATTGACACCCCATGTTTTATATATTACCATGTATTTGAATCTAATGATATTGATCGATCTAATTTGACAGTACTACTACTAGGCGCCGTTTGACATGTCTGATGGATAAAAGTCAACAAAGATGAATAACGCTAGAATTGAGGTCAATTTTAAAAAGAAACTTACGTTCTTTGACCGCGTTCAAAAAGCTGCTGAGGGTGGTACTAATAGCAGTATCGGTGTATCCTGAAACAAAGATTTAAACTATATATACCTTATTTCCCTTGTTGGAAATAATAGAATTGAGTCGAGAAATATATGCACCCTAAAACTATTTAAATTTGTTGTCAATTTTATAATTGTTTTCAAGATTGATGTAAATACCACCCCCAGTTGGTGAATCTATAACCGTAAGGGGAGGTACAATTTATTGCTCGGCACTTTATGGGTAAAAAAACTAGATCAGTTCCCAAGTATCTGAGTAATTGTTTTACACCTGAGACAACCTTTAGTACAGATCAAATGGATCTAGGGATTGAACTTATGTTTACTGTATGCAAGTAATCCCCATCGCAAGGGTATTAGAGTGATTAGTGGTACTAGCTAATTTGACAGTAAAAAAAACAATATCCTAACACCCGGTAAACAACGAGGGACTATATAAGTGTAACAAAAAGATCTCATACACACCCCTTCGAAAAAATGGATTCGAAAACAAATTTGAGTATGGAAATCACCACAAAATTGACTGATAGTTTGACTGTCATACAATCCAGGAAAGGGGGACAGATGCAGTTGGAAACAGGTGATGAATTCTTAACTGCGGAGGTCTTCAATATGATGGTTTTGTACCAGCGGAACCTGATGCGTAACTTTGAACAGCTGGAAAATTTCAGCCTGCCGGTGAGTAATTTAATGTGTACATGTTCTCTATTCAGCACGGTATGTTCTATAGCAATAATGCTATTGTCAAACCCAGTTTTATTTACTGCTAACCTCTCATTCCTCTAGAAATTATCTTCAAATATGTTAGCAACTATTTTATTTTGAGACTAGCTGGGGGGGTCTGTTACAACCAACCGATCATAATAATTAGATCTAATAATTGATCAAACTTGCTGATTGCAATGTCCGGAGTGGTAGTATAAGCAGAAGTCGTCACAGGCTAGCTGGGTGGTGTTGCTAAAAAATAAGGCGCTATCACTATATAACACTGTTCAACCAGGTAATAAGTATATATGGGAAACTGGTTAAAATAAATTGGGATATAACTGTCTATTACGCTATGGACATTCAAATAATTCCTCTAGTAATTTTCCTCAAAATATGCTAGCCACTATTATTTTTTTGAGGCTTTGAGGTCTGTTACAACCGACCAACAAGATAAATAGGTCTAATAATTGATCAGACTTACCGATAAAATGTCCTGAGTCGTAGCTACCCAAATTGTTCTAGCAACAATTTTTGCTTTGAGAATGTAATTTGAGGTTTGTTACAACCGATCGACAAGATAATTAGGACTAATAATTGATCAAACTTACTGATTGCAATGTCCAGAGTGGTCGCAGAAGGAGGTATCGTCACAGGCTCGTCGGGTGGTGTTGCTGAAAATATAAGCGATATCACTATATAACACTTTTCAACAAGGAATTAAGTAGAGGGGGTAAATTGGCTAGAATAAATTAAATATGGTTGACAGTCCAACTTCCTATAAAACCTAGATGTGTTATCCTCTATTACCAAGTAACTAATATAGAGCTACAGCAATTTAACTTATACAGAACATCAAGTAATTTGTGAAGATGTACATGTGTGAAAGAGCAGACCTGTAATTATATCTGAACAATCTACATATATATGAAACTACACTATTTAAATAAAAATATTTTCAGTTTGTAATGTAATTCAATTTTAAGCTCTCCAAGTTTATCATAAATCAATTTCGCAAAGTGAAACATGAGAATCAAGTTTTATTCCCGCATGCAAACACATAGCTCTGCTTTGTTATATAAAGAGATCATATTATAGCTATTAAGTCAGGGTGTATTTTTTTTCAATTTGTCAACAGTTAATCTTTCAAAATTGAAGGCCATACATGTACAATAAATATTACAATTCTGAATTCCTTTCATATTCATATCAACTCATTTGACTGAAGATGTAGGGAGAGGGTAATCTTTCTTAAGATTTGAAAGTATGATATTACTGTTTAGAAATAAACTCAATACATTGAATTTCCAAAACGTTCACAGTGAACTCCCCCCCCCCCCCTTGTGGAATAACCAGGATTTGATTTTGAGTCTCGTACCCTCAAACTTGTGAATCAACTTTGATTCTCGTAAATATGGACGTTATTTAAGACCTGCCAAGACATGAATATAATAGCTAGAGTGATGATTATACATAATACATCATACTCCAACTATAGTTATACAGGAAACTATATCAATATTTTAAATTGTATTGTATATCAAATTAGGATGTATTATTAACTATATAATATACCCCAACTGTAGTCACTTCACTGACAGGTGTCAATATCACAATGAAAGCGAGATAATTTAAAAATTGCTTGCAAAACAATGATTATAATATTGTCGAAATGATCAGTACGAGTCAAATTATGTTGTTTGTTAATTTAAAGTTTCTCATTGGATCAGTCATGACTCCCTTCAGCTTTGGGATACAATGTATTGCGATAGACATTCAAGCGATACGCGTATCGTGTAATGTGTACCACGATAAAATAAATGTCTAACGATGAGCTAGTATAATATCTCTCTAGGTTGTTATGTATAATCGACTCATTTAGCCAGCGATTAAACTCTATTCTACTTTAAAACTCAGATTGATTATCACACGTATGCTATTTTTCAACTGTCGGGAGTGTACATGACTCAAAATCATTTAGATATGAAAATACTCATGCTCACAAAGCTGGCCCTTGATAGACAGTTGACATAATCCTGGTATATCAAGCGCACACAATCCTCAATACCTCCAGTAGAGCTTATAATTGTTTGCAGGGAGGGGAACACGAACACATGAGATATAGACAGCTGCTGAATGTTGTCTAATGACAAATACTGGATATCAAACAATTCATAATCCTGTGTATCTGGTGTAAAACTGTCGATGCTTATGCAATGAAGGGTAATGTCGTCAGACTCCTTAAAGAAGTTGGGGTGAACCCCACTGCAAACATTGAACAAAAATGCCAGAACTAGTAGAAGAACAAACATATTTGCAAACACTGATAGCACGTTTCTGTAGAGAAAAGCGAGGACGGCGAATGATTTGATTGGCTGAAATTAATCTCCCATAATGCAATATTTTAGAATCTCGTATTTTGCAAAGTGGTGATAACTAATGTATTAGATTATAAATTTCTCTCAAACCTCATCTCATGAGAAAGTTGATCATTATGAACGTAAATTGTTCTGAATAGTATTATTATAAATATAGATTGACGAAACGAGATAGGTTGGAACTTTTACATCGAAAAATAGGTAACTGTCATAATATCAAGGGAGGTAATCCAATCTTACGCATACTGTACGCTTGGAAATCTTCGTTTCGAATAAGTTGGGAACGATTTGTGAGTATAGATTGATTTAGATCTCCCAAACAATAATATATCGAGGTTTATAGATTGATCATCTGTATTAGATAAATTTATACAAGGTGCATTGATATTCTCGAAGCAAACTTTGCAAAACAGACCATGTTAGCGAGGATGGCGGATCATTTCATTGGTTGAAATTAATCTCCCATAATGCAACATTTCAGATTCTCGCATTTTACAAAGTGGTAATAACTAATGTTTTTGATTATAACTATCTCTCAAACCTCATATAATAAGAAAGTTGATCATTATGAACGAAGATTGTTCTGAATTGTGTTATTTTAATATCTATTGACGGAACGAAATAGGTTGGAATTATTACATCGAAAAATAGGCAACTGTCATGATATCAAGGGAGGTAATCCAATCTTAGTAGTATGTAGACGAGATAGTCTGGAACAATACATTCCACCCGGAAACCTATTGTTCTTAATTATATTCCACCCGGAAAACCTATTGTTCTTAATTAGCATGTGATTTAAGAGAACAAAGCATTCTACTTTTCCTAAACAAAAGAATGAACTTTATACACCACAGGTGTCTGGAGAACAATACAATATATTCCTTAGAAAATCAAAGCTATTGTTATATAAAGACAAAGCATGTGAACTCGTGAACCTGTATCAAACTTACAACAATATATTCCACCCTTTTGAAGTATCAAAGTTATTCATACAAACAAACAAAGACTCGTGAACATGAATGAACCTAAGGTAGAATTAAACCTAAACAAAGAAATCTATATTTATAATATGGATCTATTGTCAATGAGAACATTATAAATAACAAACAAATAAAAATATACAAGCACAATCCATCTATGTATAGTAGACTGGGTGGGAACGCACCCTATCCGTTTAAAGTTTATACGCAGAAAATATCAGACTGAAGAAACTGCAAATACCAATGGAATTAGTTCACACTAATTCGAAGCCTAATACGAATCCGAGCGTGTCAGGGTTAAAACCATATAATACACGATATGTAATGCCTAGGGATATGCGAATCGAGCAATTTCAATTAGAATCGAATCTCGATTCAAATCAGTCAAGCCAATCGAAACTCGAATCGAAATATTGCATCAGTGGTATGACTGGTATCAACAGTGAATATGTAGACATAACCTGAATAAGGTACAATACCAGCATCCATTGATCCACTTTGTAACGATAATAAATGATTATAGGTATATAAAGTAAACATTATCTATAGTTTAAACCAAATGTTTGTGACTCTAACTACTATAAAATAATATTAACCACTAACCAAGTCAGTAAGAATCGCAATTATGTAGATAAGTTCGACAAAATTACAAATTTGCTGATTTGGTTTGTTAGGGTTTATCGTCGTTCTAGCCCACAGATGACGTTGTCAATTAACGGGTGGAGGAAAGACCACACAGAGGCGTAATTTCACCGAGAAATCGTCCCACGTCGTGTAGAAACCACCTACCCCCCGGAAACAACCGACAAACTTACCCAGATACACGATTCCAGTCACCCTCCCTATGACGGGAATCGAACCAGCTTCATCAGCGCTGGACGATCTGTGACGGTGTAATGCATATGGAACTATACCAACTGAACAAACAGACCCCCCCCAATTTAGCTAGATCAGTTATACCAGTCTTGCAATGTATCTATGGTATATAATTCAATGAAACTGGTACCGATGATTCGAATCAAATCGAAACAGACGAAAGAAAAAATATTCGCAGGGCCCTAGTATACCGCAGCACTACACAATATAATATACAAGAGGTACGCTGTCGCATGATGTTTCCCCCCCCCCCCCCGACGATGGCAATTCGGAATAATCATGGACGCGGAAACTCAAAAACAAACGATCCTGAAACCCAAAATCAAGCAAAATTTCAAATTTTCTAAGTTGAAAAAAGACCCATAACTCTGACAAAAATCATCAGATTATACCCAAATTCGCACTTGACATGTATTTTGATGTAACTGATCCACAAAATACGGGATTTGCAATCGTACCACCAAAGTTCACGCTATCATCTGGAAACCCAAAAACAAGAGACAATTGAATTTTCTAAGTTAAAAAAAGGCCATAACGCAGGTGAAAATGGGTGGACGAAACCCGCGCTATGCATGTAGCTGTTCACCTATGCTGCTCTATCAACATACCAAATATCAGCTAAACATGCCCAGCTGTTGCTGAATAACAATCCAAAAACAGACAAAATTGAATTATCTAAGTAAAAAAAGGGTCATAACTCTGGTGAAAATGTGTGGACGAAACCGGGCTATGCATGTAGCTGTTCCCCATGCTACTCTATCACCATATCAGCTAAATCTGCCCAGCGGTTGCTAAACAATAATGCAAAATGGAAGGACGTACAATGTACGAACGTACGGAAGGAGATGTCGACTATATACCCATCAACTTCAAGTTGGAGACATAAAAACGCACCAATATATAAGCTATAGCCAAAACATAGGCGAATTGGTGGAAACAAAATAAGGAAAGGTGAGTCAAGGGATGAGATAGTTAGTATACTCGATTTTCAGGTGCAATTGAATTCAGAACTCGGAAAGAAATATAAATAAATCACAAACCTACCTTCAGCCCCCTGCTAACGAAACAAAAGCAAACAGGCGAAAAACAATTGACTGTTGTGTAACTATAGAAAGCAGTATCCGGGACATTAACGTATTCATAATAACGGACGTGACAAATAAAGATTTAGTAAAATAACACACAGTTTCCTCATACGGAAAGGTTTGATTTATCATCGCGTGCATGGCTCAAGTTACAATAATGCAGATGGTTTGCGGAATGTTTCCTAGTCGTGCATGTTCACCATAATCGTAAAAAAAATGTACGTACAGAGGAAATAAAAAACATGCAACTATATAAGCGAAACATAATGGCGATAAAATATATTCACCTCTATACCCCAATTATCAATTAATAAAAAATATGTTTGTATGGTTAGCTGCGTTAAGGGTAGAAATGCCAGATCCAATCTGGCAAATTAGATATTTGTATGAGGATGAAGAAGAAGAGTTTGATGATGGTATAGAAGTAGATTATGCAGATGAGCCTCCAGAAATAGATTGGGATATTGTCATTGAAATAGAAATGGCAGAAATAGATTGGCCGGATGATGAAGATGAGGGGTTTGAACAGTTGTAGTCCCCCACCGCCCCTATCCCACAAGGTTCTATTAAGAACCAACCAAAATAAACTAAAGTTAGTACCCCCCCAATCAGGGGTAGGGGTCCAACGCTGGTAAAAATCAATTCCATGTTGGAGTTGACTTTGCAACACAAAATGCTAACTGAAGGTGTAAGCTCCTCGCCGATAATTAGTGATTTCAACGTGCACAATGACTTATTCTTCCAACCGAAAATCAGATACAGCTATAAAACTAGTAATAGTCTTAACAGCTTAAACGAAGTCAAACCCTAATCTATAATGGGAGGGGGGCAAGAGCAATACTTACAATGCAATAAAAGCCTGATGAATATATAGTGATACACATATGTCCACACAGTAGACCTATTGCGACAGGTGAATAATCAAGAGCGTTTCACATAAAATATGATTATAATCAACCCTCTAGTGCTTAAAGGTACACGTTGCGTCTTATATAGTGTTCACCAAAACATTATATTAGGTGCACGGAAATGGTATACATAAGCTCGTATAGTAGACCTATTATTATGAGATCAATATATTCAATGAACGAAGAGTCCTATCAATAAAGAGCAATATACTGCAAAACAAATTTGTCGTATACGCAATTCAGGACCTTCCCCAATAAATGACAAGGCATGTTTACACGATAGGATTGGTGCTACGAGGTGTTTAAATTCAAAATAGCTTCCTAAATTAAATAAAGAGCGTTATGTTGAATAACTAAATGATTGATGGTAGCACCCGGGTGATAAATATTCGATCAAGCCTCTGTGTACTACACAGTACACCAATTGTGGCAGGAATTAATGAAGAGCGTTTCAAACAAGGATCAGCCCCCCTCCCCTTTAAAGACATATATATGAGTCTTACAGAGGGTTACTTAATACCTGTAGGAAATGGTATACAAATGCACACAAAGTAGGCCTATTATTGTAAGATAAATGGAAAAATACATCAAAAGACTACCTAACGAGACATACACCAACAAAAAGAGCATCAATTATAAGCTCGTAAGACATGTACACATATGTTCACACAGTAGGCCTATTCTCATAGGATAGCCAGCATAACGGTACATGAAAGGGGTGGGGGGTAATAGAATACGCAGCCAATAGAGAGTATTGGATGGATTAAAGGGGTATACACCGTTTGTCCTATACCACTACGAGATATGTAGGGTACATATATGGTCATACACTAGCTCGATTGTAAGCACACTTTTGACCTGAGGGTATACATATGTTCACAAAGTAGGCCTATTCTCATGGGAATGATAGAACATGACTAATTAAATGGAGACTATTTGTATAATCAATAAAGAGCAATATATGTCTTTATCAATCCTCGAATGACTTGAAGGGGTATACATGGGAAATAAAGAGCATCATTGTTTTCAAAACAAGGTGTATGTACCTAACCCAAACTAATAGAAATTGAGAGTATATGACAATACAACTTTTTTTTCTGATTGGTAAATAACGATAATCAACATGTGTAAGAAAATAGCTGTTTGCTAGAAAAATATGTGTAAATTTGTTTAAATATATAGCATTTGGCACAAAAACAAAATTAAGAAATAGATCTGAATTTGTGCAGGTGCCGATCCAATGTAGGATATAACTAGAGTCAAAACCAATGAAATGATTAACTAGCATTATAAAATAAACATCAAACTATCAACATATCAAAGCTTTAGTCATATATAATTAATAAATATGGCACCTGTAAAAGTCAGACCAATCTCTCAACAGACTTTCAGTCAGATAATATATGTAAGAAAACAAAAAGAGTAAATCACATTATAGAAAGACTGGCATTTGGCACTTACAATAGTGAGGTATGGATATAAATAAGATCAGGACACAAATTTAGTATAAATATTGGAGGAATTGAAATAAATTCCTGAGTATCCATAAGAAATGGCTCTATGTTATTCAAGGTATTGAACCTACTATATAACTAAAAATACATAGCATAACAAATTGATTTAAATATATGACTGCAAACACTAATCTGACGAGACCATATATATATACTTATATCCATACATCAAAAAGAGGTCATAAAAACAGTATAGCAAAAGTTACAATGGCATAAAAGAATATAAAAGCGGGGGACAAATTAAATTCGGAATAATAGGGGATATCATCGAATTCACAGTATCAGTACACAGAAACTAGCCTAGAAGTTCCACAATATTTCTCTATACCCCTTTAATAGGTAGGATTGAAATTTAATCAGCAAAAGTGTAGTCAGATCCATATCTCAGAACAAATCCACTATTATATTTATGAAACCGATGTAATAATATCATAATAAATATAAACGTCACCCCCCTATAATGTTATATAGTTTGGACTATAAGTCAACAAGTTCCCCTATTTAGTTAACAGTAGAAGAATAAATGCCAAATAGGGCTGTGGTAAAAACAATTAACCCCACCCTCCCCATATCCGAGGTCAACAATACAAATCAACAAGAAAACACCAAAATCAGCACCAGAGGTATGTTATATAGTTTGGACTATTAAATAAAGAGCGTTCTATGATGGTAGCACCTAAGCGATAAATATTTGATCAAGCCCCTGTGTACACATTTATCCTAATGTAGTCCCTCCCCACCACATTAAGGTATATATATATCAAACCTACAGAGGGTTACCTACTTGTAAGAAAATGGTACACATGTGCGCACATAGTAGGCCTATTACAGTAATATAAATGGAAAAGTCCTCAATTCATTACCTAAAGGAGGTGATTTAACAATCAGTCGGTAATATATCTCAGTAGAAGAATGAAGGTCAAATATGGCTGTGGTAGGAATACCCCCCCCCCCCAAGGTATACAATGCAAATGAACAACAAAATACCAGATTCAGCACCAGAGGTATGTTATATAACACCCCCCTCCCCCCTTGTTTTATCAACAATATCCCAGTAGAAAAAATAACTGTGAGAACATAAACAAATATAAAAAATGACATGTAGAAATACTAACATCGATAAAATTTGTGGAGTTGGGAAGCTTAGAGTACAAATATCAAATGCATAGTATGGGAGAAAATTATAACTAAGGTAGCATGCACTTAAAATTTAACACCTGCTATCGATAATACGGTCTAGAAATAGCGAACAGGAAATAAGAATTTCCTGTAAAAGGATTCAGATATGTCTTGTTAAATTGAACACCTGTTTCAACAGGAAATAAGAATTTCCTTGATAGAAAGGTATTTATAAGCCAGAAAAATACAATCAATATCCACCACAAGAAAAAATGTCTCAAATAAATTTTACCGAGAACCGAAATTGCCACGAGACCGGAGTTTTGACCTTTCGAGGCCATATAAATCCTAGAAAGGATATACTCATCAAAATGCTCAATGGCAAAATGCTGATTGAGCTTACAAACACTACGAGCGGGCAGACAGTATGCCTAACTGGAGTGGATTATAGAGCTATGGTAGCCAACTATAGCAATATTCTGGACTATTATGAAATAGTCCAGAAGTGGAAGAAAGCTGTGGAAAATGGTGAGGTGAGTATCAACTCTACAAATTTTATCGATGTTAGTATCCTCTACCCCCTGCCTACAAATCTAAGCGTCTCGGGGGAGCAATATACTTTCTAAGATTGTAGCGGGGGGTAGAGGCTACAACTGTATCATCATCATCTGTTGAACTAGCTGCTGCAGAAGCAGTGGGGGAGGTCATGTCCAGCTCACTGACCTGAGTGGCGCTAGACTGGTCAGCCGACGAAACTGGAGATAAATCGGCCAAAGGAATCATCCCTGTTATATCAATAAACCTTTGTCGATATCTCCTTATTCGTCGCCTGATCAACCAAGCGACCAAACCTGCCAGAGAGCTGAACACGGCTCCTCCCACTGATGATATCAAAGCAATGAAACCATCATCATTTTCTAATCTCTTCTGTAATCCTAAAAAAGATAGGGATAATATATTAAATAATAGAATATTGTAACATGTGTAGGAAACAAGCATCATCAAATGTATAGGTTCCAATCGCAGAGAATACAAGCTTAGACGAAATTATGGACAATTTACAGTCAGTTTAAATAAACAGATCATACAAACACAGAACGGACATATATGTAAGTAACTCTTAGAGAGTTTGTATCTGTCATAATACCTTCAGTTTGATCTCCTAAATAATTCCGCCCCCCCCCCCCCAACCAATCGCAGAAAGGTAGTTTTATACCTGGGGAAATATAAACAAACTAGTAACTGCTATTAGGTAGGGAGCAAAGTTCACTAATGTAGTTGTTGTTGGCACTCACGGCTTGGAGACCACCGGAAGATTTGTAATGGTCACAGCTGAGAGCTTTCACATGAATGGCAACAAGCCATATTTCCGACTAAATCCTGAAAAATTACCCATAATTATGTTGTGGTTAAGCGATCAACTACTTTGGGCATTACGATAGCATCTGATCAATAACATTCTATAATCATAGCAAGAGACTTACTATCTTTAAACTTATCCAGCATGGATGTTGAGGTAGATGAGGTTGAAATCATGGTAGACGTCATCATGTGTGTGGTTTGTTCAGAGGCGGGTGAGGTAGTGGTCGGTTGAAGGGTGGATGTCGTGGTTGGTTCAGTAGTGGCAGGTGAGGTGGTCGGTTGAAGAGTGGAGGTACTAGTTGTTGATTCAGTAGTGGCAGGTGAGGTGGTCGGTTGAAGAGTGGAGGTACTAGTTGTTGGTCCGGTAGTGGCGGGTGAGGTTGCGAGTTGAAGAGTCATGGTTGTTGATCCGGAAGTGGTGGTTGAGGTGCTCGGTTGAAGAGTGGAGGTCGTGGTAATATCTTCAGGAGTAAATCCTATAGTAAAAATAGAAAGAATTATATTTAATATTAATAACCGTGGTCCATTCTACAACCTATATCCCAACCAATAACCAAAATATCAAAAGTTCTATTGGAATAAGAAATTGGATAGTTGACATGTTAAATAATAGGGAAAACACACTATTATGTAAATACCCAGCTTAGAATAATCATTTATTAGTGCTACAAAGTCTTCAATGAGTACACCTATTTGAATAGGGCCAACACTCAGTATGTGGTAGAGGGGAGATAATTCTATAATTCAACAATAAAAAAAAAATTATATGTAGGATTTGAACCTTATGACAGGATAGTATATCCTTGATGTGTGATTATTACACCCCGGAAAAACTGAACAGGAAGAAAAAAACCTTCCTTATGGTAAATTGTATGAGGTTAGGTTTATAAGACAGAAAAAAAGGGCAGTCTATCAGATCTATTATTGTAAATATGAAATTCTTTAAAAACAAAATGCAATACAGAAGTCGGGTCAGCGAGGGGATGGTCATAGATCTAAATTCTACTCGCAATGAATGGCGAATTAAAATTTACACAGCTGATGGGAACATGTGGATAACTTCTGAAGATTACATTTATTTAGTTAACCGGAGAGATCCAATAATGAGAGATTTTCAGAAGTTAGAAAACAACGAGTGTACAGAAGGATCCCAAAAGATTATATTCAGGAGCTGTGTGAGTCCTTCTTTGTCAATATAACTAACTTCTATTGACAAAGAATGGTACCTAATTCTTTATAATGGGAACAAGTTCGTAAGGATTAGGGCCGAAGACTTCAATATATTCGTCAATGAGAAAGACAACATTATGAGACATTTCGAGCTTATTGAAGCGAGCATCTCTATGGTGAGTAATTTAAATTAATCTACCTCAACCTAGTAGAGTCTATTTCATGTACATTATGGGGTTATATTTGAATACATGATCACTTCCAAATTTGGGAATACAGATTTGCAAATGTCTACGTATTCCACATTTTCCAGTACCAAGTATTTAGCAAAGCAAATGTCCGGTGTCTTTGGTGTGAATATCTCAATGCTGATGCATTTCGTGGTGGAGTCATCGGTTTCAAAACAGTTGGGGTGAAACCCCGAAATACAATTTATAACATTTAAAAGCAGTGTAAACAATTGAAGCTGCATTTTGTCGTTGAAATATTTGGAAAGAAATCGAGGACAGCGCATGCGCAGAGACACTAGATTACCTATCCCACGATACATCAGTCCTAAAACCTTTCATTTTACAAAGCGATAAGAACTTTTTTATACGAAAATAAATATCTATAAAATCTCGCATAATAATAGAACTAGCCATTATGAAAGAATGGGTGGAAAACAGTATTGTTTTAAATATAGATTTATGAGATGAGCGAAGATTAAAAATATACATCGAAATTAGGTAATTGTGAAAATATGAAGGGGATAACTCAATTGTTTTTCAGAAACTGTACGCTCGAATACTTTGTTTCGATTCTTACTTGGGTAGATCGATAAATATTTCGGAAAATCATGTTGATTATGCTTTATACATTAAAACTAACAAATCTTAATTATAGTTATATATTCTCTGTCGAAACACGATCGCTTATTAAGTGACATTAGTATATCGTGTTCAGGGACGTAGATAGAGGGGGCTTCAGTTTAACTCGAGATTTGCACAATTAAATTCACCCTAGACCTCAATGCTTGAAAGGGGGGGATTTCACAAGGTGGACACCCTCCGAACGGAAACCCTCTAGCCACGTCCCTATCCCCAATAGCGTTGTTCAACGTGTATACGCGATCATTAAAGTCCACACCTGCGACAACACACCTGAAGTTATTTAGTAATTTCGAATGATACTTTTCAACCTGACAAACTTGATATCTAATCCAGTTCTGATTTCTAGCACGAGAGCTCAGTATGCTACATGATCGTTAATATACTACGGTCAACTACATACCACACTTATTACGGGTTGTTTAACGCGAGAAAGTTTTGAAATCATAACATCAACACCAGTGTAAAGTCTTGAACAATTTCCAACCGATAAATATTCCAATGATTATGTTGACGAAATATATGGTAATATTGTTTTCTTTTATAATTGACTAACAGTTTTTTGACTGACCATGAGGGAGGGATTGAAAATCAAAACTATAATAACTTTTGTTTGTATGAAATTCTCGAATATTGTACATTTTCAACCAAGTTGGGGAACTAATTGGAGATCTATTTACTATTATAGGGTTAACATAAAATACACACTAAATTTCACCATTGTTTTATTTTTTAGGATCTCTCCAAAGAATTCCCAAATTTTGGAAAAAGACCAGCTAGACCGTCTTCACCGGATATTGAAGAGGTATGTTTTTTTAATTGTTTTAATACTCCATCGAATAGAACCACTTCGCCTACATCTAATGCTCCAATTCTTATTCCAATCCGACGTTCGTAACGCGAGCTATAGTGATTTGAAATTTATTAAAGTGACATCTCGCATTTATACAAATTTTTTATTAACCCGTCAGATAGACCAGCTTCGACTGAATCTAACGCTGCAATTGTTATTCCGATCCGACGTTCGTAACCCGAGCTATAGCGATTTGAAATTTCTTAAAGTGATATTTCGCATCTATAATTTTTTTATTAATCCATCAGATAGATCAGCTTCGGCTGAATCTAACGCTACAATTCTTATATATTCTCACTCTAATACGACAATTGAAGTATATGTTTTTGCAGAAGACTTTAATAATTTTGTTGAAGAAGGTAGATTTAGCTAAATAATATCTTTGAGAAACCACTGATTACTTATATGTTTCTTTAACAGATAGGAACTGTTCTTAAATTTAGAAAATTAAGTCCTCTCGCGACAACGCCGATGAAGGCTTCGCTTCAATCTGCTGGATATGACTTATACAGTGCATACGACTATGACATATCAGCAGGTAGTAGATGTTTAGTGAAAACTGATATCCAAATAGGATAAAATATTCCTTTTCGAGTCAGGAGTTCACATTGTTCACTAGTGAACCCTTCATCTTTTAAATACTTGAACTCATATCCGGAATGGTTTTTTAAATTGTCTACAAGTTTTTCCAATGATGCACTGAGAAATTGATAGCTGTCGATAAATCTCAAATTGTCCAAACTGAAACTGATGTATTTCTCTGTGCTCTTCGCGATACACGTTATTATTTTTCTTTGAATCGATCTATTTCTTGCATTATCAAATGAGTGTCGAAATTACTACTGCCATGTAAAATTATAGGTATAAAACTTTTCTCTCGACGGTATAAATTACATTTTTTGAGTGATGCCCCCAAATATTTACTAGTAACATGCGAATGATCTCTTACTTTTTTATTATTTAAATAAAATGGTTTGTGACATAGATAATATATAGAAGCATTATCATATTGTCTTTTATCATCATCGGTCATTACTATCGGTTCGTTCCTGTCTAAAATTTCTTTTATTTCTTCCTGCTCTTCGAGCAAAAGTTCGATAAATTTTTCAACAACATCACCATCTGATCTATATATCTGTGTGGGTTTGTTGAAGGAGCTATCCACTCTACACACTCGTTTCATACCGAATGAGCATGGTTTCAAAGTTAAATAGTTTGTGGTAGATGATTTGCTTGGATCTGGAAAGCATGTGTGTATAGGTATATTGTAGGTTTCAAAGTCTGCATAAATAACGAATGGGATAACGGACTGTTTGCCATATTCTTGGAATTTTAGGAATTTATCTTTTTCTTCCGGAAGAGTGGTTGCCTGCATCCCATGAGGTTGGCATTCCTTTTATATGTTTTTCTAACAGATCATTCCTAATAAACCCATGAAGACAGTAGGGACAGAAGTAATGACTGTGTTTGCATTTTAGTTTGGTATTACTCAGGAATCCATTCAAATTTTTTATATATATATAGTGAGATCTTTCACCTTCTTTAATGAGTAGGAGATCTACATGTTTGATCACTTTGGTAATATCTAATTTCGTCATGTATAGAGGGAAAATTGAATCTTCAAAACCAAATACGTTAATTGAAATATTATTCAGAATTTCGAACTTATTTACCTGTGACATCTCGAATGGAAATTTAAGTCCTCTAAGATTCAGCTCATTGAGATATTTAGTGTAATTAGTTACTCGGTGAGAATTATTTTTGCACGGATACATTGCAGCCAGAACTGACCAAGCAAAACACAAATCATCATCATTTTGTACATTTATCAATGTTTTGGATTTTGCGAGTCTGGATGGGGTCAGAATATAATTGGAAGATGAGATAGGTATATACGATGCAATGTTCAGTTCCAGTCTAATCACAGACTGTATCCTCCATCCACTCCCTTGATGGATAAACATTCCAAAGGACTCATACATCTTGTGCAAAGCCTCATTGATTAAGTCCTCGGAGAATTCGTGAATTTTGGTGTATCTGTGCGTATTGCTTCTAAAGTGAGGTGTGATTACATCATTTTCACCAGTTTCGTTATTCTCTCTATATAATCGTAAATTCGTACTTAACCACCATTTTATACCTCGTTTTTGAAGCTCTGATAACATCCTATCTTTAATAGCACTATAACGGTTTGTATAGAATATCAACAAGTCCTCCTTTTCGGATGTATTTTCTGGTAAAATTTCAAATACCTTGGCGGTATTGTTCAAGGCGCTGCTCGCTGGATCGTTCATCATATGGTTCGAGTCAACAGGACGTTGATGGAATCCCATTGCTCGATATAGTTTCGCTAACATTATTCGAGGCTGCAGTCGTTGGATCATTCATCATTCGATCAGAGTTATTGACTGAGATAGCGGTATTGTTCAAGGCGCTGCTCACTGGATCGTTCATTAGTTGGTTCGAGTCATCGATCGTTGATGGAATCGTATTGCTCGATATAGTTTCGTTCCTATTATTCGAAGCTGCGACCGTTGGATCATTCATCACTCGATCAGAGTTATTGACTAGATAGTAGACGGGGTCGTATCTGTCCTACCACTGCTGTTGCTAGATGTTGATTTATCTATTTTTCTCTTTCTAGGATTTATGTTGTGAATATTTTTAATATGTTTTTGCAGGGTGCTTTTCGATTTCAAGGTTTTTATTGCAATGACTACATTTATATTCATTATTCTGATGAGAATGTTTGTGTTTTGTTAAATTGCTGGCTGTCGAATATGATTTTCCGCACTCCTCACATCGATATCCATCTGGAGATTCACCATTTTGGAAATTGTTCAATTAATCATCCTCGGATATACCCCGCAGAGTAGTTTCTAATGGATCTGTTTATCTGTGTCTAATTTTTGTAAATAACTTTCAGCCGCATCGCTCATTGTAGTCAAATTGTTTTTCTCACTACTACAGTTTGATATTTTTCCATTTCTTTTTATCTTCAACTTGTTTCCTGCTCATCTTGATGTATTCAAATGATACTTCTGGGATTTCCTTCTCAATATCTATTGTTGTTTGATTGGCTGTTGTATTATTACTATTATTCAATACTATTTCCTCATCAGACTCTTGTTTATTTTGGTTTGTTATTTCCTTATCATGTGATTCTTCATCACTGGACTTGGGATGGCATACTTTCTCCTCTATCAGTTGTTGATATTTTTCCTTGGGAATTAGAATAACCTCCCTCGCCATTTGATAAATAAGATACTGCTAGATTCAAGATTAATGGTATTACTGAAATACAGCTCTTTATCAATTTTTTTCGATACTTCGTACTCAACCTCTCCCGTGCTACTAACCTCATCTTAGCTTTGTGTTTCGTTAGAGCTAATCTTTCACTAGAGCTGGTTGATATATTCCCGTTAAGTGTATTTATAATTGCTTCTAAGAGGAATTTCAAATATTTTTGTGGTATTATTTCTATAAATTGTTTTTGCTGATTTCTTCTAGGATTGTTGAACATTTTTTACGAATGATATCAAATCATCTGATAATTCCATATTACTCTTCTTTGTAGATAATCACGTCTTGTCCCGGAAATATATTCGTTCTCAATTTATATAGATCGTTCGATTGAGGGTGAATATCAATTACTAAATAACCGAATTTCTCTCTCGTAGCATATTCGTACGCTTCCATAAAATATCTAATTTTTTAGGATAAATTTGTCTGGCTAAATTATGTACTTGTTGTTCATCTCTCTTATTTTTAAATAGAATAATAATTTGAGAATTTAGAGATATTGTTCTCGAGTGCACACCTTTAGCGAATAAATTCTGTGTCATAAATATAACGTTTATGTTCCAGTGATGACATTTAATAGTGAATAATTTCATCATTTTCGAATCCTTAACTACATCATCCATCAAGTCATCGAGAATCAGTAATCTATGCCTTCTTCTGTTATTCCCGATCCATTCATCCACTGTATTGTCTGAGGGTATTCCTTTGTGAAAATTTACAGTATTTAACCCTTCATATGCCGATTGGAATGTGGAATAGCAAAACATTATCTCGCTTATTTCCTTATCAAACTTTCCATCAATATTCTGTATTATCTTTTTCACAAATACTGTTTTACCACTTTGAGTTGGACCACATATCATCAAGTTGGAAGGCGATTTCAATGGTATTAAACTGGAGGATAACCACCATTGCTCCATTTTTTAAGCCTCCACTCTCTATCAGTGATTATTCAAATGACTTCTCTATTTCTAGTTATCTCGAAATTGCCCGGAAATTCTGCATAAATAATACACGTGACTGTTTCTGATAGAGCTTCAGCAAATTGAGCATTAACGCGTATGTTCGCAGTTTTCATTAGGTGTGTGTATTGCTGATTCGGGAAATTTGGTTCTATATTAAAGCAGTAAATAGAATTACCATTTTCAAATTCAGTCCTACTAATTCCATTTTCGGTATTGGACAACCATATGCCATTGGATTTGAGAAAATTAATATAAGGAGTTACGCTATTTCCAGAATGTTCATAATTCATTTTCAAAGGTGATCCATCTACTGGTAGTCCATCTGCAAATAACGATATTTGACTAAGTTTAAAATTTTTGAAATTATACGGATTTTTTTCGAAAGAGCCACTTACAGCATTACTAGATACGAATGCGATATACATTTTTGTAGGTTTATTGCTTTGAAATATATTATCCCAGACAAAATTTGACTGCCCGCTAGGAATATTGGCGACTTTGAGATCTGTTTTAACAAAGGGATATTTTGCGTTAACCGTTTTCAACATTTCACTCTGAGCGTATATGAGTCCTGGATTTGCGCGAATTTTACAAGCTCTAAAAACAACATCCTGCAACTCAATTTCAAATTTGGGATCCGTATCAGGAGATAGTAAGCAAAAACTTGACTTGTTCCTGAATAATCGTATTTGAACATCTACTTGATTGAGTATGAATCTATCAATTTGACACAAATCATGATATAAAGGTCCTTCTAGTTCACATGTTTCACTTCCTGTAAAATACTTAGCGCGTTCCAAAGCTCCGATATTTGAAGCATATATATCAAAGTGTCCAGCCTTGTCTTCGTTGAATATCTGAGCAGTCAGTTCTGAACGCTTCTCTTCAGTTCCATAATTCATTATTGCATCCATATATGCGCGATAGCTGTACCAAGGGTTGGGAGGCACTATTGTTGATCCCTGTAGATTAATATCTACTTGACTGAACATCGATTGGAGTAATAGGTTTACGCTGGATACTTTATCAGTTGTAAGTAGCTTTTTCCCATCATTCGTGATTTTCAATTTCACGTATAATCTCGAGTGTTTCAAGTCTAAGAAGTCCATTCCATTCTGACTCGAAATATTGAATTGTATAGGAGAAAGTCCGGTTACGTGTGATATTGGACGATAATCTTGATAGTAGATATTCTCGACAGCTGTCTGCTTATCATTCATATGAAACAGATTTAACTGATTAGGTAATGCTTCTTTGAAGCTTTTTTCATCTATCATAGACATTTTATCACTTTGTAAATATATCCTTGTAACGTTTACCACGAGTTTTATTAACTCTCTTCTTTCGTCGAGTCCTCTTTACAGTCTGCTTCTTCCTCCGAACAATTCTCTTTTTATACTTTCGTTTCACTCGCATTTTTTCTTCTTTTTCTTTCTATCAATTTCGTCCTTCGCTTGTTCAACTGTTTGTTGTATTGGTGATATAACATCTAATGTGAAGTTTTCTTTCATTTCGTCTATTTTATAATCGTTTTTTTCTTCTTTTCTGTTTTTTTCTTTAATTTTTTTTACCCATTTCTCAGGATCTGGCATGTACAGCTTTTTACCCATTTTTAAAGTGTACCGTTACTGCTACTGGTTTAGTTAGAAATGTCGCCAACTCGTTTGATTCATCCTTTATATATATACAGATTTGTGAAATTTCATTGAATCTAATAGGAATATATGGTATATTTACAGGATTCACTTCCCATGTGCTATCAGATAGAAACAGTCGATTGAGTATTGATTTGCCATCAGAATAAACAATAGATTCCTGAATAATGTCTGAGTATACTAAGAGTTGTTTGTTGGTAGAATTTAGACCTAAATATTTGAACTCTACCAGAGCCACCTTGCAGGAGTCTGACAAAAGTAGTGTTTTCTCTAGTGGTATACGAAATGAGTATGGTACATTTTCCGGAAAATATTCATTGTACTTATCACTTTGCACATACAAATATTTTTCACTACTCTCAAGATTCACTTGCATCTTTTATATGTTCCTCGTCCACCCAACTAGCATACTTTATTGGCCATCCATCCCATTTTATAAGGTATTGCGTTTTTCCATTTTCCTTTCTTTTTTTTAATTTTTCTTCAATTATCCACATAGAATTTTCATCTTTCTCTACTTTTAGAATGTACCTTTAATATTTTCTCCACTAAAATCTTTTATTTTGTATTGCGCGATATTTTGTCTAAAAAATCTGGTCATCCTATAAATTCCGCAACGGGCAAAAGTTGGGTAATACACCGCTACGGGCAAGGAGACAACCGAGAGGTGAGTTTAAAATGCGGGAAATATTGAATGAAATTGTTGTTTCTTTGATAAATGTCCGATGTAACAATGTCAATGGTAAACCAATGATATAGGAGACACCTAAATTTGAAACTAGAATGGCATTTATTTTAATATAAAGGACCGAGAGATGATGAGAATATGCTTTTATTTTTTTAAAGTGTCGTGTTTTCGAGTCAATACATGACAAACGTGTATGAGTGTCGCTAACACCTTGTTGATATATATTCATATGTATCTCATTGTCAATTATTGCCACTATTTATGTCATAATATTGTATAATACATAAGTATATCGAGGCAGCTTGGGTGGCACCGCACAATCTTCAAGTAATTCCGCAACGGGCATTACACGTTATTGTTTAACGTCCATTGCGGGCAAAACGTAATACACCCATCGGGCACGAGTAATATCCGCATTGGCCGATCGACATTAGACGTTCTGTGCATGACGTCAATATCAGCGACCAACTTTAGCAGGAAGTCGAGAAAGTAAACAATCACGACGATTGAAACACATACAACATCTACAGCCGTCTGGTTCTATATTAATGCTTTCAAATTGCGATTTTAAATATTACAAATTGGTTACAGTACTAGTACTGACTGTAGGCTACAGGTTGGCCTATATTTAAAGGCTAGACCCCGTGGTATAGACATAATAGGCTAAGCCTAGGCCTATATATACTAGTAGCTTGAATATATATATTCATCATTACATAACTTACAGTCAGGTTATAAATATTATTGAGTACTAGTAGGCCTATACGGTCATGTTTATAAACAGAATACTAATATGTATATAGTAGGCCTACTTGGAGTTTATGCATACATGCGTGATATATAACCACCCAACTGTCATGCGCTGTAATTAATACATTATTATATATATACCAGTACCGGTAGGCTATTTGGCTATCGGAATTATGGAAACTAATTTGTAATACCAATGTTATAAATAGTGGTTTATCTTTATAATATTAATATTTATATGTATATATACACACTTGTATGTACCGTATACCGGTACATGTTTTAACGTGTCACCCTAACACTAAACATTCAATCAATAAACTGTGACGTGACCAGTGACGTAATGTCAGAAATCTTACGTAATGTTTAGGGGGCAAAAAATATGAAGACTTCAATGTTCTAAATGGCTTATGTTGTCGAACAAGGGGGTGTAAACAATTATTTACATATTATGCTCGTATTCACCCACTATTCCCACTAATGAAATAACTATAACCTAGTTGTGGGATAAGTGAACAGAGCTGTAAATGGGTGGGGCATGGACAACAATCTTTTTAATTTATTTTTTGTTTGTAGAACAGGACAAAAAAAACACTTTCATACATTGTGTTTCACCAAGTATTTCTAATCCAGTTACGTGGTCTCACATATATGTGTTGCCCCCCCCCGAAATGTGCGTTCTTTATCAGTTCGAAGGAAAAACACCTTATTTTGTATAGGCCTACATCGCTCAGTTAGTCAGTTACTATTATATAATATACGGCGAGTTGGAGTTTTGTATACTATTAACTTTTGCTTTCGAATTGATAATGCCCGATATACATCTTAGAGGCATGTTGTACACAAGTTATTGTTTTTTATTCATTTTTAGAAAATATGTCGGACATACTCCACGACCTAGAGATGGAACTCAGCGCGATCGATGCTTCACTGAACGACGTGACAATTGAAATTATACCCGTCGTCGGGATGGAAGGAGTTCCAGAACATTCTCACCCGGTGACATCGACCCCACGACAGAAAACCCCACGACAGAAAAGTCCCGCAGCTACAGCCAGCTCAGGAAACCAGTCAAACCACGATTGCACAACATGTGGAAAGTCGTTCGCGAATAAGAGAAACAAGCGCAGACACTCGTTAATCCACCAAAACAATACCTTTAGGTGTGTGCAATGTAACATGTTTTTTGCAACTGAGAGTGCACAAAACGAACACCAGACCAGAAAGTAACCTACAAACGAGTCTGTTGTGTGTTCCGTTTGCGGAAAGGTGTACGCCCGGTGCTGACGCAACACATAAAGTCGCATTGCGCCGACGGTAGATTCTACTGTCCGTTTGAAAATTGCGAGAAAGCTTTTGTCAGAAAGCTGGAATATCAAGATCATTTAAACCGACACACCGGCCAGAAACCACACAAGTGTGAGTGTTGTGACAGGTCCTTCGCAGACAGGAGAGTGCTACGCTACCACACAGAGAACTGTGGTTCCAATCGCCAGCTAGCAACTTTGGAGTGTACGGCTACAGGATGCAGTGCCGTGTTTCAGGGCAGGGGTGCGCTGCGAAACCACACCAAAGCAGTTCATTCCGATTACTTGTTTGCATGCGCTTGTGGCAAAACCTTTAAATACCAGTCTGGCTTGTGTAATCATAAGACCAAAACAAATCACAAATGTTGATGGTAAATTCCACCATGACAGTTATCAACATGTGTGTATCTTCTAAGCATTAATACTCTTAATAGTCTTATATACACCTTGTAATACATGTTTAAATCTATATTATGTCCTTTGTCTATTTACTCTCACATATGTGGAACATGAGAACATGTACATGTTCTATTCGAATTCAAATGTATATGCTACATTGTATACCTCATGTAAGATTCTAGGATTGTGATTGGTCGGTTACACTGTGAATGTGACACCATGTGTGCCGGCCAAAGCGGAAGTGGATACATACAGGGTAAATAAGTGGAGAACTTATTCCTCGGGGAATAAGTTCTCCACTTATTTACCGTGTGCATTGTAGACACTTGTATAGGGTCCCCAAAACCAATACAACAATACAGAACACCATACTAGCAGGGCCTGATCCCGGTTTATTTTGGGACACCCACAAATCGCGGCGATTTTATATACGAGAATTATTCTATAAATTTGAGGTTGTTTTTAATATTGTTTGTTGATAATGATCCAATATAAATGAAGATTACTTGTGATTCTCAGTAGTTTTCATGACTCAGTAATAAATTCAGATGTTGGAATGTTTCAATTATATAACTTGATGGTACATAATCAGTTTATTTAGAAGTTTGGGCGCCCAAACTAAATGGTCCGAATCGTCATGTCTGTGGATTAAACCCGAGGTTTCACTCCCAGAATTAAATAAACACAAGCACAAAGTAAATCAAACTTCATATAATTAATCAACCGTATTGTTATAGATAATTCAAATATCAGCTAAGTTCCTTCTCTTGTGAGCTGGAATTGCAGAGACATTTCTCTTGTATGTATGTGTCGCGCACACCTCTCTGACCGTGTGCTGGTCGGTCGGGTTCAGCAATGTCAGCCCGTTTCCGTTTTTTAGTCTTTCTTCCATGTACATCAAAGTCGTGATTTCTGTTTTTAAAAAAAAAACAACAATACACTTTAATATCACCATTGCAACATCTTAACATAATTAACGGCTAGGAGATCCGCCCATTATATCGACTGCTAGATAGTTGATCCAATCAAAATGGTTAGACACATCCAATGTGTGTCTAACTAGCAAGTAAACATACATGTAAGACCACGTGCGTCTGAGTTATGCCGACACACTCTATACACCCGATCGATAATTCGACCAATACACAGGTGGGTTGTTTACCGCTTGGACACTAGTGCTCTGCGTCGAAACATATATTTTGCTCATATCCTTACTATGTGAAATGTATTGTTACTGATCAGCCAATCAGGACAATATCACGTGAGACATAATGTATATATATAGTGCTCAGCCAATCAACGTGGTAGAAAATAGCGTGAGATATATTCAATACATATATATGCCAATAATTTACCTTGGAGTGATTTTTCTTACAACGGGTTCAACACCAGTATCAATGGTCGACTCCATCCCGCTAGTAGAGGGCATGTCGAGTTGTGACGATGGATAGACCGACGCTTTACTTGTTCTCATGTAAAATGACCTTAAACAGAATACTTTAGTAAGACACAGCACACAGTCATGCGTATGCGTTCGTGCATGCGTATACATATACAAATACATTTGTCTATTTCATGTAAGAATCTTGGATTCTGATTGGTCAACTAGTGTGTATACATGACGCTACATGACGCCATGTATTCACGCTGATATGCTTGTCACCCCGCCTATACCGGAACTGTTAATCGAAAGTAGACTTGTCAACCCGCACCAGACCGGGTAAATAGAACTCACAAACGCGACTGACCAGCTAAATTAATTATTACTTGCATGTGTACTCATGTACTGCATAATAATCAATGAAGGTCTAATTATCACACAAGCGCGTCTCATATTCTCAGTATAACAGCTCAGTCTAGTCAACATGAAACGTTGTTGGCCTATTGTACCGAAAACTAATCGTTATTATGAGGATTATTTTTGAGGCGATATTCGAATTTATATATAGGGTCTGATATTCAATTTGATTTCGTCATTTAAAGGTTGCATGCATTGAAAGACATATCAATAGACACATTCGTTGTCTCGGTAACTTTCGGGTGACAAGGTTTGATGTCGGCTTATGTCGTGAGTTCGAAATCATGTCAGTTCTCGACCTGTAGTCTCGAACTGACATGAGTTCTCACTCACGACATAACCCGACATCAAACCTTGTCACCCTCAAGTCACCGAGACAACTTATAATATCCTTATACACAGACGTGTGTATGTGCATATGGTTCCATGATTGCATAATTATGTCACCATTCTGTCCATTGCGTGATACACCACCAACTGATTACTCGTAATATATGGAACAACATACATATGTCAGTGTATATTACTATGTATATATGGTGGACAAACGAGACACCAAAACAATTATTTATTATATTGTTTTATTGTTTATGTGTATAAAAATGACCGATAATGCTAAGCACGGCTTAACAAACATATAACACGACTATGTAAATGCATGTGTAATGTTCCATATATTATGAGTAATCATCTGGTGATGTATCACACTCGACTAATTCACACCAAAAAAATAAAGCCGACAAGAATCACTGACGAAATACAAGATGTTTACTCGTTACAAGTTGAGCTTATAACTTATAACATCGCCGCTCAACGTGCCTATTAAATGAAATAGCGCGCATTAAAGACACTTGGGGTATATTATTGGTATATAGTAATATAGAATAGAATGTCATTACTGTGGGCACCCTATATATTCCATTACCTTGTCGGGTTCATTCTATAGTCGTCGAGTTCCATTGCACACGACATCATGTTCGGAATATAGTCCGGTTTTGGCGTGCCTATTCCTGCAGGATCCATGTCGCGGAATGTGCTGAAGAATTGTTCAACTTCTTGAGTGCCCAAAGTTCTCGGGTTATACGAGCTGGTGTCTGTATATGGGAACAACTGAATTGACCTTTCCACGTGAACGATCAATCCCTCGTATGTGTTGATCGGTATTCCGTTGACGTATTTTGAATGCGGTGGAAATCTACCAATTCTATATCCAGAAATTAACCAGTCTCGAAGAGCGAGTCGTTTCTTGATTCTTTCAATTACATCAATTTGTGGCTCGTCCATAGAATCAAACCATTCGCGAAACAGCCGACAATACGAGGCTTCCTTGGAATAACCGTTCTCGATCATGACAAGTTCAACATCTTCACCAAACACGCGGCGTGCTATAGGGACAGATTGTTTGTCTACACAGTCTATTATCATAGAAATATTCAGTTTCGTCCTTTTGGATAGAGCTGCAACTTCCCATGCTTTTCGGTCTAGTCCTGATACACCAGTTGTACACAATTTTGTCCGAATACAGGTGAGCAGATGGCATGCGTCCGTGAAATGTAATGTAGTTTGGTTATTATAGAATGTTGGTTGTGAGAACCACAATATGCCATCGGTAACACCATCAATCACCATTCCCTGCATCATATGACCTTCCTCCATCCATTGTTTAAAGATAGGTTCCCATGTTAGCTCAGCAACGATCACAGCTAGCTCGTGTTTTAATAGCGGACGAAGTACGCCAGCGCATATCTTCTTCAGTTGTTTCGGATTACGTGTAACATATTTCTGTTTAGGTGTCGGGACCGTTTTTGTGTTTATCGCAATCCACAAAACATTCACCAATTTGTTTTTGGTCCACGACTTTCTGAATATTAAACTGACAGTTGGGAGTTCAGAAACAATACAACACATCTGTAATAGTTCTTTCTTGAAGAAGTTGCAACGTAGCGCTTTTTCGGTTTCTAAATGGACGGCAAAATGTGCTAGCGAGCATTGACCCCATTTGATTTCATTGCTGTGTTTTAGATTTTCCAGCAGTTTCCAAATCTGCTGCGTTGATAGAGTTGACGGTGTCGGCAAGACCACATTGGGGGCTGCATTGTCACCGACACAAGGAGGCGGAACAACCAACTGGTGTCCGTCGATGTTCTCCGCGGGCATTGTATTGGTGTAACCGATATGAGGATATGTGATGCTGGAACTGGAAGCAGGATCAAACGTACTGGAATTGTCAATATCGCACGAGACATCACCGTATAACACACTGCGCGCCGATGACATTACGGACGACACGCCAAACACAGTTGTATTATTAATATCACTCACTGTATTCATGCATGTGTGTGCTGAATTCTCATTAAACGACGTGGGTTCGCACATACCGACACTGTCATGTTGGACGTTGGCACCATCACTGGGCAAGTCAAAGTCAGATTCAAGCAAGTTTAGGAACCCGTTAAAGTCATCTTCACACGATACCACCGGAACGGTATTGTTCTTATCATCTCCAGGTTTTGGGACGAGAACTGTTGACACCATGTGATGAACTTCTGGCGATGGACTAAAGTAAGGCCCGTGTATGTGTCCACTAACGACAATAGTCCCATCGGTCGTTTTCACGAAATCAACATCATCTACTGAACTAACTCGGAACAATGAAAGTAGACGAGACCGCAGCTTGGAAACAGGTTTGGATTCAACAGATTTCCAATGATCCAGATGGAGTCGATGCACGGTTAATGGTTGTTTGTCCTTATCGCGCACTCCGTAGTGGTGCCACTGTCCATCTGTGGACGTCAGAACCACTTTAAAGTGGTGTTCAGATAGAGTGCTTATAACTTTTGTCATCATTGATAGGAACACTTTGTTGTTGATATGTTTCCCTGTCATGGCATAGGCGACAACATGAGAATTATTCAATTCAAAGTCAAATCGACGATCTAAGTCGGTTATGAGAAACACCATAATTTCCGTTGCAACTGATGTTGTTAAATGGTACGCCGATTTAACGAAACGCTGGCATCTGCGAATGATATCTAGCGCATCCGACAACACGTCTCCTGACTCACAGACGGCATCGCATTGCACACCTCTCTGGTCGACCGATTCACTTGCTGCGCGACGAGATGGAACCTCGGCGATGAACTCGGTGTTAGTTTCGATGAATTTGGCGATATCAGCTTGGAGATCCTTTGCTTCCTCGGGGAACTTAGTTGGTCGCGAATTAGTACTTGATCCATACAACTCGGTGAGTTTCGTCCATATTTTATTCCACAATGGCTTGTGAAACGTTACCAAAAACACTGTCATAGAATATTCAGACCAACAAGTGAACATCATTTTTTGACAGTTATAACTGGCCATTTCCGCTAGTATTTTGACAAATATAGTACTTTGGAATCTTGTAGTAACTGTATGGCGAATATGCGATAGGTGATTTACATTTGTTCTCGTACATCAACGTCGGTTGAGAATTTGTGTCTTCTCTGAGTGAACCATCAGGGCTGATCACCATGAAATTTTCTTTGTTACCAAACGGGATCGCCATGCATCCCTCTTCGATGAGATTCAGCGATGGAAACAGCGCCGGAAGAACAAGTGATGTAACTGTAGATACCGCGTCGATTTCGTGTTGGGTACCGTAGTCAAGTTGGTATTGAGTTTGTTGGGTGCGTGCTCCTAACCGAACCTGCCCCCGAATTACCCGATCGTAGTGCTCTTGGAGGTCACGCAATTTTCCTAGCCCGACCACCTTGTGACATGTACTACCTGTAACGAGTGCCTTTTCTCTCAGTTCAAACCATTCAGTCGACCTCTGTTTGATGGCTCGGGTTGAAGATGCAAAGGACGGATCAGTACAAGTATTACTTGCGAGAGGGATATATCTAGTTTGCTTCGTTAGGTCCACCACGCTATTCCTGGATTCAGTCAAAGGACAACCGTTGATTCTCGACGCAATGTAACACAGTTGTCTTGATATCTCAAGTCCATTTGCAATATCTTCTTTTACATCAAATATGTTGACGCGAATCGATGACAGTAATGGGAAATATCTAGACTTAGGCCAGTTTTCACCAGCCATCTGCATCACCTTTAATTCCGTTCTTGTGAGGGAATCCAGTGAGCTTCTCAGATCAGACAGCCTTTTCCCGATTAATGTAATTACTTTTCGTATATCGCCGAGTAAGGAGGGTATGTTGGAAATAGATTGTGCTGTATCCAAATGCGCCGCCAGAGCTTCCAGTAAAATCACATCGTGATTCAGTATTAACTTTCTTTCGTTTAATGTAGGTTTTTCTTCAAACCCCCAACAATCGATGTCACCCATAGTTTCACCCTTCCCTCGACAGATCATTTTACCATCAACTGCAAGTTTTACAGTACGATTATGCATGAGTTCCGACAATTCTTTTACTCGTTCTTCCAGAACACATGGGTAAATCTTTGTTGGTGTTTGATCGTGTGTCCTGTATAGATTTTGCCTACTCGGAACCGCGAAATTAATCCTCGAGTCCACCGGTTTAGTTCGTCCTCTAAGTTCTGGATCAGAGAGGACAGCGCCAAAGTTCCTTAATCCGCCCATGAATCTAAGAAATTTCCCGTGGAAGAGTCGATTTCATACTTTCCAGAATTTCATCGCTTCATCTGAGTACCGCATGCTTGCTGAATTCGTGCATGAATACCACTTAACAACATCATTGAACAATAAATACGAGATGTTGAATGGAAATGTCCCACTAGCAATTGTCGATAAATACTGTAGAAATACATCCGTTTGTTCCTCGTTCGCCAGATTTGAAAACACTTCTGGCAGCAAGTTTACAACGGATGCGTGAAACTCAATGGATTGTTCATCGGTTGTTGTCCCATCATGACGATGTGAAAGCTCAGGTAGATCATTGTAAGTTCCAGGATGAGCATCAGAGCGTCGAGGAGATAACTGTTCGACGTTTTTCTCAATGAGAAGTTTGTCAGTGTCTGAAATTCGAACATTCTTCCCAATCAGTCGTTCGCCAAGCATTCCGTGACATTTTGTCTTGTACTTGAAACATCAGTAGTAATGGGGGGCACTATGGCCCAGTACCCCCCAGACATGGCCACTATGGCCCAGTACCCCCCAGACATGGCCACTATGGACCATAGTGGCCATGTCTGGGGGGATACTGGGCCATAGTGGCCATGTCTGGGGGTACTGGACCATAGTGGCCATGTCTGGGGGGATACTGGGCCATAGTGGCCATATCTGGGGGGTACTGGGCCATAGTGGCCATGTCTGGGGGGTACTGGGCCATAGTGGCCCCCACATCATTTATTTTTCAAAAACAAGAACAAGAACAATGAACAATAATATATTATTATACATCAATAATATTAACAAAGAACAATAATTTATGTACAAAACAAGGTCTCAGATTTGAAGAAACTTAATTGAAAATCCTACAACATCCTACGCTGAATCAATAACAAAAGAGTCTATTTTGTGGAGTTGTTGACACATTCGTTGTTATCTGGTCGTCGTCTTCTTTGCGTTGTATGTATATCAGCCGTCGATGTCCTGGTGAAGTTTAATTCAACAGCAAATTTGCTTTTCTGTATAATCGACCATAGTGCTTTCCAAACCATCGAACTATTGTTCTGTCATTCTTGAAGAAATCCCGAGAATTGAATACTCTTTTCATCCTCCTTCCTTTCATCATGTGGTGGAGTGCGAATATACAATATAATCCACACACATTTGTCGCACGATGTTGATATCGTGTTGTATTCATAGTCCATGCTGATGAGTTCCTTTTTATGAATGGTAACATATATCGTCTCGGTGGTGGTAGTCCAAATGAGTCGAAGTATACAGCTGATCTTCCATTGAATAACATCAATATCCAGTGTTCTCCTGGCTGATCCGATGAGTGCGTGTTCACAATATATGCTTGAATATGCTGTGGTTTCTTCTCTGGTAACAGATATCTAGCACAATGTCCAGAATATATTGAAGTTCAGCTGTCTGCAATTCTCTTTGACTCGCTGTGACCACATCAGAGTCCACTCTGCGTCGAATTTTTGCGGTTGAGCTCCAAACTGTTTCTCAGATGATCCCAAATGACGTATGCTTCGAACTTCTCCTTGCAGTGTGGGTTTAACTCCATCAGCTTCGGGAACCATCTTTCCATAACATTGTATATGTCAAGTTTAATCAGCGCCAAGTCGATAAACTGGTTTCTCCAATCATCAGTTGTAGAGAACAAACACAGAACATGTTCACGTTGACTAGGATGTTCTATTTTACATCCTTCACAGTTTGCTGACACTTCCTTGCGAATAAGTTCTTGTAGTTCTTCAATCATAGCGTTGTTGAGTGTGTCCAAGATCAGGTTTAATCTCGGAGCAAAGTTTTGTGAACATTGGTATTCTTCATAGTAGTTCCATAGCTGTGATGTGAACTCCATCCTAATAGTCAGTAAGCACTTCTCTCAAAGCTGTGATCTCTATTTCACTGTCGAATTCAGCATACACCAAAACGTTGACGGCTGTAGTGAGCTCCAAACGCAGGTTCCCTGTCTTTATAGGATGTAGATGCCCCTCGTCGCTTCCTTGGTCCGGTGTCAAGTCGAAACCCCACAAACAATAACCATTCATATATTCTTTTAAATTAATGCCAATTGATTTGTTAACACCAAACATTCCTAAAGATTGATACAAAGATAAATATGATCTGAGACATTGTTTTGTTGCGAAGTTTGGTTCAAATGGACGGTTATGTATTGTATGACCGTCTTGACTAACTTCCAATTTATTCAAACTGAAATGTTTGAAGTGGAATGGATTGGTACCCAAATCTCCATTCATATCTTTATTTTCGACCAACGCAATAAAAAGTCTCTTTGGTAATTGTCCTTGAAATAAGTGGTCTTCAATTTTTGATCTAAGTCCAGTACTAATTGTGAAAGTTTTTATTTCTACTCGTCTGATAGGTAGTTTCATTTTTGACTGGACAATTTCTTGATTTAATTTATTTGAGACCGCTGGAAAGAGACTAACTGTTCTGACATGGAACACTGCTGATTCGAAAACAATTTGTCCATCCTCGGAGCCAATGAGGCAAAATTTTGATGGTGATCTGTTTAATCTGATACGAATTTCAATTCCATTTGGTAAATATTTTTCTTGAAGAAACAGATCAGTGTGTAAGCGTCCACATAGTTCAACAAATTTACTACCACCGATCAAACTTTCTCTAGAAGTTAATCCAGCCTTGCCACCACCTTTGGTATTCTCTTCAAATTGTTCTGCTGTATCGCCATACCACATTTCTAAATTTGCTAATTGATTATCTTTATATTCTGGAGAGTATCCCAACCGATTTTCGAAATATGCTCGGTATGGGTCAGAATTCGAAGTTATCAATTTGTTGTTCAAGTAAACATCGATACTGCTGAACATGCTATGAAAGAAATTGTTAACAGGTGCTAATTCCGTACCAGCTCCCAAATTAGTTCCATCTTTTTTTGTAATTTTGAATTTCACATAAAGATAAGATTGATTAATATCTGTCCACTTTTCGGTTTGAGATGGTATGACAAACTCTATCGGAGCAGAATTATTCAGCGGTGCAATCGGATGATTTTCGATCCACTGCGATTCTGACATTGTAGCCACCGTTGGTGGAACATGTGTTATATCAAGTTCCGATTTATTGCATTCGCATGATCCATTTACCATTTCTGCCATGATTAATCAAAAATATCAAGAGCTCGACTGCTAGGATGTTTTTTCGACTGACTTTTTCGGCATTTGACAGCTGAATGATTCATTTTTGAATTCGCTACTCGTTTTCTAGGTTTTTGTCTCGAGTTCAAAATTCGATTTTTAGCTTGTGTGCCAAAAGATTTTAAAGCTTTTTTACCTTCAGACATCAACGCTTCTTTCGGACTTTTACCTTGATTAATAATTTCATCTGCAACACCAAAAGTGTGTTTTTTCGCAAGTTGTAAAGCTGTCCGACCAATCGGTTTTAGAAATGGTACAGCAGATCTCATAACTGATTTGAAAATTGAACCAATACCGTTACCATATTGCCGTGGTACACCTCTATACACGGGAAACATTGTTTTTATAACTCCTCTCGTTTTCTGAAATGCAGCTTCGCCAAAGACTTACCATCAATAAACTGAATTGATTTTCCTGTGTCGCCACTTATATTTACAATAATTTTGTCAAAGTATGACTTTGAAACTGGAACATAATGTAAATTTAAAATTTCATGTTTTACATGTAATCCGTCGGTATCTCTTTTAATTCTGAAACAAACAACTCGTAAAATTTGTACTTCAACATTTCCAACAATTGTGAAATCGGCAATAGCAGAATAAACAAACATTTGATTATGACCAACATTCAAATCTACACCAAACGGAAATCTATTATTTGAATAAAAATCTTCAGAATCGTTTTCAGTTTTGTAACCCAACTTGTGCAAAAGACTTTGTGGTAATTCAATTCCTAGTTTTGTGATACTTAAACTCTTGCGAATAATTTTCACACGTTTTGTAACTTTTGAGTACTTGATGTGAAATCCGAATTCGTTTTGTATTGCTTCTCCAAGTGTTTCATCAATTACATCTTGCATTGTATCAAGTAAATCTGCCGCAGAGGAATACGAACATTCTCGTATCTGCATTTCAATTGCACGAACGCCATCAGGTCTCGTAAATATCTTTTCTTCAAAACGATTTTGAAGAACAGACAGTATTAATGCATCAGTTGTAATCAATTTGAATTTACACGAATCCCCTGTAACATTGTATGTTTCTGAAGGTATTATCAGTTCGACTAATGCAACTTCCCATTTTTCTTTATCAATTTGAATTGGTTTTGGTAATTGTACAGTAAAACAACATTGAGAATTGTTTGGATACATTACCATTGAACTGTCGCTCGGAATTGTAATGTAGAAAGAATTCATACTTTCAAAATTTCTGCCGACTGATTTAAAAATATTTCAAACGCGGTGTTGGTAAAATGTATCCCAAAGAACTACTGAGTAAAATTAACCACAGTTCGTTATTTTCACTTTGTAAACTTAAATGAACAATTGCTGTAGCGATTATACCAACAATTATAATAATTTGTGTAAAATATGTTACTTGATTTTTTGCAATTTTTTCTCCACAGAATTGAAATTGTGATGGAGCATCCAGACCAACTGAACCATTTTGAGACATGTTAAAAGTTTTATACCAAATTTGTGGCAGGAATCCAACTGTCAAATTTTTTAGGATAACCAGCCCAATGAACTTTAATTTCTCTAACTGATTTACCAGCAACTTTTCTTGAACGTTTACCAACAACTGATTCAATTTCGTAAACTTTATTATCTTTTATATGTTGAATTTCTTTACCATAAAATGATCCTTCGATGTTTTCACCATCTAAATCTACTAATTTGTAAGTTAATGGTGTACTTTTACAAACTCTACTAATTTTGAAAATTTCTTTTGTCCAATTTGGAAGATATCCTTTATCAAAAGTTCTCTTTATTTTATTTATTCTAACAAAATCTCCAACTTTCAAGATCTTATCTTTTTTCGTTTTTAACTTTCCATAAAGATTTCTGGAAACTTCAATTTCATTTTCTCGAGTTACTAAAACTGGTGCCATCTTAATACTTCTATAAAAACTTTTGTTGTAAGAATTCACATCTTTGTTTTCAATGTCCGTTGAAAACGTTCAACTATACTTGCTTTTGTCTCTGGATTCTCTGTTGTGAAAAAATGAATTTTCTTAGATTTCAAAAATTGTAAAAATAATTTATTTTTGAATTCTGAACCTTTGTCAGATTGAAATGAAACTGGTTTTCGTTTTGATGATTTGAGAATTTTCTGAAATGTTTTAACAAAAGTTTTACCAGTTTTGTCTTTAATTTTTTCAACCCATGCAAATTTTGAGAACACATCAATAACACAAAGTAAATATCTGTAATTGTCATTGTTCTTTTGCAAAGTTTGCAAATCTGCCAAATCAGCTTGCCACTGAATATCAATTCCTGCAACAATGGTTTTACGTCTGCGAAATTTCCGAACAATTGGTTTGTGCAAAGTGTATGTTTTTTGCCATTGTAACCATTTTTTAACATCTGAAAGTTTAATTTTGTTATTTGTTTCTTTCGCATTTAAAAAAAGTTGATTTGCTCCACTGAAACCACCAACATCTTTTGGATTGTAGTAAATTTCAGTTAGAAGTTTGTCAAATTTTATGTAAGTGGGGCCCATCCTTTCAAAATAGATTTTCTGGTTTTAGGAAAACTTTGAGGTGTGAAAATATCAACTGAACGTTTTCTTGACTTGTCACTGCTAGGAGTTGCATGAGGTGTATGAAACTCATCACCAATGTGACCTTCTTTTAAATGTCTTTGTATCCACAACCATCGATTCCTGTTACCTACATAATCTTGTGGTACATTAAATTCCCCCAATCCACGTAGGAATGTTTCATAACCAACTGGGTCAAAACCTTTTCGGTGACGAACAACATCGTTTATCAAATCAATTATATTTGATCCAGTAACTGTTTCTGTTCCATAAATTAATTGTCCACGATCATCCCATCTAAGTTTAGGATTAGTTGACAACAATGTTAAAATTTGTTGTGCTTTACCACGAAGTTTAGATGGCACACTTTCCAATATATGTTCACTCATTTTCCCAAAGTTTTCAGATAACTTATGTTCAGGTAAACTGAATTTTGAATTTAAAGATTTTTGTGAAGTTTTCAATTTGTACAAATTTTCTCCAAATAACTGTGACTTTTCTGATTCAGAAATATTTTTATCATAAACTGATTTCAATTCTTTGTAAGAATCTGAAACATTTGAAATTGCAGGATCAGGAGGTAATTGAGGTTTATTCATTTCTGACATTTTCCATTGTTTGAAATCTTCCAACATTCTGAATGGTACAATAACCATTTTCTTCATATTTATTTGAGATTTAGTTTTTCAAAATATTGTTAACAACTGCACCTAATGTTTTGCTAATCAATGGAGCAAGAAATAATAATGGTAAAAAACCACCTTTTTTATTCAAAATTTTCTTCTTTTGTTGCAAAGGTTTGTTCTTGTCTGCAAGATATCTGATATGTTTACGCTTCGAATGTAACTTGCGGTTCTGAGCTTCATTCAGTTTTACATTACCTTTTAAAAGATTTTGACAACATTCTGAAATGCAATCCATCACTTGTTTCGGAGCATCGTTGATCATTTTCTTTTTATATGCAGATGGAACTTTACTCATTGCAACAATCAACTCACCATATTTTTTTATCAGCGGTGCTTTCCTGCTCTTAGTTTTTGAAGGCATCTTCACAGTCTAAGTAGTTGTCTCAAAATGAGCAGAACAATTATATGTTTCATCTTTTATCTTTTCTGATTGAACCATTCTAAAGCTTCGAATGCAGATTTCGATGCATCAGACAACGGCATAAATTTTGAAAATTCAAGATCAATAACTGTTTTTTTTTGTAACGGTTGATGTTGAGGGTTCTGCTGAGAAGGTATAGGTGTAAATTTAGAATGTTGATTTTGTTGAGTTTGCATCGGTGTAAACTTTGAATGATTTAGAGAAAGCTTTGTTTTACGTTTAGATTCTTTTTGACTACCCCTTTGTTGTGTTTGCATCAGTGTAATCTTTGAATGTTTTGGAGAAACCTTTGATTTACTTTTAGATTGTCTACCAGTTTGTTCAAATGAATTTTTCAAAAGACTTCTAATTAAAACTCCTCCAAGGAACCCACTACCACCTCGTTGTAAAATTAATTTGCGTTTTGTTTCCATATCAGTTGATCGATCAGAGATTTTTTTAAGAACATTTTTATTTCTCTGAAAAAACTTTTTTGTCTGTGATGGTAATTTCCAATCATTTTCAAGAAATAATTCAGCTGCAAAAGTGAAGAAATTTATAATTTGTGACAGTTCATCATGACTAAACATCTCGGCGGACAACATGGTTCTAAACTGAGAAAAGTATCAACAACTGAATTAGCTGTCAACCATTTATGGAAAATATCAGTTCTAATTCGCAAATAATTTTCTGTTCTAGGATGAAAATCTACTAAAATATATCCATGATTTATTGAAGTTGCATCTTCGTATGCTTGTTTCAAATGATTGGTTTGCATTTGATGAGCCAAAACTTTTATTTGATTTTTATCTCGAACTCTTTGAAATAAAACCATGTAGTTTGCATTCAAACTTATAGTTCTGCTACTTTTTGATTTTTGGAACATGTTTTGAGTAATGTAAATTATTGAAGCATTTCGATGGTGACATTTTCTAGTAAACCGAAGCATTATTTTGTCTTCATCTTGTTCCCCATCATGTCATCGAAAACAACAAGATGGGGAAATGATTTATCTGATACAATTTCCTCATCATCGTCTGGAATACCATCGATAAACTCAACGTTATCAATTTCTTTTATACGATTGTATGTGTCTTGCCATTCTTTGTAACACCAAACTATTTTCTTTGGTGGTGTTTGGAATAAATCGTGTTTAAATTCAATAACTTTTTTAACAAATTCTGTTTTACCTGATCCACTAGGTCCGCTGATAAAGAAATTACACGGATGTTGGAAAAGTAAAGATTCTTCCATGTTGTCACTTTGATGTCTAATCAGAGAGTGAACTTAACGACGTGTGAATTTAGTTTTTAAACAGAAATCTCCATAGCTGTAAATATTTCCAAACATTTCAATAATCCAAGTATTATAGTCTTCTATTCTTCTGTTTGTTCTGTAAACAAAAAAATCATTTCCGATAATGTTTTTAATTTTTGCATATGTTGACATTTTTTTTGTTAACAAATACCCATAGATCCTAGGAACTGATTTAAAGGTTCCCCTAGCAAGAGGATAATTATCTTCATACTTTGTATAATGAATATAGTCATGTTCATCAAAAGTTTCTAAATCTAAATGGAGTTCATCACCACCAAATATCCAAAAATCAGATATTCTTTCAATGAGAAAAAATGTTTTTAATTTAATAAATGATTCAATATATTTTTGAGAGAAATGAGAAAATATACTTGTCTCAAGATAGTCCAATCTCTGTAAACATTCGTCGACATCACAGCATCGTAGTATTGCTTCCTTTTCTCTTTCAAACCAGACTTCTTGTAATTCCTTCTTTATCTCTGGAATAAGTGTTGACTGTGCCACCAAATATCCATAAATCTTCTCAGCAATTTCTGGAGGTACTACTCCTGTCAACATCTTGACATGAAATGACTCAACATCTCCATCCGTATGGATATGTGTGAATACCATTGACGAGTTTTCGTTTTGTGTACACCGATCTGAAAGTTTTGGTTTGACACTCACTAATCAGTTGATGGTTCTTTTGTCTTTTAATTCTGGAAGGATACTCAACAGTTTTGAAATTTTCACGATCATTAACACATTGTACCATTGTTTCAAAATTAACTTTTTGACTTGTGCTGTAATCAAGAGTGATACCTTTTACCTTACATTTGGTGTATCTTCTCCCATCTTTGATGTATTCATATCCGTAGTTCTTTGGCCCAAGTCCAACAAATTTGACAATCTTTGCATCTGGATGTTCGTCGCTCCATTTCCCCAATCTTCCTTCGATAGTTTTGATGTTCTTCTTTGATGGATCACTGACATACATACAGCTGTCTGTATCAAAATACAGCACTCTATCTCCAAGTTTTTTAAAAACTTTATACAATTGTAATCTTGCATACGCTGTAACAAAAGAAGCAACAACAACATTTGCTGAATGATGAGGTTCAATATTATCTAAAATATCAACATAATTTACCAGAATGAATTTGTCACCATCAAGAAGTGTAACATTTTGAACAATTATATTGTTACTAGTAAGCAATTCAAAATAACGTGATGGCTTATCCACATACTCTGTTTTTGACATAAGATTTCTTTGTGCATTTTTACCCCATATACAATTAATCATAATTTTAGATATTTGGCGTTTTCCTGGATTCTTCTCGATGTTCTCCAATTTTATACCCTCAGCTGCATAATAATCATGTACAAACTTTTGCTTCTGTTCTTCTGTCTCAACACCAAATGGATAACCACTACATTCCTGTTTGATCTTTAGATGTTTGTCGATATAGGATTTGTATATTTCATCTGTCCAATCTGTCCAATGCCAAATTTGGTACACATCAAGTATTTTGTAGCCAACATCCATTGCTTTGAATATTTCTGGCGTGGTCCACACTCCGGTTATAGCTCGATCTTCTTCTGAATGGTTACATGTCTCGTCCTCATTGATGGCACAAGTGTTGCACTAAGTAAAAACCATTTTGTTGTTACAATGAATCGGTAGAACTGGAATATACAATTTCGATGGTGGTAAAATTGTACATTTAACAAGTCCCGCATAGTCTCTAATGTGTTCTTGATCGATCTGCTCTTGGCTCAAAATTTCTGGATGTCCAACAGGGTAGAATTATATTTGTTGCAACATGGATACAACGAACAGACATCGATGAACTTGATTTCTTTTGTGGAATCTTGATCAATTTCCTCGTACAATTTGATGGCATTTGTACGTCCACCAAACAATGCTTCTCTTGGCAAAATGGGGTCTCGATGTTTGTAGAAAGATTCCATTTGTTGTTTGAATTTCACATCCGATTTCATTCTTTCGTCGATCTGATGCCCCCAAATTGATTCAACTCTGTAACCAAGACTTTCCAGTTCATCTTTCTTCTGTTGAGTTCTTGTATATAATTCTTCCATGGTGAGCATCGTATAGGGATTCTTGTATTGTCTGTTGTAACATTTTGGACATCCATGAAACAGACATCCATTCATCTCAAAAACTGTTCTTGTGGCTTCCTCATATCCATCGACGTAGTGTCCACCAATCTTGATTTCTCATCCATTCAAAGCATGCTTAATTGTTATCATACGTGACAATGATAGATGTTGAAGCCAACGTATCGCTTTCATGGAATAGTTTTTAGCACATGGGTATCCACCATCTGGAATGATTCCAATTGTTTTCTCTGGCATTGAATTCTTCCTCCATGCCAAATTGCAAACTTGCGCCAATGTTATTGACTCAATGAACGGGTCAATCTGTTCTGTTTCCAATATGTATTTCCTGAAATTTCCACATCCACGGCGAAGAATAACCACGTCTGATTTGCAGTACTTCTCCATCTCTTCTTGGAAGTTGAATATCACGTAATTTTCTATTTTCTCATTGTACCATTCAAAGAATTTCTCTCGATTTTCCACGCTCATCATGTCTGGTTTGTAGTAATCAGAAGCCAAGTAAGGTCCAATGTAATTTTGAAACTTTGGTGAATTCGCCCAATGTGGAAAGTGTCCTTTCGCCATCTCATTCAGCTGAAAAGTTTGTGGAAACTTTGAAAGCGGCATCATCAGAAAACTCAGAGAATCAATAACTTTCACGCTGTTGCATTTTAAACTGAGAATTTTGTTTCCATTCATGATCAGTTCTGGTTTATGAATTCCACTTTGTATGAGTGCTTGAAGTAGAAACTGTGCATCGTATCCCTGAGCATTATGTGCTATTGCAACACATCCTTTGTGATCTTGGTGGAATAACCAGTTTGTGAAGTCTGTTAAAACGTTGTCACCCTTGAATACAAATTCTCTGGAATCCGGTCCGCATGTTTCATTTTTCTTCGATTGGTTTGCACATGCAATCTCCACAAGCGGTATGTGCAACACAGAAGTTTGGAATATGAACACCTGTGTCTTGTCTGCATTCAAAGTCAAAGAATACATATGGAATCTTTGCAGGTTTCTTTTCCGGTGATTCATATTTTGGAATGTAGCACCTGTGATCTGCTTCAACGATTTCTTTGCAATGTTTGCATTTCTTCAACCCCGCACATATATGTCTGCTTGATTTATTGGTGAGAATTTCTTCATCACAATTGTTGCATAGTTGAACCAAATCACATATTTTTCTTTTCTGTTTTCCTTCCGTCTTCAAATGGTTGTCGAAACAAGATTTACTTCTGAATGATCGTCGACACGTTCTACACTTCACCCAATTTGTGAAATTACACTGTGTCAATGACCAGCATGCACAAACAAATCTGCATCGATGATCGCCACGACTTTTGAATCCAATGTCACAGAATTCGCAGTAGTAGTTGGTGCCTAGAAATCCTTTGATTGATGTTATGGTGTCGAAGTGATTGTTGTTGTAGTAGATGTGTACACATTTGCTCTCCGAACACATTTCTGCAGGTTCAAATAGAAATCCAGCGCCAGCAAATTCATTGTGAATTTTCACAACATATTCTGGATACAATATTTCTTGAATCTTGTGGAACTCATTGATACTGCAAACTGTATCGTGTGGAATGCCAGCACGGTTGAGTAGATTTTTTGCTGCATCTGTTTGTGCTGTGTATATTGATTGTCTTATTCTTTTCCATTTCTTTGACCAGCACACAGATCCATCACTATCTGCCTTACACATTCCGACGACAATAGATCTTGCCATACACATAACATCATCAGCATTTTCAATCCGGACAATACTTCTTTTTACTTTTGTCAGCTTGTTCTTGTCTGCAAATGGTCCATAATGTAGTGAGTGTCGTGTACCACCTTTCTGAATATCTGTAACGAAGATTTCGAAATTGAGTGCACCGTCATGAATTGTAAAGTCTGCATTTGATTGAACCACATTTTGAATATTATCCATGAGTGTCCCACCATTCAATTCACTGGCTTTTGTGAATGGAATGAAAATGCTCATATCAAGTCCTGGATGATTTATCGTAACTCTGATTCTTGTCTTCTCATTTGCTGAACATTTCTGTTTCAATTCTTCTGTCAACTTCTCAAATATCTCTGGAATGTTCTCGATTGGATCTGTAAATTTCTCGAATTTCACACCAAATTGTCGTGCTGCTGATTTAAATTTTCTGGAAAATTTCTCCGAGTTCAGCTCCAATTTGAAATATTTTGTTGGATTGAACACAACACGCTCTCTAGCCAGACTTCTCTTTCTCTTCCCACCAATTTCTCTATTCTGCCTTCGACCGCGTCCAATCTGCCCATCACTAGAACTTTCTTCACTTTCTGCCCCATCAGTTTCCATATCGCTCTCTTCAATAACTGCAGGCCTTGGTCTTTTTCTAACAATATCTTCTTCGCTGGTGGCGTCGTCTGAAACAGGTCTTTTAATTCTCTTAAACATTTTTGTCTTGAGTTTTGTCAGCAAAAAATATTGCGACTGGCTTCTTCGGAGTTGAAGTGTAAAGTGTAGAATTACACCTGCTTTTATAGCATTTTCATCGCAGTTATTGAAGAGAGCGATATTGAGCTACATAAAGAAGATTCAAAAAAATCTACACAACCACAGACTAAATAAATTCAAGATAATCTTGTCGAATTGAGACGGATCTCTACCGATTTGTTTAAACTTTGTAACAAAATGCAATGGCAAGAGAAACAAGAGAAAAACAAAGCTGATAAAAATTGGAAACCGCCATATGGTTACTGTTACAAATGCGGACAAGACTCCCATTGGTCCTTCCATTGTAAAGCAGATTTCGGCGACAAAAAAAATGTGAAAACTATACAAAAGTCTACAAGCAGTAACAATACAAGAACAAATGCAGATATCAAAACTGAAGAGATGTCTACAACATCAGATGTTTCCAAACAAGACCGACCTGTTGATCCTACGAATGATTCACAGAACAAATCTGAAGATAAACATCCAGAAATTGAAAATTCCAAGAAAACTTCCAAGAAAAAGAAGCTGAGACCATTCTACATTCCAAAAACAGATAAACGAATCGACACAAACAATTGAAAATTATGTTGTGTGAATAAATTATGAATTGAACAATCGTGTTTTGTTTTTTTCAGCTATGAAAGAGTAACCTTTTGGGAAATGTGTGTGGCCCTGAAAAGGGCCGTTTTCTCTTTTCCAGGATTCATAAGAATTCTGACAAATCAGGATATATCCCATTGGGATTAATTGTCACAGACCAAATAGGATTTGATCTGTGCGCCGCACCAGCCTGAGCAAAGCTGTCAATCGCTGCATTGCACAGATCTTTCTTCTTGATCTGTGACAAGATCTCCACGAGATCAAGATTGCTTGATTCTTGAACATCACATACTTTAGGCAATGGTCGTCGGCGAGCCAAAAAATCTCTTATCATCTGCTTCTGAACCCTACTTTGTTTAGGAGAATCCTGCCATTTCTTATATCTTCTTATTTCCGTCTCCTCTGACGAATCTCTCTTCCTCCATAACTTCTTGAGAAATTTCTTTAAAGACGGCATAATGAATGAAGTTCACTGAAAAAGTGAAAATATTTGTATACATTTGACACGGGCGACAATGAAATCACATGTCGCGTTGGCGTTAAAATTGACAAATATTTACTGACGTTGTGTTTTTTCAGAGACGGATCAACATGCATATTTTTCTTGATCATTATTGCATAGCGATCAAACAAATGTTTTTAATTTCGTTAGATCATTATCTATTATTTGGTACACATGATTGATATATTTATTACCTCGTTAGGAAAATATGGAATGTTTTTCTAGTTTTTGTTTTGGAATTGTACATATTTTATACATAAAAAACTGAACACAAGAAACATACTGAACATTTTTCTTGATCATTGCATTTGATAACTTTACTTGGTCATCGTTTATGAACGAAGATGAATTCATATGTTAAAACATCTTAATTAATTGCATATACTATCATGAATTTAATCTATAACATATCGAAATGGTGAAACTAACAGATAATGCACTGAAAAGAAACACAACGTCAGGAAACATTTGTCATTTTTAACGTCAAAGCATTATGTGCTTTCTCTACCGCCCGCGCAATCGTGATACAAGTTCAAGACGGATCTTCAGACTTATTCTGCATTCAAAGATGACTGCAATCCCCGAACCCTTGATGGCGATACTGAGAGGAACTATGAGGATGACACCGCAGATAATGTGGGACAGGTGCGCAAGAGAAGTGACCGCCCGTTCAAAGCTGATCATGCAAAAAAGAACAGCAACCATACCAACCGAGCCTAGCTGTCCTATTTTATCTGAGGCGGGACAACAAAAGCAAAATTCTCACTCTGAGAAAATTGGGAAGTGAATTTGATGTCGTACAAAACGACCCTTTTCAGGGCCAAAACAAAAACGGTCCTTTTCAGGACCAACCAATTGTTTCAAAAAGAAAAACTTTTAGCATTGCTTAAGAACTAATAATGTTCCTTGTACCCTATGTTTCGTTTTGAAAAAATCACGCCACGAATAATTTAAAACAAAATATACTTGCAAATATTTGTTGTTGAATAAATTATGAATTGAACAATCGTGTTTTGTTTTTTTTCAGCTATGAAAGAGTAACCTTTTGGGGAATGTGTGTGGCCCTGAAAAGGGCCGTTTTAAATTTATCATCTGACTTTAACACCGTTTTGTGTTTTTCTTATATCTTGACATATCTTTCCCATGAGAACCGAGAGCTTTTGCGAATTCATCACATTTCTCTGTATCTCTAGATTCTTTACAAGGAAGATGAAATCTGACTTTTGTCTCAGTAGAAGCCTTCATGATACTCTTAGGTTGTTTTTCTTTCGTCTCCGATGATTTTCCTTTTTTGATCTGTTTCTGCTCTTTCGATCTCTGAACATCATGAACCCTGATTGGGATATCTATCTGTTCTGCAACGAAACGAAGACTCACTTTCACTTCATGATGCGTTACTTGCGTTTTCACGTCAATATCCCTGCGAAGACATCTCAGTTCATCTAAAATCGCTTTTAAAATGAGTGTATCACCACCTATAGTCATTGTCGTATTAGCTTGGACTGTTGACGGTGGCGCAGCATATGTATTCTGTGCAACAGGATCACTGTATATCTCACTCTGAAGAAATTCTGTTAACGGATCCATCTCTTGATAGCAATGCAATGTAATGTTGATCAATTTCGAAAATATTTGTATACATTTGACACGGGCGACAATGAAATCACATGTCGCGTTGGCGTTAAAATTGACAAATATTTCCTGACGTTGTGTTTTTTCAGAGACGGATCAACATGCATATTTTTCTTGATCATTATCGCATAGCGATCAAACAAATGTTTTTAATTTCGTTAGATCATTATCTATTATTTGGTACACATGATTGATATATTTATTACCTCGTTAGGAAAATATGGAATGTTTTTCTAGTTTTTGTTTTTGGAATTGTACATATTTTATACATAAAACTGAACACAAGATTGTTACACGGGCGTCAATGAAAACACAACACATTGAACTTAAAAATTGACAAGTATTTCCTCAAGTTGTGTTTTTTCAGAGACGGATCAACATGCATATTTTTCTTGATCATTATTGCATAGCGATCAAACAAATGTTTTTAATTTCGTTAGATCATTATCTATTATTTGGTACACATGATTTGATATATTTGTTACCTCGTTAGGAAAATATGGAATGTTTTTCTAGTTTTTGTTTTTGGAATTGTACATATTTTATACATAAAAACTGAACACAAGAAACATACTGAACATTTTTCTTGATCATTGCATTTGATAACTTTACTTGGTCATCGTTTATGAACGAAGATGAATTCATATGTTAAAACATCTTAATTAATTGCATATACTATCATGAATTTAATCTATAACATATCGAAATGGTGAAACTAACAGATAATGCACTGAAAAGAAACACAACATCAGGAAACATTTGTCATTTTTAACGTCAAAGCATTATGTGCTTTCTCTACCGCCCGCGCAATCGTGATACAAGTTCAAGACGGATCTTCAGACTTATTCTGCATTCAAAGATGACTGCAATACCCGAACCCTTGATGGCGATACTGAGAGGAACTATGGGGATAACACCGCAGATAATGTGGGACAGGTACCAAGAGAAGTGACCGACCGTTCAAAGCTGATCATGCAAAAAAGAACAGCAACCATACCAACCGAGTCTAGCTGTCCTATTTTATCTGAGGCGAGGCAACAAAAGCAAAATTCTCACTCTGAGAAAATTGGGGAGTGAATTTTGATGTCGTACAAAACGGCCCTTTTCAGTGCCAAAACAAAAACGGTCCTTTTCAGGACCAACCAATTTTTTCAAAAAGAAAAACTTTTAGCATTGCTTAAGAACTAATAATGTTCATTGTACCCTATTTTGAAAAAATCACGCCACGAATAATTTAAAAAAATATATACTTGCAAATATTTGTTGTTGAATAAATTATGAAATGAACAATCGTGTTTTGTTTTTTTCAGCTATGAAAGAGTAACCTGTTGGGAAATGTGTGTGGCCCTGAAAAGGGCCGTTTTAAATTTATTATCTGACTTTAACACCGTTTTGTGTTTTTCTTATATCTTGACATATCTTTCCCATGAGAACCGAGAGCTTTTGCGAATTCATCACAATTCTCTGTATCTCTAGATTCTTTACAAGGAAGATGAAATCTGACTTTTGTCTCAGTAGAAGCCTTCATGATACTCTTAGGTTGTTTTTCTTTCGTTGCCGATGATTTTCCTTTTTTGATCTGTTTCTGCTCTTTCGATCTCTGAACATCATGAACCCTGATTGGGATATCTATCTGTTCTGCAACGAAACGAAGACTCACTTTCACTTCATGATGCGTTACTTGCGTTTTCACGTCCATATCCCTGCGAAGACATCTCAGTTCATCTAAAATCGCTTTTAAAATGAGTGTATCACCACCTATAGTCATTGTCGTATTAGCTTGGACTGTTGACTGTGGCGCAGCATATGTATTATGTGCAACAGGACCACTGTATATCTCACTCTGAAGAAATTCTGTTAACGGATCCATCTCTTGATAGCAATGCAATGTAAGGTTGATCAAATTCGAAAATATTTGTATACATTTGACACGGGCGACAATGAAATCACATGTCGCGTTGGCGTTAAAATTGACAAATATTTCCTGACGTTGTGTTTTTTCAGAGACGGATCAACATGCATATTTTTCTTGATCATTATTGCATAGCGATCAAACAAATGTTTTTAATTTCGTTAGATCATTATCTATTATTTGGTACACATGATTGATATATTTATTACCTCGTTAGGAAAATATGAAATGTTTTTCTAGTTTTTGTTTTTGGAATTGAACATATTTTATACATAAAACTGAACACAAGATTGTTTCACGGGCGTCAATGAAAACACAACGCATTGAACTTAAAAATTGACAAGTATTTCCTCAAGTTGTGTTTTTTCAGAGACGGATCAACATGCATATTTTTCTTGATCATTATTGTATAGCGATCAAACAAATGTTTTTTATTATTTGGTACACATGATTTGATATATTTGTTACCTCGTTAGGAAAATATGGGGTGTTTTTCTAGTTTTTGTTTTTGGAATTGTACATATTTTATACATAAAACTGAACACAAGAAACATACTGAACATTTTTCTTGATCATTGCATTTGATAACTTTACTTGGTCATCGTTTATGAACGAAGATGAATTCATATATTAAAACATCTCAATTAATTGCATATACTATCATGAATTTAATCTATAACATATCGAAATGGTGAAACTAACAGATAATGCACTGAAAAGAAACACAACGTCAGGAAACATTTGTCATTTTTAACGTCAAAGCATTATGTGCTTTCTCTACCGCCCGCACAATCGTGATATATGTTCAAGCACGGCAGCGAACAATTTATTCTGCATTCAAAGATGACTGCTGTAAACATAACTGATCTTGACGAGATGATGGTCCGTGGGGTATACTGTAAAGCAGTGTACGGCGAAGAAATATCTCTATTTTGGAGGGCACTCAGCATTGGGATTTACGGGACGACCGATGGATGGGTGGTTCTGAGAGATGCGGTAGTTGACCTGTACTACACAGAGAGGGACGAACTTGGTGCGTCGGCACAAGACTTACGGCACTCACCACTTTTGGCCGAATCAAGATTGATGGTTGAATTAGCGGCGACTGTTATACAGCGACCTATCGTCATGTTTGATGCTACCAAAGGAAGCTACAAATCAACACCAAGATTCAAGTCATCAATACCTCTAGTGTGGATCCCCCACGCTTGCCACGAGCATTATTGTGAATGCAAAATATGGATGAGAGGAGACAAATCAATTGAAGTTTTATCGAACAAAGAAGTTCAATGTGGTGGATTCTAAACTATAACAAAAATAAAACGGCCCTTTTCAGGGCCACCAACTGATCGAAAAGAAACTCTTGATAGCTAATTGATATTTTCCAAAGTGAGATTTTCCTTTTGAAAAAAATAATTCTAAGTCCATTTTCATTTTTTCGATCAGAAATGTCACATCAATGACAGGAACATCTATCCTCAGGGGGAAACTATGGCCCAGTACCCCCCAGACATGGCCACTATGGCCCAGTACCCCCCCCCCCCCCCCCCAGACATGGCCACTATGGCCAAGTACCCCCAGACATGGCCACTATGGCCCAGTACCCCCCAGACATGGCCACTATGGCCCAGTATCCCCCCAGACATGGCCACTATGGCCATGTATTACTTACACAAATATGCACCATGCTTGCAAATGTGCACTTATTCGAACGAAAGGGGTGCAATTCGAGGTGCTTACTTTCAGAACACGTCAGTTAATGGTTATGCTATATAAATAATTGCATATTTGCCACTAAGGCTCCTACTAGTAATATATGTGATACGTTAAAGTCGTGTTTGTGTCAAAACCGGAGATGTAACCGGCAAATATTGACTTTTTCGCAACAATGGTTGCTTATTTTATATCAAAACTTCCACCAACTGATAAATAAACATTGACCTACACCATACGCAATGCATCGCTGTTTAGAAGCAAGAAATTTGCCTTATATGAGACATAATACTAACCTTGTTTTGAGAATTTTCCCACCATCAGCCCGAATTGTGTATTACTATATGCGCGCAGAGGCGTATTACTGAAATTTACTGCCCGTTGCGGAAGTTATAGGATGACCAGGGTGGTAAATATCTCTCCACTCCACTGTTGTTGATACGCTCGTCTGAATGGATGTTTTAAAAATGAAATACGAAGTTTATCATTTATTTTAAATTTGAAAGGTCTCCTCTTAATTTTGCTCCCTTTTTTAATATACATGTATACCCAAACATTAGCCTCATTATGCTTATTGATATCTTTAGGAGCTATATAATTTATAGATCTGTGTGGGGTCGCATTATAGCTGTCCACAACATCCTGTAAAATTTCATTGTATCTGTACGTCCGTTGTCTGTAAAAATATTTGTACAATTTAGTTTTTATAGTTTTATTAACCCGTTCAGCCACACTCGCGTGAACTTCATTTTCTGTATTAAACAATTTTATTCCCATATTTTTCAAAAACTTATCTAGTTTCTGATTTTTGAACTCAACCCCTTTATCAGTTCGAATAGTCTTAGGACGTCTGACAGTATTTTCCATTATACTCTTTATTTCTTCTAAGACGGATTTCGCATTCTTGAATTTAATAGGTTCACAAAATAGGTATTTAGAGAATACATCGATAACAACAAGCAAATATTGATTACCTTCATTATATTGAGATAGATTTTGCATCGATAATATGTCCATGTCCCACATATCGTCGATTCCTGAGGTAATCATTCTGATTCGAGGAAATATTCTCCTGACCTGCGTGTGTAAACTATGCGTGTCTTGATTGTTCAACCACTGTTGTAAATTCTTCTTAGAAATTTTCACAGAATCGGTGTTGTAAAACTTTGTAAAGTTTTGTAGATCCACTGTATGAAGCAGGATACATTATAATATTGTTCTTTGATTTGATTCTCCATATATATTTATAGTCCTCCTCCTTTAAGAATATTTCTAACCCGATTCTTCCAGTTTGCATTGGGTGAGCTGTCGTGAATCCAGTCAATATCCTGTATTAAATGGTTGAAGATGATATCGAATTCCTCACTCTGATATCCTCGGGTGTGTCTAAAGTCCTTGATTAAAGATTGTAGGTCAAGCTCTTGGAATATCTCCTCAAAATAAATTTCTATTTTTTCTTCATAAGAAGTCATAAGACATAATTCATTATCTATTTGACTAGATCTATGATTTTGACATCCGTAACAATCAGTCTCTGACTTGCTGAGTATATCCACACATATGTCATTAGCGTGGTACTCAAACAGTTCGTCTAACAGCTGTATATAGGAAACAGAGGTAATTTCTATTTATTATTGAGGATTGCGTGAATATATGAGACTGAAATTTTCATGTCACATAGTAATTCCCATATTTTCAAATCAAATGAAATAATTGAAGATCCTCTTATGAATATATTCTTTCTATTTTTTTTAACTATAACACTAGTCTTTTCATCAACATTAATATTGATTACATTCTCCTTTTCTGATGTGAGAAAGAATCCAGATTGATCTGTTTTTGTGTCATTTTATGTCATTCAATTTATTTTCTTAACCTTTATACCTTTCTTACAGGTTCTACATGTGACGTTGCCATGCTGCATTTGGGGATTGGTTGAAATTGCCAGTGACGTCACTATAGTCTGTTTGACATATTGGATTGACTCTACTTTATATATTCAATAAAATATTTTTCGTCTTTTATTTGATTTATTTCATTATTTCTCCCTCAGTTTATTGGTAATTTAACATATATTCTATTAATAGACACTCGATTCTACATTTTAGTCTGGTATTTATTCATTTAGTTGGAGTTATTTCTTTTGATTCCATTACATTATTGTAATGACTATTTCATTTTATAGTCAGTATTTTGATTGTTGTACTAGATCAATTGTTTTACGTAGTTGTTCTGATGCCTAGGAATATATGTAAGCACTAACAGTGCGTGTTTGATTTAGATTTTACCTATTGTTTCATAAATCAATATTTTGATACTTCAAAAGGGTTGAAATGTATACCTTAGGTTCATTCAGGTTCACGAGTCTTTGTTTGTTTGTATGAATAACTTTGATACTTCAAAAGGGTGGAATGTATTGTTGTAAGTTTGATACAGGTTCACGAGTTCACATGCTTTGTCTTTATATAACAATAGCTTTGATTTTCTAAGGAATATATTGTATTGTTCTCCAGACACCTGTGGGGTATAAAGTTCATTCTTTTGTTTAGGAAAAGTAGAATGCTTTGTTCTCTTAAATCACATGCTAATTAAGAACAATGGTTTTCCGGGTGGAACAGACTATCTCGTCTACATACTACATCTTACGAACATACTGTACGTTTGGAAAATCTTCGTTTCAATTAAGTTGTGGAAGTGTGAATATAGACCAATTTAGATCTTCCAAACAATAATATAATGAAGATTTAGAGAGAAATCCTGTGTTTGACAAATTTATACAAGGTACATTGCTATTCTCGCACTCGGCCCACTGTTCAACATCCAACTCCATGACGTAATGCTTCCACCGCCCCCTACTATTTCGGATATGATGTAATGAGCCACGTAGCTATACTGCTTTCTATACTCCAGAACAGCCGATCGCACCTCACCTCGGGGATTTCTGGTGACGCTATATATATCAACGATAATCCCCAGCAAATACTTACTAATCCACTACTGCCGGAACCTTATAGTAGCGGTTGAGCGCTAGGAACGAGCCTAGATTCGTGAACGAACGGAAGTGGATAATTTGATTGATTAAAATTAATCTCCCATAATGCAAAATTTTATAATCTCGCATTTTACAAAACAATAATAATTATTGTATTATGGTTGAGAATATCTCTCAAATCTTGCATAATAAGAAATCGTTATTAATGTAAGATCTGAACAATATATTTTGATAACTATCATAATATCAAGGGGAATAATCCAATATTAAGCAACAAACGCTTAGTAATTTATATGGTAGACGTTCAGCTATATAGTTATATTTTTCTAAAAGGGTTGTATAATAATAGAGTTAAATCCCCCTGTACTAATTTCTGAGTCCGAAGTTGAGGGAGGATGAAAACTCATAGTACATAGTACATCAGCCAAGTGGTAAAAAATTAGCTCCCCGGTACCATCCTTGGTGGCAAATTCTCAATGCATTTTTTTGAATGTTTGGTGTTTTCTACCAGGAATGATATGATATCAAGTATGTATCAGTAGCTTTCATTGGGAATAGTGACTCAAATGTTGTCCACTCTCTTGTCAGGCGTTGACGTTTGGGGTAGGTTTAAGTCTTGCCATTATGAGTTAGTGATGTCGTCACGATACCTCAAGTAATTGCAGTTTTGAATTGAGAACAAACCAAGCAAAACCATGGTAGTGGATAATTAGTCAAATACACACTGCGCCTCATCAGTGGTGGTTTCATATGACACAGATGGGGGGGGGGGGTGAACAAGCCGCTGAGCGAAGCATGGTATATATCGATATATGTTTTGTTGGCTTATTCCAATCGACCGCACCAAACATTGCATATTTGTAACTTTCATTAAGATTTTAATTGCGACAGCAAGAAATGATTATTTAAGATATAGGTGGTATATTGGGAACCAACCGCGATCACACGCATGATGGCTTCCAAAACGGCCGCCATGGATGTCGTTAAACTGTCACTCCAATCTATATATCACAAACGAGACAGAAATGCACATAGAGACATCATTGTAGTTAAATGTATCTACGCTAACAACTTTGTTCCATTACAACGGGAGTATATACATCACTGACATTTGTTCAATGATACCTACTGTGATCTGAGTAGGTATCACTTCCAGTTCAGTTGTAGTTGCCACACGTCCATCCAAGGACATTTACATATAGTGACAACTGAATACTCGCCAACGAGTAATCACTATATTCTCATTACTTCCTTTATGAAGATGTTCCGATAATAAACGTAAAAGATACTCAATCCGATCAGACGCTCATAAATTACTATTTCTTTAGCTTCGGATGGATAACTTTAAAATCAGGTGGTAATAATAACCACTTGATTTTAGAGTTATCCAACTTCATCCGTATCTTCGTCCGTTTGACCACGTGTTTCTGGGACACATTTCGAGAAAATAACAAACATCAAAAATAGATATCTGATCACTCTGAGCTTTGATAGGTGGGTTCCTCGACTCGAATCAATTATCTTTTAACCCCGAAGCCAAATAAATAGTAATTTAGGAGCGTCTGATCGGATTGAGTACCTTTAATTTTTAACTTATATGAACACCTCTACACGCGAAGAATGAAAATTCGTGTATCAATTGTGTCGCCAGTTCACGTTCCAGTTGCCACACTTCCACTGAATGATAGACATTACTGATACCCAGTGAAATTTCGGCACCTGAATGCACCAAAAAAATCTTAAGAACTAAGGCATATCATAAAACATGTTGTATCATAACACATACGTTAGATATATACCAAAATGTTAAAGCTTATTGGACGACATTAATTGCTTTTTATAAATTATCGATGTCAGTGTCATTGTCGCCACTGTCCTCAGAACTAGATGACTCCATGTCGCTCTGTCGTGACTGGTTGTCGTTACTGTTCAGTCGGCACATCTTCGTGCATCTCATGCCGCAGTCAATACATGAACAGTTCCCTTTAACATATTTTCTGGCACAACTACATGACATAAGTTCAAGCATTTCGTCTGGGGCTGGATTCCCGTCCATCCAGTCAAATGTAAGTACTTCACCGGCGTCAGCAGAAACCACAGTCCATCCATGACCGTTTGATGGCGATGGTAAATCTGGTTTACTCTCAAGAGAACGCCTCCAGATGGCAGTCTGATAATTAGCTGTTTACAGTGTTGTTGTAGACAGTCTGAACATGGAGGCAACTGGTGGGACTCAACCTTCCCTTGCTTTGAACAGAACAAGTCATACCGAAGGTTGTTGACATCGCCCTTGGAATTCTTTGAAGCATATAGTCTGCATGTGAATAATTCTAATCGCCCGAAAAGATCATCGGAAAGCATCCACTCAGAACCCAAATCGGAGAATGTAGCAGCGATTTCAGAATCTCCACCAATGAGTTTCCATGCTGGTAATTTTCCGCGCCTCGCAAATTCACTGACCGAGTCACAACCACTATATGGATGGAGTCCTATTAGTCCTTGGCAAACTGCTTTGCCGTATGTCTCCGCTATGCCAAGGATGTCTATATATCTAGTTTTGCCAGCTGTGCCACACATTTGTAACAATGGAATACGAAATTCTTGGAAAAAGCATGCAGATTACTAAAACGTCAGTGCCTTCCGATGAAATGACAATCGATTTGATGCCATCAGACTGGGAAGCGTGTTTAGCATGTAACACACTGCTTCCTCGTGAGAACATTCTAGTTCGGGAACAAGTTCTATTCCACGAGAGCTGGTCACGAAGCACTGGGAGAGAAGAGTTACATATATAGATCGGTCACCAATGCCATTTATGTACGCCTCGTTGCTCCACTCATGAACGAAGAATTTAATAAGTTCCGTCTTATTTCTGCTCCCCTGTAGAAACTTGTGCCACTGACGTACAATATGACTACCCGATATTTCCTTGAACTGAACACCATCACCACCCGATGACCTCTTTTCGCGTTCAGCTGATTTTATGCTCAAATCTTTATATACATCGAATACAATATCTATTCTTTCACACTGACCACCTTGTCTCAGAACTGAAGCAAAAACAGACGCAATCTCACCAAATGTTTTCTGGTCACCCTTCATCTTCTGCACCAATGCCATTCCGTCGATAATGGTAGCATACGGCAGTTGGATTGCTTCAACAAAATCGATTCCCTTCTGTAAGGCAATCGCATGGGTAGCTTTATTGTTTTTCTAGGCGTTCCGTCTGGCACAACAAGAGCCCACGGAATGGGACCCAGTGGGTGAGATAACACAACTTTAAAATCTAACTCCTTCCTTGTTCTGCTCAGGAGAATCATTTGGGTAAATAGATTGCGATCACTCTTAAGAATAATCTCCTTTTCTTTTGAATATGACATGATTTCTTTTGTTTCATTTCCGTGAATGTCTTAAGTTTATTCTTTGAAATTGGTACACGGTATACTTCATCGGCACCTTCCTCTAATCTCTTTTTTGAAATGTTCCAACTGTTTTTCACCTACGATCTGTGCCCTTTTGGCATCATCAGCGACAACCTTACGAGCCTCCCACGCAGGCGACAAACTTGTCAGTCCATGGTGCCTATCGAACGGATTTGTCCAATTATTAATTGTACTATTAATGCGGAAAAGAACTGTTCGTCTTTTTCATTCTCGGATTGGTCAGTTCTGAGTGAGTATAACCATGTCTTTTTAGTCCGATCATCTCACGAAATATTCGCACGAATGCGCATCTGTACTCAGACGTCATGTAATAGCGTCCAACTGCACACTCTTTTAAGCTGAACCGTCTCACTCCTGGTGGTGATTTGGTATCCTTATTTGCCGTTTCCTCGATGGTTTGATCAGCCGGTATCCTCCCGAATGAGCTGTCGGGTCCAATTTGCACAGAAAAGCATCCCCTTTGGAAATTATAAACGGCTGGATGAGTATCAACTAGCATAGACATTTCAGCATAATAAACTGGTAAGTATCGTGCATAATTGACATTGTCATAGGCAAAGCACCATGGAATCATTCGTTTAACAGCTGCCATATGAAGATCCCAGTCACCCTCTCGAGTTGCCCTTATTAATGCTCGCATTATGTCCCCGACCATGTCCAGATATGACATCCAGAATCTTGACATCACCCCATTTGACTGTCTGAGATAAGCCAGAAACTGTCCAAACATATCCAATGTCCTTTTCACAGGCTCACTATCTAGTACACTTTGAAAACTAGCGCTATCTGTGTCAGTGTTCATTTGATCTAGAGTGTTCAAAAAGCATTCACCCCGTGTTCCCTCTAAAGGCAGTCGACGTTAACATCTCCGTAATAATTATAATATTACATCGACACGAGTTCATGTAAAAACCCATTTCCAGAACAATGGGCTCCCCCAATATCGCGACGTCATACTGATGTCGCAGACATTCCAAATAACGAATAATTTATGCGCGTCAATCAATTTTAGTAAACAGAACAGAAAGTAATGCGTGCTTCCGGAATCATGGCGTCGGTACGGACACCTGTCAAATCTATTAAAAAAGGTGAAATTAAATCATGTATGCGACTATTCTTTTGAAGGAATTCGGGGCCCCCGGTGGTCCAGTCGGTAGAGTGCCAGGTGTATTTCGCCGTCCAGCGCTGACGAAACTGGTTCGAACCCCGTCATAGGGAGGGTGACCGGAATCGTGTATCTGGGCAAGTTTGTCAGTTGCTTTCCGTGGGTTGGTGGTTTCTACACGCAGTGGAACAATTTCCCGGTGAAATTAAGCCTCTGTGTGGTCTTTACTCCACCCGTAAAATTGAAAACGTCGTGTGTGGCCTAGCGGCTAGAACGACGATAAACCCTAATAAACAAACAAACAAACTTTGAAGGAACTCATGTTACAACGAGAGGCCAATCACGATCGGCAGATGTTAACCCATCCCTTGGCGATAAAAATTTAATATGATCGGATAAATGAGTTTTGGTGTTGAATTATAGAGTATTCTGTTATGTACTATTATAGACGAATGTACATAACACAAATTATTGGAATTTATGGGTCACTAGCATTTATATAAGAGAATGCACTGGTACAGGATCTGTAATGCTAAACCGCCACAGCCAGCAAGCCCATGGGTTAGATGTGTAGTTGTGACCTGGACATGGAATACTTGGGGTTAAGAGAGTCCAATTTAAGTTTACAATAATAATGTGTCCTAGTATACAGATAAGCAACCTCACCACTGACCCATTAATATCAATTATATAGCAGAGCTGTCAAAAAAATAACAGGAATTGTTTATGTTGAACACTGACCTCTCTATTAAACCAATAACAATTATGATATCAGACCATCTGAAGATATAACTCTGTAGCACAGATGTCCAAGTCTACTGTTAATATCAAGTGATGTTTATTGTTGAATCTTTATTTTAAATTAGATACCATAGCCTACTTTATCAGATTATTTGCACATTGGCATAAGAGATAAAGGGTCATAACTCCTTTAAAATAAATCAGACCAAACCCATATTCGAATTAGATCTGTATTTTGGGCTGTGAAACTCACATACCAAATTTGGTTCCAATCAGATAAAAAATGTTTGAGTTATGGCAGAATGCGTGAATTCTAAGTTGAAAAAGGGCCATAACTCTGTAACAAAATCTCGGATCAAACCCAAATTCGAACTCGATCTGTATTTTGGGCTGAGAAACCCATATACAATTTGGTTTCGCTCGGATAGAAAATGTTTGAGTTATCGCATTACTCGTAAAGTGTCTACGGACAGACGGACAGACGGACGAACGACGAGTGTTCAATCCAGTCAATGACATTATGTTTACCATACTATGGTATGGGTAAACATAAAAACTGGAAGATTGGAACATAATATAAAACATAACCATGTTTTAACGGAAGGTTGTATTCGAATGAGAGGCAGAGATTTACAGAACACTGAATATCGGCATCGGTTATTTCGCCGCCGATCAGAATCATGCCATTTGTCAAAAGTATTTTTCTTTAATAAAGCAGCTGGTCAAAATCAATACGACTATTAAAACTAACTTTAAATCAGTGCCACATGACCGAGTTAAACGACTATTGCGTTCGCCGTATACAGATGGGCAGTGTGCAAAGAAAAATAAACCGATTTCCTTGGAGCTTGAAAAAGGTTCTGAAAATATTCCTGTGGAATTCGAAACAATTAAAAGGACACCTCTGAAATCGTTCACCAACATATTGTGTGACAGAATTGAAAGTGTTATTACGACAACTGACAGTCCACGATTGAGACTCAGACAACTGCAAGACATTACAACCAAGATAAAGACTCCAGTGAAAGAAAAGAAAAAACGGAAAGCGAAAAAAATTCTGGAATTTGGGAGAAAAACAGATAAAATACACAGTACATGTAAAGTGAGTATTATCCTCTTTGTATACACTGTAACTCACTGTTTACCTGGCATCATTAAAGGGGCAGTACGCACTCGGAAGCAAAACAAAATAGGAAAAATTATCTTGTTTGGAATGGATCAGTGGATAAAAATATTAAGGAAAATATATACCACCCATCAAATTCCGATTTTGTCTCCGACGCTACTATACTATATCTGATCTGGGGTATATAAAAGCAAGAGGAAGAGGAATATCAGACTTACTAGCGTTAAATTTGACACATAATCAATATATCGCTTCAATAATATATGGCTTGTTCTATTTACGAGTGTATTAATAGTGAGAAACGCTCTTTATTGGCTTCATAATACAACATATAACACTACATGTTGTGAAATACAATTTCAGTCGTATATCACCGACATACATTATGTGATATTTTGGTAATTGTTCAGATATTTGACTCAAGGTGTATATTTTCTTATAATATTTTTAGCAACTGAACTGTTCGAAAAAAATTCTTTTTCATTTTTTTTTTGCATCGAGTGCGTACTGCCCCTTTAAATCAATTCATAATCTTTAAAAATATGTTCACAAGATATTTATCATGGGGATTCTGCACTCAAAGCAAAACACATTAAAAAAAATAGTTTTATTATTATTTTATTAAGCAAAATATATATCACACACAGATCCGCAATTTCTTATTTTAGTGTTATATCAGCAACATACAGCATGCAATATTTTGGTTATTTTACAGACACGTGGTATATAGGTTCCATAATATATTTTGCCATAGAACTGTTCCAAACAAGATTATTTTTTCAAAATTGTTTCGCTTCGAGCCCGGAATGCCCCTTCAACCAAGTGTTCAACGTTCAATTATTTGAAAAATAGCAAGATGTTCGGTAATGTGACCTCATGTTTTATAAAAATAATAAATATAATTGATCATCACCCATGCAGACCTCACTCAGTGGAGTCAGTTCATGTGCATTTACTACTGTGTTCATTTAAGCACGTATAAAGCATTTACAATTTGACTAACTATTCCAATAATAAATAATGTATATATATGTTTACAAATTACATACATGAACAACATGTGTGTTGTACTAATAAATAACAATGTATTATATACACATGTATGTACTCTTGTATGCCAGAAACAAGCTGGCAGCCTGGCACGTTTATTAATTTTAGTATTAATTGAATTGGTCATGATACTGAAAATTCCAGCACTATTAATAATTATTAGGGGTAAATGTAAGCCAGCACGTTTATTCAGCAAGCTCGTTTCTTTGGACAGGTCTGTGAATACTAATATTTAGTTCATAACACGAATCTTTAATACACGATTCACCTGTCTGGGGAATCGGGATACTAGTACTAGTCGTTCACTTGCAAATACCAAACTATCAACTGATCAGGTGGAATAAATAAGGAAAATTGTTTCTGTTCTAAAATTAATTTTGTTGTGGAGGGGCAATAACTCATCTCTTAGTGATGTATGTTGTTCTGGTGGTTGGAATTATCAGATTAAATGGAATACTATAATATATTGTATTTGAGAGAGGAATCTAAAAAAAACCAGTGTAAAATCAAATGATCAGGTCGAATAAACAGGACAAAATTGTTTCTGATGAGGTATTGAGATCTGTTCTGTGAATATTCTTGATTATGGAAGAGGAATAACTCTATCTCTTAGTTTTAGAACCAAATCACTAATTATCGTTAACCCAATAAATTGTTATATATAAAACAAATCTTTTAATTCAATGCACAATGGAAAATAACATGTATAATAATTTTCAACAACATAAACAAGAGAAATTCACATATCAAATGTGTGCACCTTTAAACCCTTGAACATCAAATAGAAAGATATAACTCCTCCACCTCTCTCAAATTATTAAATACAACACAATAATGACTGCTGTAAGAGCATCTAAGGGAGCGAACTCTATATTAATGTCACACAAGCATAGGTTAACCAATGAATATTTATAATCATATGTCAGCGATCATCAAAAATCAACTGAGTTTAAGTTATTAATCACCAAAAGTAAACAAATCCAAAATATCCTTAAAGTAATAGGAAACATCTCTTCCATTAGGATGATCAAATACAATTGAAAATTTAATTTCAAATTGAAAAATGGTCAATAGCGTATATGTCAGTAAATACTAAGTCCTTAAAGTAGTAACAAACATCTTATTGAGTAGGATGCTCAAATACAATTCAATCTATAATCAAACTAATAATCTATACTTTCAGATGTTTCAAAGAATGCAATTTGTGAGAGATCCTTTCTTTAAGGAGAACCTGGCATTGAAGGCACCCATAGGGGCCACCAAAGTTGTTACATTAAAAAGATTCAAAGGAAAAAATCTAGTTTCCATAACAAGTAACAACACATCGTCATGTATGCCGCTCACTCACAACGATCTTGAGCACCTGGCTGACAATAAAGACGAAATATAGACCTATTTCAATGACATCAAACAATTTGATGAAACAATGGAAAAACAGGTAAGTCTATACTAGTCAAATAATTTCAATTATGGAAAGTTTAACGATACTCAATCTAATCAGATGCTCCTAAACTAATACAGCTCGGTGTGTGCGTTAATAAACGCTACTGGAGTCACCACAGGGTTATAAAGTTATTAGGTCATGATAACACCTGGACCAGTGCGTCTACAGCCATAAGGAAGTGCAACTGTATATAGTTATCGATAAACACACACACACACGCTGATTTAATATGAGCAGATGATCTTACAGTGTCCTCTCATGTTGATTGATCATTGAATGATATGATAGCTCTTTATTATTCCATATCATGAGTGCAATAACAAATAGTGCTCGATGTGTTTACCGTCGTGGTGTGGACATGATCCTCGAGCTGTTGCATTTACATATCAAAGAGGAAAACAACAGACAATAGCATTGTTTGGTTGGTGATGGTGTGACATACTTGTATATCATATAGAGCTTAAAATCAATTGCGCAGATCGCTATATGAGCCCCTTGATTGTAATCCTACCAAAACAGCTCATATGGCTTGCAACTGAAATAGATAAAAATGTCAATAACGCCCACACACTGACTAATATGACGCAGATGAACCCACATTGTCCTCTCAGTTTAATAATCGTAAATGATTAAACGTTTAAATAGACAACAAACCTGAGTTGTGACGATGATATAACATAACTTTGCATGCATGTAACGTATCTCAATTAAAGTTCACATGGAGCTAACTCAATTGCACATTTACCCTCCTGTCCCAGATCGCTTGTCTAAACTCATATATATCTGTTTGATGGAATCATATCAATCTGTCAAAATACGATTTGTACATAAATGCTTACCATATCATTAAAATAGTCGTCCTCATCGTCAGTGAATTCGTGTCTCTATCTGAAATGGGAATTATATTAATTCAATTGACTCACACACAAAGGAACAGTGCTAATATAATATATATATATATATATATATATATATATATATATATATATATATATATATATATAAAAAATATATATGTAGAATGGGTTGTATGCTATCTAACTCCAAGGTTGATACCCTCGTTTCAGGGGATGGGATAATACAACAATGTTTCACTTGTCTCATCTAAACCACTACTGCTACATGTTGGTAAATTTGAGTTCTGCTACCGACTACCCCATTAATAGCAGGTCTAAATTAGAATGCACAAGTCATGCACATTGAACCGCATGTGGTCTCAAACTGTTATGTTCAGATCGGAAGTTGATGATAACAGGTTAACTATATTGATCTATCGTCGACACCCTCGTACTCACCTCGGGGGTGAATCCACTTCCCGGGTCGCCTTGTGCTTCTTCCCTTTCTGAAAGACATATCGCATGTTAGTCATTCCCCTCCGACAGTGATAACGCGATCTGAGCAATTCAACACTCAATTTAATCATCTGGGTGTGATATCTCCATAATAATGTTCACATGCGACTTTCTACTCTCATACTCATCACTGGGAGACCAGTTCTTCTTCGTGCGAATTTGATTGTTATCCCTACAGTATGTGCCGACATCAATTACCAACTCGGTATGGTATATACAGATAATTTCGTCAACACACCATGTAACAGGAATTAAGTCAGCAACACACAATGTACATGTGTGACTTGTGAGTTCGGTGAACGAAACTCCTGGTGCACCCGCCGCCACGGTGTGGACGCTCGTGGGGACAACTTGCCTCTGAATATGTAACGATACACCATTGTCGTCTGCCAGGTTACAACACAATAGTTATATTAGTCGCCTATTCCCAGTGAGGTTCAATTTAGACTACTATAGCTGCAAGACCCTGAAACACCCTTAACTATTGATCTGATAACTATTCCAATAACAGCGTCACCATACAAGAACTTTCACTGTCCTTGCCCTATCCCTGATGCTTTGAATGTGGAACACAAATTTAAGTTTGTCTATCCCCCCACATTATTAACACCGTCAGTGCGGCAAAATAATTTGGTATCGTACTACGGGGGCTTAATCTCGTCGGCAACACACATGTGTATGTGTGACTTGTGAGAATAGCACTCACCTGGGTGGACGAAACTCTTGGGGCATCAGCAGCCGCCGGTGTCGAAGCTCGTGGGACACCTTGCTCCTGAAATATGTAACGATACACCATTGTCGTCTGTCAGGTTACAACACAATAGTTACATTAGTCGCCTACTTTCCCAGTGAGGTTCAATTTAGACTACTAGAGTTACAAGACCATGAAACAACCTTAACTATTGATCTGATAACTATTCCAATAACAGCGTCACCACACAAGAACTTTCACTGTCCTTGCCTATCCCCTGATGCTTTGAACATGTAACACAAATAATTAGTTTGTCCACATTATTAACACCGTCAGTGCGGCAATCAATTTGATATCGTACTACAGGGCTTAATCTCGTCAGCAACACACATGTGTATGTGTGACTTGTGAGAATAGCACTCACCTCGGTGGACGAAACTCCTGGGGCATCAGCAGCCGCCGATGTCGAAGCCCGAGGGACACCTTGCCTCTGAAATATGTAACGATACACCATTGTCGTCTGTCAGGTTACAACACAATAGTTATATTAATCGTCTATTTCCCAGTGAGGTACTACTAGAGTTACAAGAAGTGACTCCGAACACAGACTTCGGATGTGACCCCCACCCCACCCCACGCGTTAATTTATACCCAACAACCCTTAACCATAACCAATTCTCTGTAATTCATACTTGTAACAGTACCTAATGATATTAATAACTGACATGTATATTTATACCTTGCTATCAGCAACGTCATCATCCTCAAGTATAATAACGCCACCCATTTTGGCCTCCTGAAATTATAGTAGTATTAGCAGTTATGTTCTTAAGTTGAGACTGTCGATTCATAGTCTTAATTAAGATCGGTGATGTTCTGCAATGTGATATGTACATTCAATTCATTATAATAGGAGAGTCAAATGGGGGGGTATACCCATGCAACTAATGAAAGAGAATTGTGATACCTTTCACAATAAGTACAAAGAGCCAATAGTAATATGCCATATCCTCAACGCAATGAATACAGACAGATCAATGGAAAGCGGGTAGCAAAGCTTTAAGTTGTACAATTAAATCGAATTGATACCACAACTTAGTATCCGATTACACTCACCGTGATTGGGGAAAGCCAAGATCTTAGTGTGACAAGCGCCCTCGATACAACCTGAAGACAACACACGCGCATACACATTTATGAGTATAAACACGCGAGCTCTGATGATGGGTACAAGGTCCATAATTAGCAGCCCGCATTAATTAATCTACATGCACTGTCAACGAAATGTTACGATTAATTATAGAATCTCGTTATTGAATATCAAACGCTATATAATCGTGAACCCAGATTTAAGCATAGGTCGCTATTTAATCGTGTGCGTATTGGGTGGTCAATATATATTAGTTAACCCATCTGGTGACTTGAGCTCCAATACCCCCTGCCACCCGTCAACGACCAATATATGTCTCCAAAACACTCGTTGGAGTAATGGATAATACTATAAATCGTGATATTTCGGGGCTATGATTTAATCGAATGGGTGGTAACTCTATTAAACGTACTTAACGACTAACGGCGAACGAAAGAAAGAATGACCACACCACAGATTAAACGTACTTAACGACTAACGGCGAACGAAAGAAAGAATAACCACACCACAGTTGGTGAACATTTGTCCAATTTAAGTCAAATGGGTGGGTGGGCTTGAGGTTTGGGATCGCTCTTTAAAGCACTTCTTCAAACATCTCTCCGTTATAATCGTTGCCTCAATCCTAGCCCCCCCCATGGCACGTGTTATCGTGATTGAATATCAAAACGCTATATAATGGTGAACCCAGATTTAAGTATAGATCGCTATTTAATCGTGTGCGTATTGGGTGGTCAATATATATTAGTTAACCATCTGGTGACTTGAGCTCCAATAACTATTTCCCTTGGGTGTGTTTCCCCTGCCACCCTTCAACGACCAATATATGTCTCCAAAATACTCGTTGGAGTAATGCATAATACTATAAATCGTGATGTTCGGGGCTCGAACAAATCTCCTTTCAACAAACAAATGTGACCGGTGTGTCGTCTTGGTTCCCCGTAATAAATAGGTTTGATTAAATCATGTAATTTCCGCAGTGTAGCGCGATAACAGGACATACACAAGCAATTCCATATTGAGTAAGATACAAGGCCTTGATCTGTATCTACTAATTATAGTAACAATATGAGATAGGTAATTTGCTCAAGCTGACATCACAAGTAATCCAGAAACCCCCTTTTTGATTGACCGCGATACGGTATCAGTTTGTTCTACCAGCATCATTAGCATTTAACCCACCCGCATTCATAGCACATTTGCAGCACCATTTGACTCTCTTCCTGACCCCGGCGTAGTTAGTAGTGAGATTTATTGGAATGTATTGTTGACTCAAACCATTCAAATTTGACGCATATCCTTGACACCTTTAATAAGTATTATCGCCTCTAACAGGCCTTATACCACTGGCAGCTGTCTGCACAATGAGATATAGTGCGTTGTCAGGTACCTCTGTCATCAAAATAGATAATGCTGACTACCAATAAACCCCCGCCCTATTTAATCGACTCGTCATAGTATTGCACGGACTTCGTGGGTTGCGGGGGTTGGGTTCCAGACTTAATTATTCTTCGATCTTCACATCCAAGACATGGCTGCGATACTGGTGTTATTGCTTGTGATGGGAGTTACACTCCTTAATATTGAAGAAGTTTGCGTTCGGTACAACGATACCGAACTAACATGCCAAAATATGGCGTTGGTTAAGGCATAAGTACCAGTATATTGTTCAACTCTATATCTAATGAACATCACGGCTGTAGAACTTAGCAATTTTTTCATAGAAGACATGATAATTGTCACAAGTTCGCCAGCATTGACCTGCCAGGGACTGGAGTCACCCAATCAGCCGGTCGTGTTCGTCGAAGGCCAGAGATGCATCAAGGTATGTTTTGTATTATAATTACGCATGTTAAATTGACGGGGATATCATTCACCCACTGAAGAGGGCCCAACAGATGAGGTCACCAGAAGGCCCCCCAATTGGGTGGGGTTCCCCCCGTCATAACGACAATTAAACAAATTACAACATTACGGTACTCACCGAGTGCCCATGCTTGAACTTATGTTCAACAACCGTGTTCCGTTGAACACGTTCAACCGTAGTTTTTTGGTCGCCGTCAGGTTATACTCATATATCATTTCTTCCCTCTTATCCTTCTGTCTGAAGTGATTCATGCTTGCTATTAATGTTGATTGTTGTGATGATTTATCAGCCAAGTGTCGACTGCAACTCACACATCTGACTTTATAAGGATTGTGGTAACTTAGTGAGTAGCCATGCAACGGTATGTCGCACAATATTCAATAGGACATAAACATACGTCATTTGATTAGCAAACTACGCCCAAAACATAAATATTTACTATGACCAAGGTAACACTTAACCTCTGGTATTATCAATGTCACTAGGTTGATTAGCACTGAAAAGTTTACACGGCTTCCCTACAAATAACCAATTAAAGATGCACAGACATTTTGTCCCCCACGTACTCTTTTACTAGAATTAATATAGATAATATATTAATAAGATGTCCAATCCAATTAATATGTTGATACTAATACATGGTATGAGGATTCGTCTTATATAGTTAGATATATATTAATAAGATGTCCAATCCACGGTTGACAGCGTCTCCGACACGTGGAAATGGCGCAAGGGTCATACGTTGCGTGTTGGATCAGATAATACAGAAACCAAAGGCTTGAAATCGACTGGAATGATACCGAACTTAATTATAGTTTGTTCATTCGGTATCGATGACAACTAACATTCATTTCCTATTCGACAAATTGAACTTATTAAATGCAATACAAATTATTATACGCGTCACTTTTAAATGCTTTAAATCACTATAATGCGACATATCCGCATTATATCACCGTATTGTATGCTATTATTAGCTGGATATCTGTCCTAGCCACGAATCCGGGCCGAATAAGTGCCCTTTATTTTTTTTTCGCTGATTCCAAATACGGATCCGACCCACTTTAATTGTTTTTTAATCACTATTTACGATCCATTTCCGACTCCACAAATTTGACTTACTTTAACGCAAGAGAATTATTACACGCGTTAATAGCAATTGAATTAATGGATGGACGACATTTATTTTGAGGCAACTAACCTAGGTACCCTACTTTCCTACGTGTGGTCTCATCGAGTGCACGTTCACTGTGTACTAATTTAAGTGTCGAGTGCACGTACACTGTGTACTAATTTAAGTGTGATTTCACACATAATGCTTCACAATAACCTAAAAGATTGACGTGCTAGCCAACGCAAATATTATGGTTCAAACATTAACGACATTTCAAGCGTCACTTTGCAACAACAGCGATACCCCACATGGGGTAACCCCACCCTGGTATAACGAATAATTATCAACTATACATAATTACGCAGGTTTCCATTACCAATAAATATCTACATTGTAAATATGGTATCCCGCCGAGGGGGTATTTGGTCTTTCACCCGTGAACCGGCAAATTAGCTACCTAATAGGTGCGGACCCATATAACTGACCTTCATTGACAGTGTTACTTTTTAATACTAACCTCTTGCCCGCAAACGAGTTTAAATAAGGAATAAACGGAAAGCATCAAATAAGTTAGTGGAACACAATGGATATTGTCTTGTTGCCATCATCGGAAGCTTTCCTCCCGCGCCAACTCATTCTGTTATAATATGCGAGTCGACCTACAGAGGAGAGCTTCGATAAATGGTAACAAGCCCATATTCGACTAAATCCCATAACCACACCTTGCCACGCCTAAGGAGCCGAACACTTTTGGCGTCGTTTCGGATTAAATGAGATACCGGCCATGGTAACACATTTATAATTTCTCAAATATTCCCTTCCGACATGAATTAGAACTGGATACCCCAATTGAGAAATCTAAAGATATGAAAGGTCATAACATTAAAGTTGTGAAGGGCCATAACATTGATATCGTTTTTCATTCCAAATTTTTTTTCTAATGATGAGAGCTTTCCGGTGAATGGTAATTGAAAGGTCATAACATTAAAGTTGTGAAGGGCCATAACATTGATATCGTTTTTCATTCCAAATTTTTTTTCTAACGATGAGAGCTTTCCGGTGAATGGTAATTTCAACCCAAATTCTGGTTTAGTTGAGATATTTGCTATATATATATATTGCTATATATATATATATATATATATATATAAATATATTGCATAAGGCTGACAACTGATTGATTGCTGTATTTATATATATATATATATATATATATATATATATATATAGCTGACAACTGATTTGTTTGCTGATTAATATTATACTAACCCATTCCATTTCATCACCCTATGCGCTGTCTGTTAGAATTACGATATGTTGTGAATACATCACAATTGATATTAATTCACATGATCGAGGGATTCGGTACGCTACATCATTGTTATGACCCTTCACAACATTAATGTTATGAGTAATAATCAACATAACGGTTGTTGTGAATACATCACAATTAACACTAATTCGCATTGGCGGTGATTCCTTATCAACTATTGCTTCCAATTTCAAATGTTGGGATTATGATCTGTTGTTGGATACCACCATTGATACTAATTCACATGGGGCGTGTGATACAGAATTACACCACCACCGGCACCAATTCACATGGGTGGTGTAATCGGTATCCCATGGGCGGAGTCAAAATCACAATTAATACTAATTCGCATAGACGGTGATTCCTTATCAACTATTGCTTCCAATTTCAAATGTTGGGATTATGATCTGTTGTTGGAAACCACCATTGATACTAATTCACATGGAAGGGCGATACAGAATTACACCACCACCGGCACCAATTCACATTGGTGGTGTAATCGGTATCCCATGGGCGGAGTCAAGAAGAGGAATATGAGAATAATCGTTATCCCTGAGGTGGAGTCAAAAAGAGGAATACAGAAATAACACAGCTATGGGCGGAGTCATAAAGAGGATCTGGATGTAGGCGTGGCTATAAACAATGGACTAATGGACGTAGGCGTGGCTACACTATGACATACCTATACAAATACAACGGACTAGTAGTGAACAAAGTGATTGACAGGTGACTAATACTTGATTGAGTGAACTGGTTCTCCTATTGAATATACTACTAACAAAGTTGTTACATTAAAAATATTCAAAGGAAAAAATCTAGTTTCCCTAACAAGTAACAACACATCGTCATTTATGCCGCTCACTCACAACGAGCTTGAGCACCTGGCTGACAATAAAGACGAAATATGGACCTATTTCAATGACATCAATGGAAAAACAGGTAAGTCTATACTAGTCAAATAATTTCAATTATGGAAAGTTTAACGATACTCAATCTAATCAGATGCTCCTAAACGAATACAACTCGGTGTGTGCGTTAATAAACGCTACTGGAGTCACCACAGGGTTATAAAGTTATTAGGTCATGATCACATTTGGACCAGTGCGTCTACAGCCATAATTGGTTCCTGTATTGTAATATCTATAGATACAATGTAAGGATGTGCAACTCTATATAGTTATCACCCTCTGAATTTGATAATACTGATTTGGAACTTAACAAAAGATATGTCATTAGTTTATCACGCCGAATAAGTTTGAGAGCTTCTTCTAGAAAAGAAATTAATTTTTAATTTAAGAATAGTTTGTTTGTACCTTTTTTTTTTTAATTTCACCACTCCATTGTTGATGATATGCTCTCCTCAATGGGTGTTTAAGAAATGATATTCTAACATTTTCTCCAACATTATATTTGAATGGAACTGTTTTTATTTTTTTCACATCTTTAATATACATTTGTGCCCATACATTTGCTTGATTTTCTTTATCAATTTCGGTTGGAGATATATATCCTAATGTTTTATGTGGGGTTGTATTATAACTCTCTACTAAATTTTGTAATATTTCAATATATCTATATGTTCTGTTTTTGTAGAAATACATATACATTTCAGTTTTCATAGTTCTGTTTACTCTTTCGGCAACACTCGCCTTTACTTCGTTTGCTGTTGTAAAGAATTTAATTTTTTCTTTATTAAATAAGTTTGTTATCAATTGATTGCTAAATCCAGTGCCTTTATCTGCACGGATAGTTTTTTGACGTCTTGGTGTGGTATTGAAAATAATTTGAAGACCTTTTAATACAGATTTAGCACTTTTATTTTTAATTTGTTGACACCGTTATTATTTAAAAAAAACATCAATAAGAACAAGAATATATTGATAATCATCATTATATTGTGAAAAAATTTGCATTGATAGAAGGTCCATATCCCAAAGACTGTCCATTCCTGATAAAAGCATCTTTATTCTTCTGAATTTTCTTCTAACTGGTGTCATCAAACTGAGTCCTAATTATTAAGCCATTGTTGTAAGAATTTCTTTGATATCTTTGGTGTATCCATATGCTGAATAACTTTATAGTTTATTAGTTCCACTGTATGATGCAGGATTTGACACATTGTAGTATAATGTTTTTAAGAAATCCTCTTCATCAGTTTCTTCTAAATTCGTTCCAGTATGTGTTGAACTTGTTGGCGCCATTGTTGTTTGGAATATTATATTCAATCCAATCTTTATCTGGAAGGAAAGTCTGTATTGCAATATTATATTCCTGATCAATATTCAGTTTTAAAAATGATTCTACAAGTTCTTTCACATCAGTTTCATTAAAGACATCATCATAGAATAACATTATCTTTTCTTTGAATGTTAACATAACCTATTGGTGTGAGGACTGACTAGCTTTGTCGTTTTTACATCCATAACAAGTTCTTTCACAAAGTTGGTTCATTTTACAACACAATTGTCCAGCGTGGTAACTAAATAGTTGTTGTGTTATATATTGATAACTGTTGTTTTGTTCCACAACATCATTACTCATTTCTTAGTTTAGATATCTGTAAATATAATCAACACTGTATTGATTTTGACACAGATTGTTACATGTATTTATATCGAAGGATATAGATTTAGATCCTCTTTGTAGGAATATATTCTTTCTATTTTTCTTCATAATAATAAAGGTTTGTTTGTCAATCTCGATAAATATTTCTTTTTCTTCAGATTGATCAATTTTAAATTTTTGTTGATCCAGTTGTGCTTGTGTCATATTGTAGAATAAATTTATATTAATTCTGCGGATATTTATATATTTCAGGATATATCATGCGACTGTGAGGATATATCATGTGACTTATAAAGAACCACAACAGATTTGATTATTTAAAAATAAATAATATATTTAATATAGTATTTTTATATTTAGCCTGTAAATTATATAGTTATAGTATATGACTATATAGTAATGATTAAAAAATAAGTTGTCTGATTCTTGTTTGTTGGACCTTATTGCAGTTTTGACTAACAAAATTCCTGGACATTGATCCTCTTTTGACCTATATATGATAAAGTGGATATTCATAGTTTACAATATGAGTGCATGGGTTTTATATATTGTTTGTCCATTGACACCTTTAATAAGTATTATCGCCTCTAACAGGCCTTATACCACTGGCAGCTGTCTGCACAATGAGATATAGTGCGTTGTCAGGTACCTGTCATCAAAATAGATAATGCTGACTACCAATAAACCCCCGCCCTATTTAATCGACTCGTCATAGTATTGCACGGACTTCGTGGGTTGCGGGGGTTGGGTTCCAGACTTAATTATTCTTCGATCTTCACATCCAAGACATGGCTGCGATACTGGTGTTATTGCTTGTGATGGGAGTTACACTCCTTAATATTGAAGAAGTTTGCGTTCGGTACAACGATACCGAACTAACATGCCAAAATATGGCGTTGGTTAAGGCAGAAGTGCCAGTATATTGTTCAACTCTATATCTAATGAACTGTAGAACTTAGCAATTTTTTCATAGAAGACATGATAATTTTCACAAGTTCGCCAGCATTGACCTGCCAGGGACTGGAGTCACCCAATCAGCCGGTCGTGTTCGTCGAAGGCCAGAGATGCATCAAGGTATGTTTTGTATTATAATTACGCATGTTAAATTGACGGGGATATCATTCACCCACTGAAGAGGGCCCAACATATGAGGTCACCAGAAGGCCCCCCAATTGGGTGGGGTTCCCCCCGTCATAACGACAATTAAACAAATTACAACATTACGGTACTCACCGAGTGCCCATGCTTGAACTTATGTTCAACAACCGTGTTCCGTTGAACACGTTCAACCGTAGTTTTTTGGTCGCCGTCAGGTTATACTCATATATCATTTCTTCCCTCTTATCCTTCTGTCTGAAGTGATTCATGCTTGCTATTAATGTTGATTGTTGTGATGATTTATAAGCCAAGTGTCGACTGCAACTCACACATCTGACTTTATAAGGATTGTGGTAACTTAGTGAGTAGCCATGCAACGGTATGTCGCACCATATTCAATAGGACATAAACATACGTCATTTGATTAGCAAACTACGCCCAAAACATAAATATTTACTATGACCAAGGTAACACTTAACCTCTGGTATTATCAATGTCACTAGGTTGATTAGCACTGATAAGTTTACACGGCTTCCCTACAAATAACCAATTAAAGATGCACAGACATTTTGTCCCCCACGTACTCTTTTACTAGAATTAATATAGATAATATATTAATAAGATGTCCAATCCAATTAATATGTTGATACTAATACATGGTATGAGGATTCGTCTTATATAGTTAGATATATATTAATAAGATGTCCAATCCACGGTTGACAGCGTCTCCGACACGTGGAAATTGCGCAAGGGTCATAAGTTGCGTGTTGGATCAGATAATACAGAAACCAAAGGCTTGAAATCGACTTGAATGATACCGAACTTAATTATAGTTTGTTCATTCGGTATCGATGACAACTAACATTCATTTCCTATTCGACAAATTGAACTTATTAAATGCAATACAAATTATTATACGCGTCACTTTTAAATGCTTTAAATCACTATTATGCGACATATCCGCATTATATCACCGTATTGTATGCTATTATTAGCTGGATATCTGTCCTAGCCACGAATCCGGGCCGAATAAGTGCCCTTTTTATTTTTTTTCGCTGATTCCAAATACGGATCCGACCCACTTTAATTGTTTTTTAATCACTATTTACGATCCATTTCCGACTCCACAAATTTGACTTACTTTAACGCAAGAGAATTATTACACGCGTTAATAGCAATTGAATTAATGGATGGACGACATTTATTTTGAGGCAACTAACCTAGGTACCCTACTTTCCTACTTGTGGTCTCATCGAGTGCACGTTCACTGTGTACTAATTTAAGTGTCGAGTGCACGTACACTGTGTACTAATTTAAGTGTGATTTCACACATAATGCTTCACAATAACCTAAAAGATTGACGTGCTAGCCAACGCAAATATTATGGTTCAAACATTAACGACATTTCAAGCGTCACTTTGCAACAACAGCGATACCCCACATGGGGTAACCCCACCCTGGTATAACGAATAATTATCAACTATACATAATTACGCAGGTTTCCATTACCAATAAATATCTACATTGTAAATATGGTATCCCGCCGAGGGGGTATTTGGCCTTTCACCCGTGAACCGGCAAATTAGCTACCTAATAGGTGCGGACCCATATAACTGACCTTCATTGACAGTGTTACTTTTTAATACTAACCTCTTGCCCGCAAACGAGTTTAAATAAGGAATAAACGGAAAGCATCAAATAAGTTAGTGGAACACAATGGATATTGTCTTGTTGCCATCATCGGAAGCTCTCCTCCCGCGCCAACTCATTCTGTTATAATATGCGAGTCGACCTACAGAGGAGAGCTTCGATAAATGGTAACAAGCCCATATTCGACTAAATCCCATAACCACACCTTGCCACGCCTAAGGAGCCGAACACTTTTGGCGTCGTTTCGGATTAAATGAGATACCGGCCATGGTAACACATTTATAATTTCTCAAATATTCCCTTCCGACATGAATTGGAACTGGATACCCCAATTGAGAAATCTAAAGATATGAAAGGTCATAACATTAAAGTTGTGAAGGGCCATAACATTGATATCGTTTTTCATTCCAATTTTTTTTTCTAATATGAGAGCTTTCCGGTGAATGGTAATTGAAAGGTCATAACATTAAAGTTGTGAAGGGCCATAACATTGATATCGTTTTTCATTCCAAATTTTTTTTCTAATGATGAGAGCTTTCCGGTGAATGGTAATTTCAACCCAAATTCTGGTTTAGTTGAGATATTTGCTATATATATATATATATATATATATATAAAAATATATTGCATAAGGCTGACAACTGATTGATTGCTGTATTTATATATATATATATATATATATAGCTGACAACTGATTTGTTTGCTGATTAATATTATACTAACCCATTCCATTTCATCACCCTATGCGCTGTCTGTTAGAATTACGATATGTTGTGAATACATCACAATTGATATTAATTCACATGATCGAGGGATTCGGTACGCTACATCATTGTTATGACCCTTCACAACATTAATGTTATGAGTAATACTCAACATAACGGTTGTTGTGAATACATCACAATTAACACTAATTCGCATGGGCGGTGATTCCTTATCAACTATTGCTTCCAATTTCAAATGTTGGGATTATGATCTGTTGTTGGATACCACCATTGATACTAATTCACATGGGGCGTGTGATACAGAATTACACCACCACCGGCACCAATTCACATGGGTGGTGTAATCGGTATCCCATGGGCGGAGTCAAAATCACAATTAATACTAATTCGCATGGGCGGTGATTCCTTATCAACTATTGCTTCCAATTTCAAATGTTGGGATTATGATCTGTTGTTGGATACCACCATTGATACTACTTCACATGGATGGGTGATACAGAATTACACCACCACCGGCACCAATTCACATTGGTGGTGTAATCGGTATCCCATGGGCGGAGTCAAGAAGAGGAATATGAGAATAATCGTTATCCCATGGGTGGAGTCAAAAAGAGGAATACAGAAATAACACAGCTATGGGCGGAGTCATAAAGAGGATCTGGATGTAGGCGTGGCTATGAACAATGGACTAATGGACGTAGGCGTGGCTACACTATGACATACCTATACAAATACAATGGACTAGTAGTGAACAAAGAGATTGACAGGTGACTAATACTTGATTGAGTGAACTGGTTCTCCTATTGAATATACTACTAACAAAGTTGTTACATTAAAAAGATTCAAAGGAAAAAATCTAGTTTCCCTAACAAGTAACAACACATCGTCATTTATGCCGCTCACTCACAACGAGCTTGAGCACCTGGCTGACAATAAAGACGAAATATGGACCTATTTCAATGACATCAAACAATTTGATGAAACAATGGAAAAACAGGTAAGTCTATACTAGTCAAATAATTTCAATTATGGAAAGTTTAACGATACTCAATCTAATCAGATGCTCCTAAACTAATACAACTCGGTGTGTGCGTTAATAAACGCTACTGGGGTCACCACAGGGTTATAAAGTTATTAGGTCATGATAACATTTGGACCAGTGCGTCTACAGCCATAATTGGTTCCTGTATTGTAATATCTATAGATACAATGTAAGGAGGTGCAACTCTATATAGTTATCATCCTCTGAATTTGATAATACTGATTTGGAACTTAACAAAAGATATGTCATTAGTTTATCACGCCGAATAAGTTTGAGAGCTTCTTCTAGAAAAGAAATTAATTTTTAATTTAAGAATAGTTTGTTTGTACCTTTTTTTTTTAATTTCACCACTCCATTGTTGATGATATGCTCTCCTCAATGGGTGTTTAAGAAATGAGTGAACTGGTTCTCCTATTGAATATACTACTAACAAAGTTGTTACATTAAAAAGATTCAAAGGAAAAAATCTAGTTTCCCTAACAAGTAACAACACATCGTCATTTATGCCGCTCACTCACAACGAGCTTGAGCACCTGGCTGACAATAAAGACGAAATATGGACCTATTTCAATGACATCAAACAATTTGATGAAACAATGGAAAAACAGGTAAGTCTATACTAGTCAAATAATTTCAATTATGTAAAGTTTAACGATACTCAATCTAATCACGAGCTTGAGCACCTGGCTGACAATAAAGACGAAATATGGACCTATTTCAATGACATCAAACAATTTGATGAAACAATGGAAAAACAGGTAAGTCTATACTAGTCAAATAATTTCAATTATGGAAAGTTTAACGATACTCAATCTAATCAGATGCTCCTAAACTAATACAACTCGGTGTGTGCGTTAATAAACGCTACTGGGGTCACCACAGGGTTATAAAGTTATTAGGTCATGATAACATTTGGACCAGTGCGTCTACAGCCATAATTGGTTCCTGTATTGTAATATCTATAGATACAATGTAAGGAAGTGCAACTCTATATAGTTATCATCCTCTGAATTTGATAATACTGATTTGGAACTTAACAAAAGATATGTCATTAGTTTATCACGCCGAATAAGTTTGAGAGCTTCTTCTAGAAAACAAATTACTTTTTAATTTAAGAATAGTTTGTTTGTACCTTTTTTGTTTTAATTTCACCACTCCATTGTTGATGATATGCTCTCCTCAATGGGTGTTTAAGAAATGAGTGAACTGGTTCTCCTATTGAATATACTACTAACAAAGTTGTTACATTAAAAAGATTCAAAGGAAAAAATCTAGTTTCCCTAACAAGTAACAACACATCGTCATTTATGCCGCTCACTCACAACGAGCTTGAGCACCTGGCTGACAATAAAGACGAAATATGGACCTATTTCAATGACATCAAACAATTTGATGAAACAATGGAAAAACAGGTAAGTCTATACTAGTCAAATAATTTCAATTATGGAAAGTTTAACGATACTCAATCTAATCACGAGCTTGAGCACCTGGCTGACAATAAAGACGAAATATGGACCTATTTCAATGACATCAAACAATTTGATGAAACAATGGAAAAACAGGCAAGTCTATACTAGTCAAATAATTTCAATTATGGAAAGTTTAACGATACTCAATCTAATCAGATGCTCCTAAACTAATACAACTCGGTGTGTGCGTTAATAAACGTTACTGGAGTCACCACAGGGTTATAAAGTTAATAGGTCATGATAACATTTGGACCAGTGCGTCTTCAGCCATAATTGGTTCCTGTATTGTAATATCTATAGATACAATGTAAGGAAGTGCAACTCTATATAGTTATCATCCTCTGAATTTGATAATACTGATTTGGAACTTAACAAAAGATATGTCATTAGTTTATCACGCCGAATAAGTTTGAGAGCTTCTTCTAGAAAAGAAACTAATTTTTAATTTAAGAATAGTTTGTTTGAACCTTTTTTTTTTAATTTCACCACTCCATTGTTGATGATATGCTCTCCTCAATGGGTGTTTAAGAAATGAGTGAACTGGTTCTCCTATTGAATATACTACTAACAAAGTTGTTACATTAAAAAGATTCAAAGGAAAAAATCTAGTTTCCCTAACAAGTAACAACACATCGTCATTTATGCCGCTCACTCACAACGAGCTTGAGCACCTGGCTGACAATAAAGACGAAATATGGACCTATTTCAATGACATCAAACAATTTGATGAAACAATGGAAAAACAGGTAAGTCTATACTAGTCAAATAATTTCAATTATGGAAAGTTTAACGATACTCAATCTAATCACGAGCTTGAGCACCTGGCTGACAATAAAGACGAAATATGGACCTATTTCAATGACATCAAACAATTTGATGAAACAATGGAAAAACAGGTAAGTCTATACTAGTTAAATAATTTCAATTATGGAAAGTTTAACGATACTCAATCTAATCAGATGCTCCTAAACTAATACAACTCGGTGTGTGCGTTAATAAACGCTACTGGAGTCACCACAGGGTTATAAAGTTAATAGGTCATGATAACATTTGGACCAGTGCGTCTTCAGCCATAATTGGTTCCTGTATTGTAATATCTATAGATACAATGTAAGGAAGTGCAACTCTATATAGTTATCATCCTCTGAATTTGATAATACTGATTTGGAACTTAACAAAAGATATGTCATTAGTTTATCACGCCGAATAAGTTTGAGAGCTTCTTCTAGAAAAGAAATTAATTTTTAATTTAAGAATAGTTTGTTTGTACCTTTTTTTTTTAATTTCACCACTCCATTGTTGATGATATGCTCTCCTCAATGGGTGTTTAAGAAATGAGTGAACTGGTTCTCCTATTGAATATACTACTAACAAAGTTGTTACATTAAAAAGATTCAAAGGAAAAAATCTAGTTTCCCTAACAAGTAACAACACATCGTCATTTATGCCGCTCACTCACAACGAGCTTGAGCACCTGGCTGACAATAAAGACGAAATATGGACCTATTTCAATGACATCAAACAATTTGATGAAACAATGGAAAAACAGGTAAGTCTATACTAGTCAAATAATTTCAATTATGGAAAGTTTAACGATACTCAATCTAATCACGAGCTTGAGCACCTGGCTGACAATAAAGACGAAATATGGACCTATTTCAATGACATCAAACAATTTGATGAAACAATGGAAAAACAGGTAAGTCTATACTAGTCAAATAATTTCAATTATGGAAAGTTTAACGATACTCAATCTAATCACGAGCTTGAGCACCTGGCTGACAATAAAGACGAAATATGGACCTATTTCAATGACATCAAACAATTTGATGAAACAATGGAAAAACAGGTAAGTCTATACTAGTCAAATAATTTCAATTATGGAAAGTTTAACGATACTCAATCTAATCAGATGCTCCTAAACTAATACAACTCGGTGTGTGCGTTAATAAACGCTACTGGGGTCACCACAGGGCTATAAAGTTATTAGGTCATGATAACATTTGGACCAGTGCGTCTACAGCCATAATTGGTTCCTGTATTGTAATATCTATAGATACAATGTAAGGAAGTGCAACTCTATATAGTTATCATCCTCTGAATTTGATAATACTGATTTGGAACTTAACAAAAGATATGTCATTAGTTTATCACGCCGAATAAGTTTGAGAGCTTCTTCTAGAAAAGAAATTAATTTTTAATTTAAGAATAGTTTGTTTGTACTTTCTTTTTTTTTAATTTCACCACTCCATTGTTGATGATATGCTCTCCTCAATGGGTGTTTAAGAAATGAGTGAACTGGTTCTCCTATTGAATATACTACTAACAAAGTTGTTACATTAAAAAGATTCAAAGAAAAAATCTAGTTTCCCTAACAAGTAACAACACATCGTCATTTATGCCGCTCACTCACAACGAGCTTGAGCACCTGGCTGACAATAAAGACGAAATATGGACCTATTTCAATGACATCAAACAATTTGATGAAACAATGGAAAAACAGGTAAGTCTATACTAGTCAAATAATTTCAATTATGGAAAGTTTAACGATACTCAATCTAATCACGAGCTTGAGCACCTGGCTGACAATAAAGACGAAATATGGACCTATTTCAATGACATCAAACAATTTGATGAAACAATGGAAAAACAGGTAAGTCTATACTAGTCAAATAATTTCAATTATGGAAAGTTTAACGATACTCAATCTAATCAGATGCTCCTAAACTAATACAACTCGGTGTGTGCGTTAATAAACGCTACTGGAGTCACCACAGGGTTATAAAGTTAATAGGTCATGATAACATTTGGACCAGTGCGTCTTCAGCCATAATTGGTTCCTGTATTGTAATATCTATAGATACAATGTAAGGAAGTGCAACTCTATATAGTTATCATCCTCTGAATTTGATAATACTGATTTGGAACTTAACAAAAGATATGTCATTAGTTTATCACGCCGAATAAGTTTGAGAGCTTCTTCTAGAAAAGAAACTAATTTTTAATTTAAGAATAGTTTGTTTGAACCTTTTTTTTTTTAATTTCACCACTCCATTGTTGATGATATGCTCTCCTCAATGGGTGTTTAAGAAATGAGTGAACTGGTTCTCCTATTGAATATACTACTAACAAAGTTGTTACATTAAAAAGATTCAAAGGAAAAAATCTAGTTTCCCTAACAAGTAACAACACATCGTCATTTATGCCGCTCACTCACAACGAGCTTGAGCACCTGGCTGACAATAAAGACGAAATATGGACCTATTTCAATGACATCAAACAATTTGATGAAACAATGGAAAAACAGGTAAGTCTATACTAGTCAAATAATTTCAATTATGGAAAGTTTAACGATACTCAATCTAATCACGAGCTTGAGCACCTGGCTGACAATAAAGACTAAATATGGACCTATTTCAATGACATCAAACAATTTGATGAAACAATGGAAAAACAGGTAAGTCTATACTAGTCAAATAATTTCAATTATGGAAAGTTTAACGATACTCAATCTAATCAGATGCTCCTAAACTAATACAACTCGGTGTGTGCGTTAATAAACGCTACTGGAGTCACCACAGGGTTATAAAGTTAATAGGTCATGATAACATTTGGACCAGTGCGTCTTCAGCCATAATTGGTTCCTGTATTGTAATATCTATAGATACAATGTAAGGAAGTGCAACTCTATATAGTTATCATCCTCTGAATTTGATAATACTGATTTGGAACTTAACAAAAGATATGTCATTAGTTTATCCCGCCGAATAAGTTTGAGAGCTTCTTCTAGAAAAGAAATTAATTTTTAATTTAAGAATAGTTTGTTTGTACCTTTTTTTTTTTAATTTCACCACTCCATTGTTGATGATATGCTCTCCTCAATGGGTGTTTAAGAAATGAGTGAACTGGTTCTCCTATTGAATATACTACTAACAAAGTTGTTACATTAAAAAGATTCAAAGGAAAAAATCTAGTTTCCCTAACAAGTAACAACACATCGTCATTTATGCCGCTCACTCACAACGAGCTTGAGCACCTGGCTGACAATAAAGACGAAATATGGACCTATTTCAATGACATCAAACAATTTGATGAAACAATGGAAAAACAGGTAAGTCTATACTAGTCAAATAATTTCAATTATGGAAAGTTTAACGATACTCAATCTAATCACGAGCTTGAGCACCTGGCTGACAATAAAGACGAAATATGGACCTATTTCAATGACATCAAACAATTTGATGAAACAATGGAAAAACAGGTAAGTCTATACTAGTCAAATAATTTCAATTATGGAAAGTTTAACGATACTCAATCTAATCACGAGCTTGAGCACCTGGCTGACAATAAAGACGAAATATGGACCTATTTCAATGACATCAAACAATTTGATGAAACAATGGAAAAACAGGTAAGTCTATACTAGTCAAATAATTTCAATTATGGAAAGTTTAACGATACTCAATCTAATCAGATGCTCCTAAACTAATACAACTCGGTGTGTGCGTTAATAAACGCTACTGGGGTCACCACAGGGCTATAAAGTTATTAGGTCATGATAACATTTGGACCAGTGCGTCTACAGCCATAATTGGTTCCTGTATTGTAATATCTATAGATACAATGTAAGGAAGTGCAACTCTATATAGTTATCATCCTCTGAATTTGATAATACTGATTTGGAACTTAACAAAAGATATGTCATTAGTTTATCACGCCGAATAAGTTTGAGAGCTTCTTCTAGAAAAGAAATTAATTTTTAATTTAAGAATAGTTTGTTTGTACTTTTTTTTTTTTAATTTCACCACTCCATTGTTGATGATATGCTCTCCTCAATGGGTGTTTAAGAAATGAGTGAACTGGTTCTCCTATTGAATATACTACTAACAAAGTTGTTACATTAAAAAGATTCAAAGGAAAAAATCTAGTTTCCCTAACAAGTAACAACACATCGTCATTTATGCCGCTCACTCACGAGCTTGAGCACCTGGCTGACAATAAAGACGAAATATGGACCTATTTCAATGACATCAAACAATTTGATGAAACAATGGAAAAACAGGTAAGTCTATACTAGTCAAATAATTTCAATTATGGAAAGTTTAACGATACTCAATCTAATCACGAGCTTGAGCACCTGGCTGACAATAAAGACGAAATATAGACCTATTTCAATGACATCAAACAATTTGATGAAACAATGGAAAAACAGGTAAGTCTATACTAGTCAAATAATTTCAATTATGGAAAGTTTAACGATACTCAATCTAATCAGATGCTCCTAAACTAATACAACTCGGTGTGTGCGTTAATAAGCGCTACTGGGGTCACCACAGGGTTATAAAGTTATTAGGTCATGATAACATTTGGACCAGTGCGTCTACAGCCATAATTGGTTCCTGTATTGTAATATCTATAGATACAATGTAAGGAAGTGCAACTCTATATAGTTATCATCCTCTGAATTTGATAATACTGATTTGGAACTTAACAAAAGATATGTCATTAGTTTATCACGCCGAATAAGTTTGAGAGCTTCTTCTAGAAAAGAAATTAATTTTTAATTTAAGAATAGTTTGTTTGTACTTTTTTTTTTTTAATTTCACCACTCCATTATTGATGATATGCTCTCCTCAATGGGTGTTTAAGAAATGAGTGAACTGGTTCTCCTATTGAATATACTACTAACAAAGTTGTTACATTAAAAAGATTCAAAGAAAAAATCTAGTTTCCCTAACAAGTAACAACACATCGTCATTTATGCCGCTCACTCACAACGAGCTTGAGCACCTGGCTGACAATAAAGACGAAATATGGACCTATTTCAATGACATCAAACAATTCGATGAAACAATGGAAAAACAGGTAAGTCTATACTAGTCAAATAATTTCAATTATGGAAAGTTTAACGATACTCAATCTAATCACGAGCTTGAGCACCTGGCTGACAATAAAGACGAAATATGGACCTATTTCAATGACATCAAACAATTTGATGAAACAATGGAAAAACAGGTAAGTCTATACTAGTCAATTAATATCAATTATGGAAAGTTTAACGATACTCAATCTAATCAGATGCTCCTAAACTAATACAACTCGGTGTGTGCGTTAATAAACGCTACTGGAGTCACCACAGGGTTATAAAGTTAATAGGTCATGATAACATTTGGACCAGTGCGTCTTCAGCCATAATTGGTTCCTGTATTGTAATATCTATAGATACAATGTAAGGAAGTGCAACTCTATATAGTTATCATCCTCTGAATTTGATAATACTGATTTGGAACTTAACAAAAGATATGTCATTAGTTTATCACGCCGAATAAGTTTGAGAGCTTCTTCTAGAAAAGAAATTAATTTTTAATTTAAGAATAGTTTGTTTGAACCTTTTTTTTTTTAATTTCACCACTCCATTGTTGATGATATGCTCTCCTCAATGGGTGTTTAAGAAATGAGTGAACTGGTTCTCCTATTGAATATACTACTAACAAAGTTGTTACATTAAAAAGATTCAAAGGAAAAAATCTAGTTTCCCTAACAAGTAACAACACATCGTCATTTATGCCGCTCACTCACAACGAGCTTGAGCACCTGGCTGACAATAAAGACGAAATATGGACCTATTTCAATGACATCAAACAATTTGATGAAACAATGGAAAAACAGGTAAGTCTATACTAGTCAAATAATTTCAATTATGGAAAGTTTAACGATACTCAATCTAATCACGAGCTTGAGCACCTGGCTGACAATAAAGACGAAATATGGACCTATTTCAATGACATCAAACAATTTGATGAAACAATGGAAAAACAGGTAAGTCTATACTAGTCAAATAATTTCAATTATGGAAAGTTTAACGATACTCAATCTAATCACGAGCTTGAGCACCTGGCTGACAATAAAGACGAAATATGGACCTATTTCAATGACATCAAACAATTTGATGAAACAATGGAAAAACAGGTAAGTCTATACTAGTCAAATAATTTCAATTATGGAAAGTTTAACGATACTCAATCTAATCAGATGCTCCTAAACTAATACAACTCGGTGTGTGCGTTAATAAACGCTACTGGGGTCACCACAGGGTTTTAAAGTTATTAGGTCATGATAACATTTGGACCAGTGCGTCTAGAGCCATAATTGGTTCCTGTATTGTAATATCTATAGATACAATGTAAGGAAGTGCAACTCTATATAGTTATCATCCTCTGAATTTGATAATACTGATTTGGAACTTAACAAAAGATATGTCATTAGTTTATCACGCCGAATAAGTTTGAGAGCTTCTTCTAGATAAGAAATTAATTTTTAATTTAAGAATAGTTTGTTTGTACCTTTTTTTTTTTTAATTTCACCACTCCATTGTTGATGATATGCTCTCCTCAATGGGTGTTTAAGAAATGAGTGAACTGGTTCTCCTATTGAATATACTACTAACAAAGTTGTTACATTAAAAAGATTCAAAGGAAAAAATCTAGTTTCCCTAACAAGTAACAACACATCGTCATTTATGCCGCTCACTCACAACGAGCTTGAGCACTTGGCTGACAATAAAGACGAAATATGGACCTATTTCAATGACATCAAACAATTTGATGAAACAATGGAAAAACAGGTAAGTCTATACTAGTCAAATAATTTCAATCATGGAAAGTTTAACGATACTCAATCTAATCACGAGCTTGAGCACCTGGCTGACAATAAAGACGAAATATGGACCTATTTCAATAACATCAAACAATTTGATGAAACAATGGAAAAACAGGTAAGTCTATACTAGTCAAATAATTTCAATTATGGAAAGTTTAACGATACTCAATCTAATCAGATGCTCCTAAACTAATACAACTCGGTGTGTGCGTTAATAAACGCTACTGGAGTCACCACAGGGTTATAAAGTTATAGGTCATGATAACATTTGGACCAGTGCGTCTTCAGCCATAATTGGTTCCTGTATTGTAATATCTATAGATACAATGTAAGGAAGTGCAACTCTATATAGTTATCATCCTCTGAATTTGATAATACTGATTTGGAACTTAACAAAAGATATGTCATTAGTTTATCACGCCGAATAAGTTTGAGAGCTTCTTCTAGAAAAGAAATTAATTTTTAATTTAAGAATAGTTTGTTTGAAACTTTTTTTTTTTTAATTTCACCACTCCATTGTTGATGATATGCTCTCCTCAATGGGTGTTTAAGAAATGAGTGAACTGGTTCTCCTATTGAATATACTACTAACAAAGTTGTTACATTAAAAAGATTCAAAGGAAAAAATCTAGTTTCCCTAACAAGTAACAACACATCGTCATTTATGCCGCTCATTCACAACGAGCTTGAGCACCTGGCTGACAATAAAGACGAAATATGGACCTATTTCAATGACATCAAACAATTTGATGAAACAATGGAAAAACAGGTAAGTCTATACTAGTCAAATAATTTCAATTATGGAAAGTTTAACGATACTCAATCTAATCACGAGCTTGAGCACCTGGCTGACAATAAAGACGAAATATGGACCTATTTCAATGACATCAAACAATTTGATGAAACAATGGAAAAACAGGTAAGTCTATACTAGTCAAATAATTTCAATTATGGAAAGTTTAACGATACTCAATCTAATCAGATGCTCCTAAACTAATACAACTCGGTGTGTGCGTTAATAAACGCTACTGGAGTCACCACAGGGTTATAAAGTTAATAGGTCATGATAACATTTGGACCAGTGCGTCTTCAGCCATAATTGGTTCCTGTATTGTAATATCTATAGATACAATGTAAGGAAGTGCAACTCTATATAGTTATCATCCTCTGAATTTGATAATACTGATTTGGAACTTAACAAAAGATATGTCATTAGTTTATCACGCCGAATAAGTTTGAGAGCTTCTTCTAGAAAAGAAATTAATTTTTAATTTAAGAATAGTTTGTTTGTACCTTTTTTTTTTTAATTTCACCACTCCATTGTTGATGATATGCTCTCCTCAATGGGTGTTTAAGAAATGAGTGAACTGGTTCTCCTATTGAATATACTACTAACAAAGTTGTTACATTAAAAAGATTCAAAGGAAAAAATCTAGTTTCCCTAACAAGTAACAACACCTCGTCATTTATGCCGCTCACTCACAACGAGCTTGAGCACCTGGCTGACAATAAAGACGAAATATGGACCTATTTCAATGACATCAAACAATTTGATGAAACAATGGAAAAACAGGTAAGTCTATACTAGTCAAATAATTTCAATTATGGAAAGTTTAACGATACTCAATCTAATCACGAGCTTGAGCACCTGGCTGACAATAAAGACGAAATATGGACCTATTTCAATGACATCAAACAATTTGATGAAACAATGGAAAAACAGGTAAGTCTATACTAGTCAAATTTCAATTATGGAAAGTTTAACGATACTCAATCTAATCAGATGCTCCTAAACTAATACAACTCGGTGTGTGCGTTAATAAACGCTACTGGAGTCACCACAGGGTTATAAAGTTAATAGGTCATGATAACATTTGGACCAGTGCATCTTCAGCCATAATTGGTTCCTGTATTGTAATATCTATAGATACAATGTAAGGAAGTGCAACTCTATATAGTTATCATCCTCTGAATTTGATAATACTGATTTGGAACTTAACAAAAGATATGTCATTAGTTTATCACGCCGAATAAGTTTGAGAGCTTCTTCTAGAAAAGAAATTAATTTTTAATTTAAGAATAGTTTGTTTGAACCTTTTTTTTTTTAATTTCACCACTCCATTGTTGATGATATGCTCTCCTCAATGGGTGTTTAAGAAATGAGTGAACTGGTTCTCCTATTGAATATACTACTAACAAAGTTGTTACATTAAAAAGATTCAAAGGAAAAAATCTAGTTTCCCTAACAAGTAACAACACATCGTCATTTATGCCGCTCACTCACAACGAGCTTGAGCACCTGGCTGACAATAAAGACTAAATATGGACCTATTTCAATGACATCAAACAATTTGATGAAACAATGGAAAAACAGGTAAGTCTATACTAGTCAAATAATTTCAATTATGGAAAGTTTAACGATACTCAATCTAATCACGAGCTTGAGCACCTGGCTGACAATAAAGACGAAATATGGACCTATTTCAATGACATCAAACAATTTGATGAAACAATGGAAAAACAGGTAAGTCTATACTAGTCAAATAATTTCAATTATGGAAAGTTTAACGATACTCAATCTAATCACGAGCTTGAGCACCTGGCTGACAATAAAGACGAAATATGGACCTATTTCAATGACATCAAACAATTTGATGAAACAATGGAAAAACAGGTAAGTCTATACTAGTCAAATAATTTCAATTATGGAAAGTTTAACGATACTCAATCTAATCAGATGCTCCTAAACTAATACAACTCGGCGTGTGCGTTAATAAACGCTACTGGGGTCACCACAGGGTTTTAAAGTTATTAGGTCATGATAACATTTGGACCAGTGCGTCTACAGCCATAATTGGTTCCTGTATTGTAATATCTATAGATACAATGTAAGGAAGTGCAACTCTATATAGTTATCATCCTCTGAATTTGATAATACTGATTTGGAACTTGACAAAAGATATGTCATTAGTTTATCACGCCGAATAAGTTTGAGAGCTTCTTCTAGAAAAGAAATTAATTTTTAATTTAAGAATAGTTTGTTTGTACCTTTTTTTTTTAATTTCACCACTCCATTGTTGATGATATGCTCTCCTCAATGGGTTTTTAAGAAATGAGTGAACTGGTTCTCCTATTGAATATACTACTAACAAAGTTGTTACATTAAAAAGATTCAAAGGAAAAAATCTAGTTTCCCTAACAAGTAACAACACATCGTCATTTAAGCCGCTCACTCACAACGAGCTTGAGCACCTGGCTGACAATAAAGACGAAATATGGACCTATTTCAATGACATCAAACAATTTGATGAAACAATGGAAAAACAGGTAAGTCTATACTAGTCAAATAATTTCAATTATGGAAAGTTTAACGATACTCAATCTAATCACGAGCTTGAGCACCTGGCTGACAATAAAGACGAAATATGGACCTATTTCAATGACATCAAACAATTTGATGAAACAATGGAAAAACAGGTAAGTCTATACTAGTCAAATAATTTCAATTATGGAAAGTTTAACGATACTCAATCTAATCAGATGCTCCTAAACTAATACAACTCGGTGTGTGCGTTAATAAACGCTACTGGAGTCACCACAGGGTTATAAAGTTATTAGGTCATGATAACATTTGGACCAGTGCGTCTACAGCCATAAATGGTTCCTGTATTGTAATATCTATAGATACAATGTAAGGAAGTGCAACTCTATATAGTTATCATCCTCTGAATTTGATAATACTGATTTGGAACTTAACAAAAGATGTCATTAGTTTATCACGCCGAATAAGTTTGAGAGCTTCTTCTAGAAAAGAAATTAATTTTTAATTTAAGAATTGTTTGTTTGTACCTTTTTGTTTTTAATTTCACCACTCCATTGTTGATGATATGCTCTCCTCAATGGGTGTTTAAGAAATGAGTGAACTGGTTCTCCTATTGAATATACTACTAACAAAGTTGTTACATTAAAAAGATTCAAAGGAAAAAATCTAGTTTCCCTAACAAGTAACAACACATCGTCATTTATGCCGCTCACTCACAACGAGCTTGAGCACCTGGCTGACAATAAAGACGAAATATGGACCTATTTCAATGACATCAAACAATTTGATGAAACAATGGAAAAACAGGTAAGTCTATACTAGTCAAATAATTTCAATTATGGAAAGTTTAACGATACTCAATCTAATCACGAGCTTGAGCACCTGGCTGACAATAAAGACGAAATATGGACCTATTTCAATGACATCAAACAATTTGATGAAACAATGGAAAAACAGGTAAGTCTATACTAGTCAAATAATTTCAATTATGGAAAGTTTAACGATACTCAATCTAATCAGATGCTCCTAAACTAATACAACTCGGTGTGTGCGTTAATAAACGCTACTGGAGTCACCACAGGGTTATAAAGTTATTAGGTCATGATAACATTTGGACCAGTGCGTCTACAGCCATAATTGGTTCCTGTATTGTAATATCTATAGATACAATGTAAGGAAGTGCAACTCTATATAGTTATCATCCTCTGAATTTGATAATACTGATTTGGAACTTAACAAAAGATATGTCATTAGTTTATCACGCCGAATAAGTTTGAGAGCTTCTTCTAGAAAAGAAATTAATTTTTAATTTAAGAATAGTTTGTTTGTACCTTTTGTTTTTTAATTTCACCACTCCATTGTTGATGATATGCTCTCCTCAATGGGTGTTTAAGAAATGAGTGAACTGGTTCTCCTATTGAATATACTACTAACAAAGTTGTTACATTAAAAAGATTCAAAGGAAAAAATCTAGTTTCCCTAACAAGTAACAACACATCGTCATTTATGCCGCTCACTCACAACGAGCTTGAGCACCTGGCTGACAATAGAGACGAAATATGGACCTATTTCAATGACATCAAACAATTTGATGAAACAATGGAAAAACAGGTAAGTCTATACTAGTCAAATAATTTCAATTATGGAAAGTTTAACGATACTCAATCTAATCACGAGCTTGAGCACCTGGCTGACAATAAAGACGAAATATGGACCTATTTCAATGACATCAAACAATTTGATGAAACAATGGAAAAACAGGTAAGTCTATACTAGTCAAATAATTTCAATTATGGAAAGTTTAACGATACTCAATCTAATCAGATGCTCCTAAACTAATACAACTCGGTGTGTGCGTTAATAAACGCTACTGGAGTCACCACAGGGTTATAAAGTTATTAGGTCATGATAACATTTGGACCAGTGCGTCTACAGCCATAATTGGTTCCTGTATTGTAATATCTATAGATACAATGTAAGGAAGTGCAACTCTATATAGTTATCATCCTCTGAATTTGATAATACTGATTTGGAACTTGACAAAAGATATGTCATTAGTTTATCACGCCGAATAAGTTTGAGAGCTTCTTCTAGAAAAGAAATTAATTTTTAATTTAAGAATAGTTTGTTTGTACCTTTTTTTTTTAATTTCACCACTCCATTGTTGATGATATGCTCTCCTCAATGGGTGTTTAAGAAATGAGTTAACTGGTTCTCCTATTGAATATACTACTAACAAAGTTGTTACATTAAAAAGATTCAAAGGAAAAAATCTAGTTTCCCTAACAAGTAACAACACATCGTCATTTATGCCGCTCACTCACAACGAGCTTGAGCACCTGGCTGACAATAAAGACGAAATATGGACCTATTTCAATGACATCAAACAATTTGATGAAACAATGGAAAAACAGGTAAGTCTATACTAGTCAAATAATTTCAATTATGGAAAGTTTAACGATACTCAATCTAATCAGATGCTCCTAAACTAATACAACTCGGTGTGTGCGTTAATAAACGCTACTGGAGTCACCACAGGGTTATAAAGTTATTAGGTCATGATAACATTTGGACCAGTGCGTCTACAGCCATAATTGGTTCCTGTATTGTAATATCTATAGATACAATGTAAGGAAGTGCAACTCTATATAGTTATCATCCTCTGAATTTGATAATACTGATTTGGAACTTAACAACAGATATGTCATTAGTTTATCACGCCGAATAAGTTTGAGAGCTTCTTCTAGAAAAGAAATTAATTTTTAATTTAAGAATAGTTTGTTTGTACCTTTTTTTTCTTTAATTTCACCACTCCATTGTTGATGATATGCTCTCCTCAATGGGTGTTTAAGAAATGAGTGAACTGGTTCTCCTATTGAATATACTACTAACAAAGTTGTTACATTAAAAAGATTCAAAGGAAAAAATCTAGTTTCCCTAACAAGTAACAACACATCGTCATTTATGCCGCTCACTCACGAGCTTGAGCACCTGGCTGACAATAAAGACGAAATATGGACCTATTTCAATGACATCAAACAATTTGATGAAACAATGGAAAAACAGGTAAGTCTATACTAGTCAAATAATTTCAATTATGGAAAGTTTAACGATACTCAATCTAATCACGAGCTTGAGCACCTGGCTGACAATAAAGACGAAATATGGACCTATTTCAATGACATCAAATAATTTGATGAAACAATGGAAAAACAGGTAAGTCTATACTAGTCAAATAATTTCAATTATGGAAAGTTTAACGATACTCAATCTAATCAGATGCTCCTAAACTAATACAACTCGGTGTGTGCGTTAATAAACGCTACTGGAGTCACCACAGGGTTATAAAGTTATTAGGTCATGATAACATTTGGACCAGTGCGTCTACAGCCATAATTGGTTACTGTATTGTAATATCTATAGATACAATGTAAGGAAGTGCAACTCTATATAGTTATCATCCTCTGAATTTGATAATACTGATTTGGAACTTAACAACAGATATGTCATTAGTTTATCACGCCGAATAAGTTTGAGAGCTTCTCCTAGAAAAGAAATTAATTTTTAATTTAAGAATAGTTTGTTTGTACCTTTTTTTTCTTTAATTTCACCACTCCATTGTTGATGATATGCTCTCCTCAATGGGTGTTTAAGAAATGAGTGAACTGGTTCTCCTATTGAATATACTACTAACAAAGTTGTTACATTAAAAAGATTCAAAGGAAAAAATCTAGTTTCCCTAACAAGTAACAACACATCGTCATTTATGCCGCTCACTCACGAGCTTGAGCACCTGGCTGACAATAAAGACGAAATATGGACCTATTTCAATGACATCAAACAATTTGATGAAACAATGGAAAAACAGGTAAGTCTATACTAGTCAAATAATTTCAATTATGGAAAGTTTAACGATACTCAATCTAATCACGAGCTTGAGCACCTGGCTGACAATAAAGACGAAATATGGACCTATTTCAATGACATCAAACAATTTGATGAAACAATGGAAAAACAGGTAAGTCTATACTAGTCAAATAATTTCAATTATGGAAAGTTTAACGATACTCAATCTAATCAGATGCTCCTAAACTAATACAACTCGGTGTGTGCGTTAATAAACGCTACTGGAGTCACCACAGGGTTATAAAGTTATTAGGTCATGATAACATTTGGACCAGTGCGTCTACAGCCATAATTGGTTCCTGTATTGTAATATCTATAGATACAATGTAAGGAAGTGCAACTCTATATAGTTATCATCCTCTGAATTTGATAATACTGATTTGGAACTTGACAAAAGATATGTCATTAGTTTATCACGCCGAATAAGTTTGAGAGCTTCTTCTAGAAAAGAAATTAATTTTTAATTTAAGAATAGTTTGTTTGTACCTTTTTTTTTTTAATTTCACCACTCCATTGTTGATGATATGCTCTCCTCAATGGGTGTTTAAGAAATGAGTTAACTGGTTCTCCTATTGAATATACTACTAACAAAGTTGTTACATTAAAAAGATTCAAAGGAAAAAATCTAGTTTCCCTAACAAGTAACAACACATCGTCATTTATGCCGCTCACTCACAACGAGCTTGAGCACCTGGCTGACAATAAAGACGAAATATGGACCTATTTCAATGACATCAAACAATTTGATGAAACAATGGAAAAACAGGTAAGTCTATACTAGTCAAATAATTTCAATTATGGAAAGTTTAACGATACTCAATCTAATCAGATGCTCCTAAACTAATACAACTCGGTGTGTGCGTTAATAAACGCTACTGGAGTCACCACAGGGTTATAAAGTTATTAGGTCATGATAACATTTGGACCAGTGCGTCTACAGCCATAATTGGTTCCTGTATTGTAATATCTATAGATACAATGTAAGGAAGTGCAACTCTATATAGTTATCATCCTCTGAATTTGATAATACTGATTTGGAACTTAACAACAGATATGTCATTAGTTTATCACGCCGAATAAGTTTGAGAGCTTCTTCTAGAAAAGAAATTAATTTTTAATTTAAGAATAGTTTGTTTGTACCTTTTTTTTCTTTAATTTCACCACTCCATTGTTGATGATATGCTCTCCTCAATGGGTGTTTAAGAAATGAGTGAACTGGTTCTCCTATTGAATATACTACTAACAAAGTTGTTACATTAAAAAGATTCAAAGGAAAAAATCTAGTTTCCCTAACAAGTAACAACACATCGTCATTTATGCCGCTCACTCACGAGCTTGAGCACCTGGCTGACAATAAAGACGAAATATGGACCTATTTCAATGACATCAAACAATTTGATGAAACAATGGAAAAACAGGTAAGTCTATACTAGTCAAATAATTTCAATTATGGAAAGTTTAACGATACTCAATCTAATCACGAGCTTGAGCACCTGGCTGACAATAAAGACGAAATATGGACCTATTTCAATGACATCAAATAATTTGATGAAACAATGGAAAAACAGGTAAGTCTATACTAGTCAAATAATTTCAATTATGGAAAGTTTAACGATACTCAATCTAATCAGATGCTCCTAAACTAATACAACTCGGTGTGTGCGTTAATAAACGCTACTGGAGTCACCACAGGGTTATAAAGTTATTAGGTCATGATAACATTTGGACCAGTGCGTCTACAGCCATAATTGGTTACTGTATTGTAATATCTATAGATACAATGTAAGGAAGTGCAACTCTATATAGTTATCATCCTCTGAATTTGATAATACTGATTTGGAACTTAACAACAGATATGTCATTAGTTTATCACGCCGAATAAGTTTGAGAGCTTCTCCTAGAAAAGAAATTAATTTTTAATTTAAGAATAGTTTGTTTGTACCTTTTTTTTCTTTAATTTCACCACTCCATTGTTGATGATATGCTCTCCTCAATGGGTGTTTAAGAAATGAGTGAACTGGTTCTCCTATTGAATATACTACTAACAAAGTTGTTACATTAAAAAGATTCAAAGGAAAAAATCTAGTTTCCCTAACAAGTAACAACACATCGTCATTTATGCCGCTCACTCACGAGCTTGAGCACCTGGCTGACAATAAAGACGAAATATGGACCTATTTCAATGACATCAAACAATTTGATGAAACAATGGAAAAACAGGTAAGTCTATACTAGTCAAATAATTTCAATTATGGAAAGTTTAACGATACTCAATCTAATCACGAGCTTGAGCACCTGGCTGACAATAAAGACGAAATATGGACCTATTCCAATGACATCAAATAATTTGATGAAACAATGGAAAAACAGGTAAGTCTATACTAGTCAAATAATTTCAATTATGGAAAGTTTAACGATACTCAATCTAATCAGATGCTCCTAAACTAATACAACTCGGTGTGTGCGTTAATAAACGCTACTGGAGTCACCACAGGGTTATAAAGTTAATAGGTCATGATAACATTTGGACCAGTGCGTCTTCAGCCATAATTGGTTCCTGTATTGTAATATCTATAGATACAATGTAAGGAAGTGCAACTCTATATAGTTATCATCCTCTGAATTTGATAATACTGATTTGGAACTTAACAAAAAATATGTCATTAGTTTATCACGCCGAATAAGTTTGAGAGCTTCTTCTAGAAAAGAAATTAATTTTTAATTTAAGAATAGTTTGTTTGTACCTTTTTTTTTTAAATTTCACCACTCCATTGTTGATGATATGCTCTCCTCAATGGGTGTTTAAGAAATGAGTGAACTGGTTCTCCTATTGAATATACTACTAACAAAGTTGTTACATTAAAAAGATTCAAAGGAAAAAATCGAGTTTCCCTAACAAGTAACAACACATCGTCATTTATGCCGCTCACTCACAACGAGCTTGAGCACCTGGCTGACAATAAAGACGAAATATGGACCTATTTCAATGACATCAAACAATTTGATGAAACAATGGAAAAACAGGTAAGTCTATACTAGTCAAATAATTTCAATTATGGAAAGTTTAACGATACTCAATCTAATCAGATGCTCCTAAACTAATACAACTCGGTGTGTGCGTTAATAAACGCTACTGGAGTCACCACAGGGTTATAAAGTTATTAGGTCATGATAACATTTGGACCAGTGCGTCTACAGCCATAATTGGTTCCTGTATTGTAATATCTATAGATACAATGTAAGGAAGTGCAACTCTATATAGTTATCATCCTCTGAATTTGATAATACTGATTTGGAACTTAACAAAAGATATGTCATTAGTTTATCACGCCGAATAAGTTTGAGAGCTTCTTCTAGAAAAGAAATTAATTTTTAATTTAAGAATAGTTTGTTTGTACCTTTTTTTTTTTAATTTCACCACTCCATTGTTGATGATATGCTCTCCTCAATGGGTGTTTAAGAAATGAGTGAACTGGTTCTCCTATTGAATATACTACTAACAAAGTTGTTACATTAAAAAGATTCAAAGGAAAAAATCTAGTTTCCCTAACAAGTAACAACACATCGTCATTTATGCCGCTCACTCACAACGAGCTTGAGCACCTGGCTGACAATAAAGACGAAATATGGACCTATTTCAATGACATCAAACAATTTGATGAAACAATGGAAAAACAGGTAAGTCTATACTAGTCAAATAATTTCAATTATGGAAAGTTTAACGATACTCAATCTAATCACGAGCTTGAGCACCTGGCTGACAATAAAGACGAAATATGGACCTATTTCAATGACATCAAACAATTTGATGAAACAATGGAAAAACAGGTAAGTCTATACTAGTCAAATAATTTCAATTATGGAAAGTTTAACGATACTCAATCTAATCAGATGCTCCTAAACTAATACAACTCGGTGTGTGCGTTAATAAACGCTACTGGAGTCACCACAGGGTTATAAAGTTATTAGGTCATGATAACATTTGGACCAGTGCGTCTACAGCCATAATTGGTTCCTGTATTGTAATATCTATAGATACAATGTAAGGAAGTGCAACTCTATATAGTTATCATCCTCTGAATTTGATAATACTGATTTGGAACTTGACAAAAGATATGTCATTAGTTTATCACGCCGAATAAGTTTGAGAGCTTCTTCTAGAAAAGAAATTAATTTTTAATTTAAGAATAGTTTGTTTGTACCTTTTTTTTTTTAATTTCACCACTCCATTGTTGATGATATGCTCTCCTCAATGGGTGTTTAAGAAATGAGTTAACTGGTTCTCCTATTGAATATACTACTAACAAAGTTGTTACATTAAAAAGATTCAAAGGAAAAAATCTAGTTTCCCTAACAAGTAACAACACATCGTCATTTATGCCGCTCACTCACAACGAGCTTGAGCACCTGGCTGACAATAAAGACGAAATATGGACCTATTTCAATGACATCAAACAATTTGATGAAACAATGGAAAAACAGGTAAGTCTATACTAGTCAAATAATTTCAATTATGGAAAGTTTAACGATACTCAATCTAATCAGATGCTCCTAAACTAATACAACTCGGTGTGTGCGTTAATAAACGCTACTGGAGTCACCACAGGGTTATAAAGTTATTAGGTCATGATAACATTTGGACCAGTGCGTCTACAGCCATAATTGGTTCCTGTATTGTAATATCTATAGATACAATGTAAGGAAGTGCAACTCTATATAGTTATCATCCTCTGAATTTGATAATACTGATTTGGAACTTAACAACAGATATGTCATTAGTTTATCACGCCGAATAAGTTTGAGAGCTTCTCCTAGAAAAGAAATTAATTTTTAATTTAAGAATAGTTTGTTTGTACCTTTTTTTTCTTTAATTTCACCACTCCATTGTTGATGATATGCTCTCCTCAATGGGTGTTTAAGAAATGAGTGAACTGGTTCTCCTATTGAATATACTACTAACAAAGTTGTTACATTAAAAAGATTCAAAGGAAAAAATCTAGTTTCCCTAACAAGTAACAACACATCGTCATTTATGCCGCTCACTCACGAGCTTGAGCACCTGGCTGACAATAAAGACGAAATATGGACCTATTTCAATGACATCAAACAATTTGATGAAACAATGGAAAAACAGGTAAGTCTATACTAGTCAAATAATTTCAATTATGGAAAGTTTAACGATACTCAATCTAATCAGATGCTCCTAAACTAATACAACTCGGTGTGTGCGTTAATAAACGCTACTGGAGTCACCACAGGGTTATAAAGTTAATAGGTCATGATAACATTTGGACCAGTGCGTCTTCAGCCATAATTGGTTCCTGTATTGTAATATCTATAGATACAATGTAAGGAAGTGCAACTCTATATAGTTATCATCCTCTGAATTTGATAATACTGATTTGGAACTTAACAAAAGATATGTCATTAGTTTATCACGCCGAATAAGTTTGAGAGCTTCTTCTAGAAAAGAAATTAATTTTTAATTTAAGAATAGTTTGTTTGTACCTTTTTTTTTTAAATTTCACCACTCCATTGTTGATGATATGCTCTCCTCAATGGGTGTTTAAGAAATGAGTGAACTGGTTCTCTTATTGAATATACTACTAACAAAGTTGTTACATTAAAAAGATTCAAAGGAAAAAATCGAGTTTCCCTAACAAGTAACAACACATCGTCATTTATGCCGCTCACTCACAACGAGCTTGAGCACCTGGCTGACAATAAAGACGAAATATGGACCTATTTCAATGACATCAAACAATTTGATGAAACAATGGAAAAACAGGTAAGTCTATACTAGTCAAATAATTTCAATTATGGAAAGTTTAACGATACTCAATCTAATCAGATGCTCCTAAACTAATACAACTCGGTGTGTGCGTTAATAAACGCTACTGGAGTCACCACAGGGTTATAAAGTTATTAGGTCATGATAACATTTGGACTAGTGCGTCTACAGCCATAATTGGTTCCTGTATTGTAATATCTATAGATACAATGTAAGGAAGTGCAACTCTATATAGTTATCATCCTCTGAATTTGATAATACTGATTTGGAACTTAACAAAAGATATGTCATTAGTTTATCACGCCGAATAAGTTTGAGAGCTTCTTCTAGAAAAGAAATTAATTTTTAATTTAAGAATAGTTTGTTTGTACCTTTTTTTTTTTAATTTCACCACTCCATTGTTGATGATATGCTCTCCTCAATGGGTGTTTAAGAAATGAGTGAACTGGTTCTCCTATTGAATATACTACTAACAAAGTTGTTACATTAAAAAGATTCAAAGGAAAAAATCTAGTTTCCCTAACAAGTAACAACACATCGTCATTTATGCCGCTCACTCACAACGAGCTTGAGCACCTGGCTGACAATAAAGACGAAATATGGACCTATTTCAATGACATCAAACAATTTGATGAAACAATGGAAAAACAGGTAAGTCTATACTAGTCAAATAATTTCAATTATGGAAAGTTTAACGATACTCAATCTAATCAGATGCTCCTAAACTAATACAACTCGGTGTGTGCGTTAATAAACGCTACTGGAGTCACCACAGGGTTATAAAGTTATTAGGTCATGATAACATTTGGACCAGTGCGTCTACAGCCATAATTGGTTCCTGTATTGTAATATCTATAGATACAATGTAAGGAAGTGCAACTCTATATAGTTATCATCCTCTGAATTTGATAATACTGATTTGGAACTTAACAACAGATATGTCATTAGTTTATCACGCCGAATAAGTTTGAGAGCTTCTCCTAGAAAAGAAATTAATTTTTAATTTAAGAATAGTTTGTTTGTACCTTTTTTTTCTTTAATTTCACCACTCCATTGTTGATGATATGCTCTCCTCAATGGGTGTTTAAGAAATGAGTGAACTGGTTCTCCTATTGAATATACTACTAACAAAGTTGTTACATTAAAAAGATTCAAAGGAAAAAATCTAGTTTCCCTAACAAGTAACAACACATCGTCATTTATGCCGCTCACTCACGAGCTTGAGCACCTGGCTGACAATAAAGACGAAATATGGACCTATTTCAATGACATCAAACAATTTGATGAAACAATGGAAAAACAGGTAAGTCTATACTAGTCAAATAATTTCAATTTTGGAAAGTTTAACGATACTCAATCTAATCAGATGCTCCTAAACTAATACAACTCGGTGTGTGCGTTAATAAACGCTACTGGAGTCACCACAGGGTTATAAAGTTAATAGGTCATGATAACATTTGGACCAGTGCGTCTTCAGCCATAATTGGTTCCTGTATTGTAATATCTATAGATACAATGTAAGGAAGTGCAACTCTATATAGTTATCATCCTCTGAATTTGATAATACTGATTTGGAACTTAACAAAAGATATGTCATTAGTTTATCACGCCGAATAAGTTTGAGAGCTTCTTCTAGAAAAGAAATTAATTTTTAATTTAAGAATAGTTTGTTTGTACCTTTTTTTTTTAAATTTCACCACTCCATTGTTGATGATATGCTCTCCTCAATGGGTGTTTAAGAAATGAGTGAACTGGTTCTCTTATTGAATATACTACTAACAAAGTTGTTACATTAAAAAGATTCAAAGGAAAAAATCGAGTTTCCCTAACAAGTAACAACACATCGTCATTTATGCCGCTCACTCACAACGAGCTTGAGCACCTGGCTGACAATAAAGACGAAATATGGACCTATTTCAATGACATCAAACAATTTGATGAAACAATGGAAAAACAGGTAAGTCTATACTAGTCAAATAATTTCAATTATGGAAAGTTTAACGATACTCAATCTAATCAGATGCTCCTAAACTAATACAACTCGGTGTGTGCGTTAATAAACGCTACTGGAGTCACCACAGGGTTATAAAGTTATTAGGTCATGATAACATTTGGACCAGTGCGTCTACAGCCATAATTGGTTCCTGTATTGTAATATCTATAGATACAATGTAAGGAAGTGCAACTCTATATAGTTATCATCCTCTGAATTTGATAATACTGATTTGGAACTTAACAAAAGATATGTCATTAGTTTATCACGCCGAATAAGTTTGAGAGCTTCTTCTAGAAAAGAAATTAATTTTTAATTTAAGAATAGTTTGTTTGTACCTTCTTTTTTTTTAATTTCACCACTCCATTGTTGATGATATGCTCTCCTCAATGGGTGTTTAAGAAATGATATTCTAACATTTTCTCCAACATTATATTTGAATGGAACTGTATTTATTTTTTTCACATCTTTAATATACATTTGTGCCCATACATTTGCTTGATTTTCTTTATCAATTTCGGTTGGAGATATATATCCTAATGTTTTATGTGGGGTTGTATTATAACTCTCTACTAAATTTTGTAATATTTCAATATATCTATATGTTCTGTTTTTGTAGAAATACATATACATTTCAGTTTTCATAGTTCTGTTTACTCTTTCGGCAACACTCGCCTTTACTTCGTTTGCTGTTGTAAAGAATTTAATTTTTTCTTTATTAAATAATTTTTTTATCAATTGATTGCTAAATTCAGTGCCTTTATCTGCACGGATAGTTTTTTGACGTCTTGGTGTGGTATTGAAAATAATTTGAAGACCTTTTAATACAGATTTAGCACTTTTATTTTTTAATTTGTTGACACCATTATTATTTAAAAAAACATCAATAAGAACAAGAATATATTGATAATCATTATTATATTGTGATAAATTTTGCATTGATAGAAGGTCCATATCCCAAAGACTGTCCATTCCTGATACGAGCATCTTTATTCTTCTGAATTTTCTTCTAACTGGTGTCATCAAACTGAGTCCTGATTATTAAGCCATTGTTGTAAGAATTTCTTTGATATCTTTGGTGTATCCTTATGCTGAATAACTTTATAGTTTATTATTTCCACTGTATGATGCAGGATTTGACACATTGTAGTATATTGTTTTTAAGAAATCCTCTTCATCAGTTTCTTCTAAATTCGTTCAAGTATGTGTTGAACTTGTTGGCGCCATTGTTGTTTTGGAATATTATATTCAATCCAATCTTTATCTGGAAGGAAAGTCTGTATTGCAATATAATATTCCTGATCGATATTCAGTTTTAAAAATGATTCTACAAGTTCTTTCACATCAGTTTCATTAAAGACATCATCATAGAATAACATTATCTTTTCTTTGAATGTTAACATAACCTATTGGTGTGAGGACTGACTAGCTTTGTCGTTTTTACATCCATAACAAGTTCTTTCACAAAGTTGGTTCATTTTACAACACAATTGTCCAGCGTGGTAACTAAATAGTTGTTGTGTTATATATTGATAACTGTTGTTTTGTTCCACAACATAATAACTCATTTCGTACAGTTTAGATATCTGTAAATATAATCAACACTGTATTGATTTTGACAGATTGTTCCATGTATTTATATCGAAGGATATAGATTTAGATCCTCTTTGTAGGAATATATTCTTTCTATTTTTCTTCATAATAATAAAGGTTTGTTTGTCAATCTCGATAAATATTTCTTTTTCTTCAGATTGATCAATTTAAAATTTTTGTTGATCCAGTTGTGCTTGTGTGCTTATTGTAGAATAAATTTATATTAATTCTGCGGATATTTATATATTTCAGGATATATCATGTGACTGTGAGGATATATCATGTGACTTATAAAGAACCACAACAGATTTGATTATTTAAAAATAAATAATATAATATTTAATATAGTATTTTTATATTTAGCCTGTAAATTATATAGTTATAGTAAATGACTATATAGTAATGATTAAAAAATAAGTTGTCTGATTCTTGTTTGTTGGACCTTATTGCAGTTTTGACTAACATAATTTCTGGACATTGATCCTCTTTTGACCTATATTTGATAAAGTGGATATTCATAGTTTACAATGTGAGTGCATGGGTTTTATATATTGTTTGTCTATGACCTATTATCATAGGTCAGTGTGGTGTGTGAAACATATCAGCTGCTATAAGATAACCTTATTGTTTGACTACGGATATAGATTATAATCCCCCTTTGACCTGTATTTAAAAAGGTGATCCCCATACTTTACTAAGATTGGTTGAATATATCTGACTTCTTTCAGATGTTATTTCTCAGCTATATTTCATATCTCTAATACATAACATTTCTGGTCTGCTGCATTGTGGACAGTTCTAAATTTTTTCTTTTGAATTTTGTAAGTCTTTGGTTTTGATTTAAATTGATTGAAATAAAGTTGTTATAGGATAGGTCCTGATATTCCTTTATAAAATGATAGTAATAACCCATATTCTTTAAGCTCTTTGCATTCGAGTAAAATCCTGCATAAACTTTGCCAGTTTGTATTCTGTGATTTTCTGGAGATATCCAATGACAACATACGGGACCGCACCTAACTCTATTGCAGCCGGCAGTACTTTGCTCTCGGGGAATTGTAGCTGCCCACTTGTAATAGCTCTCCCAAGTCACTGTCAGCAAAAACCCCAGCGTCGTTGTTTCTTCCAAATGAGCCGACGTCGATTGCAAGAAATTGCAGGTTGGCATCCATGAGCGCCATGAGATTGGTGGAGAATATTTTCTTATAATTATATCAAAATTCGCACTTATTAGCTCCCATTCCTCGGTTGTTGTTGGGAGCTTCATATACATCTCAGCCATTCGATTCCATGTGGCTTTGCATACTTCTCTCACTACGCCAGATATGGTGCTTTCGCCACAGGGAAATTGGTAACTCGGTGAACGAAACGACTCCCCAGAGGTTAGGTATTTGGAATATAAAATTAATACAAAAATTCCAAAAAAGACAACAAGATATGCTCTATTCATATAACAACACACATCACGTTAATCTTAAATGCATCTATTACAAATATTTTTTTCAGGGAAATGATTCGGGAGTATTTGTGAAGAAGCGCACGAGTACACCGCACGACAAGGCACACCAACAACGACCCTCCTCTTGTGACATCCCCAAAATAAAGACAACCAGGAAGAGGTGGAAAAAGTCCGGAGATGCCATGGGAGATGCATTGGCTGATTATGTCAAACACGTACCAGTGTAGTTGATAAAACAAAACACTTGCAACCAGAACACCAATCGGCGGAAGATGCATTCTTTGGCAGTTGTAAAATTAGGATGAAGGATCTAAGCAAGGATAATAAATCTATATTAATGTTGCAGATTTCACAATTATTTTTCAATGCTGAAAATCCGCATCTACCACAGCAGTCTATAACTCCGCTACCAGTCATGATGAACCCACCACAGTCATCCCCATATTTTGCACAACACCCGAGACCAAGTTACCAATTCAACCAACCAACCTCGAATACTTTTGGGAGCCCGATTCGTTCCGGCTTCAGCAGAACTGAATCACCCGTTGCTGATATATTGTCCCAGGTAATGGGCGTGATTGACAATGACAATCAGGCATGAAACTCTGTCTTCTAGCAAGTGATGTGTCATGTTTAATGTTAACACTAGTTATTGTTCGAAAGGACAATTAACATTTCAACGTTATTGTTTTGTTTTATATTACATATGTCAGTGATAAGATTCACTAATAACATTTCATAGTTAATAAAATTATGTCTCAAACATATTGCCAGTCGTTGTCTTGGAGATATTGGTTCCCTGGAGACATATTTCTTCTGCAGGTCGTCTCCCAGTAAGTGACGTACCTGAACAAATTGTTCCCTGGTGAGTCTAAAATATTCTCTTCGTCGCTATATAGTTCTGGCATTAGTATGGAAAACACACCTTTTTCTTGCCGTTGGATGTTGATGTTGTTGTGTCTTTGGAAATTAGTGTTCTTTTGGGAGTTCCACCGGAATTGTCGTCGACTCCGATGTATCATACGCCGGAGTTACCCGGAGCAGAGGCACAACCCCGGAGCATCCAGACGCTGCGATCTTAGTTCCGCCCTCCGTGGACCTCTTCTTCTTCCGATTTCAGTCCACCATCAACAGGCTGATGATTAGGACTAATTTATTTTGGCAACGTCTGGCGATAATTTCTCTTCATGTTTAGGGTTTGTGATAAAATAATTGATTTGATTTTAATTTGATTTGAATTTTTTGTTTTTGTTTTTTTTGTTTTGTTTTGTTTTATTTTTTGGGTCAATTGGGTCAATTGGGTTTTCTGGGACGTCCAGCATGGATATAGTTGGTTCGTCATCCTGGTCCTGAACTCATCGACTGGAATGATGGTGACTATTTCTGTTGGTATAGCATTCCATTCTCTTATGGTCCGGGGAAAGAAAGAAAATTTATGGTAATCGTAGATACCACGTGACCGAAAGCCAGGAATCAGTCTAAGCTGAATCAAGAATCTATTGTCTTCTATTGTTTCTGCTGTCGTGTTTTCGCCATTAACAAAAGGTATGTTCAATGCAAGTATAAATAATATTGTTCATTGATACATAAATTTCATATTGGATCTATGCCAAAGATTCAATAATGTTATGCACACACATCCGTCTATTCTTTCGTTTATTTCTTAACCCCCTATGGTAATGATACACAGCAACAATCACTAACAATTCCTCCTCCTGCATATCCATGGTGAAGTGACTGAAACGATCACTATCGAACAACGTTCGCGTGACCCCAACGGAACGATAACGCAAACATGTGTGGGTACTTTCGCATGACGAACGGATCCGATGCACGGATCCGATTATTTTCGCTAACGCACACGCAAGCATGTGTGGCTAGCTAAATATCTAATGTATATAATATTGACTTTCGCAATGGGTTGCATGGTCCAACTCTCGTCCAATCTGTGAAAGTGTCTATCTTAATGGAAAATGGCGACGGAGAAGCATAGACATAAAGAGCGTTATACGTAAATGTTGTGATATAAAGAGCGCGTTCTGTGTCACGTATAACTGTTCTGCGGTTACTATTGGACGAGACTTGTCACGTCAGAGATACTGGCTGTGATAAATAAAGAGCGTTTCGCATATGTTTATGAATATAAAGAGCGTTGTGTGTGACACGTATAACTTGCAGACTTGTTACTCCTGTATCAGACCGTGTCACATCATCGTGGTGGTCTTCCCGACTCCATGGTCGCAGTCTTCTCAGTCTCCATGGCCATTGAGTCTTTCTTGTATTATAATTCCGAATATGTCTAAAGACATTGGTATGAATCCCGAATCTAACGGGGGAAAGTGAATCACACGTACAATATCTGGGCAGGGTGTCACCCGTACAGTGTTTGTCAACTAGTAGTTTCGTTTGAAATCAATTTACCGAACTTTGTGGATACACATACAAATTTCGGCGACCATATCTTTATGTTCATTATATTGACTTTTGCAATGGGTTGTATCACAGTGGTGCAAGATCGGTGGTAGTCCAAGTCTTCTCGTACTAAACCCGGCTAAGATATTGGGATGGAGGTGCCGGTCTTCAGTCCGAGTTCCAGGCCCATGCATTCTTATGACACGACTTAAGCGTTAGTGACCCGCTCAAATAAAACAACAATTATATGAAATAAAATATCACAATTGCGACAATAAACGGATATTTTCCGCAGAAGACATGCTATTTTATCTGAAACCCACATCAGTTGTGAATTTAAAACGGTAATTTAATGCGAAAAGAGACATTTACATCAATGTTTACAATTTTTTTAAAGTATGCGAACTCGGTTGACCTCGCGAACTGTGTTCGGCATTTTCCGTTGAAAATATTCCATAGATTTTGGACAACAACGCAAATTACGATGAATTCTCCATTGTAATCGTAATTATGTGTGTCAATAATTAAAATAATAAATAGATTAATTAAATTTTGGAGATATAAATGTAATACACTAAATAAATGAACCTTAAGTTTGAAAAGTCCCACTAAAACGGAAGAACTATATTTCGAAACTGTGTGATTCGGTTCTCCGATTATTTTATCAACACAGATGTCAAAATGCACATCACACGCATGGCAACTTGGCAAGTCAGACACAAGAGTTCTAATTTGCTCCAATTTTGACAAGTTGCTTGCGAAAATTGTCACCAAAACTACCGTTCTGATCCTCCATTATGTCATTAAGTTTTTAGTGCGGGAATTGTTCTGAAAGCACATAGAAAACTGGACTTTCGGTTTTCGCCATTTTTGTTCGGAAAACCCGCGCTATATATAGAAACGGAAAGTAGAATTCCCAGAACAAACAGCGGATTATGCGGAACTTATTCGGACCACTTCGGCTTTCGGTTAAAACGTAAACAAACAGATAAACAAATCGATGTTTGTGTCAATCAACCGGAATATTCTATGTGTAATTTAACATTAAAGTTAGATTATTATACACCATTATGACCATAAGATGTAAGCCTTTTCGATGTATATAGCATCATGTATTGATTTGCTAGGTAAATCGAGTAAAATACACCACAAATTCCCGCCACAGATCGTGGGCGTAAGTCGTGTCATAGGATTGGTATACAAGCGGTCTTGGACTAAAGACCGGCACCTCCATCCCAATATCTTAGCCGGTTTTAGTACGAGAAGACTTGGACTAGATCGGTGGAGAAAACGGTGGCGAAAACGGTGTAGATTATCCAATATGGCGGAGGATGTATGTTTTGATGAGTATGTGCGTTGTAAATCGCGGTATTAGAGGTATATCTCGGACAGTAGTAACCGCACATTTCAGCAACTTAACTGGCTATAAATTGGCGGTTAGGGGGTGCATAATAATTGACGATTTTCTCCACTGTTACTGTTAGAAACAGTTTCGAATCCAACAATCAAGAAATTTCTAGCATTTGAGGTGGAACTAAATTGCTATTTTACCGTATTATTCGGTCAGGATGTTGTTAATGGCCACGAAAAGTCACCGGACTGCATATTTGATGTTTCTAGATACACAGGATTAAGTTACTTCGCATGATCACCTTCAAAATCGATTGAATTACATCAATACAAACAACCATTTTTGGCGGTGCAGATGACTGTTTATGACGGTGTAGAATGTTGCCTGGTTACGGCGAATAGCAATAAGTAATGATGGGGTAGATTAAATACACGATGGTGTAGATGATATCTAGACTTGGTGGTGTTGAGGAAAATCGTGATATACTAATACAAATGGCCATAATCGAAAGCTGTCATCTTCATCCAGTTCTCAAGACATAGCAGATGTGCTAGGTGTATCCGCGATCCGGCTCAGGGATGTACATGGATGTCGTGTCTTATCAGATTTCTACACCACAGTAGCTATTCCCGCCTGTCTAATATAAATGACGTGATGTCACTTGTCTAATAATGACCATTAATTTGGAGAACACACGAAAAATATCTTTTCTTTCATATTCTGGTAAATAAATTGAGAGAGAAAATTGTTCATTGGGATGGATACCAGTGTCATGTTTCGGAAAACCATACAACCCATAATATTTGTTTGACGACTGTGCGTTAATATGGGAATATGTTCGAAATTGAAATGGTGAAACAAGCAGAAAACCAAATTATATAATTGCCTCATAAAAAGTCATATTTGACCCCGACATTGAGATAATCTACAGGGGAATGCGTAGTACAATAGGTAGATATATTTCATGAAAAATTACCGGTTAATGCTCGATTAGATATGCATAACAAACCACTCCAAACACCACTAGGATGTGTGATCTTAATGTAAATATAAACTCCACACTAAGATATTTTGGTCCCAAATTGGTAATATTCCATGATAATGTATGTTTGGTGAATCAACTGAAGCTCTAGTCGAATGTCACATGACATTCTTCTTAAAACTGATGCCTTAGCTACAATTAATAGACATACTGTATAATTTAAAGCATGGTTATGACACTCCATTGCAGGGGTAATCAATTCGATTTAGGAGAGCGCACACATCTCAAACGAAAACTTAAAAATGGAAAAGTGTCACAACCAGAGGAGCCAGCGAGAAACCCATATTTCCTGTGAGAGAATTTCACCGTGTCCATGCAGGAATAAAAACTATTTTCAGACATCAGGCGGGGATTAAACTTTCAGATATATAAAGAATAAACACACGATATGTAAAATATCTGTAGCCCTTCCTGTTTTCCCCAACTCATCGGAAAGAATGGTTACTCGTGCAATTCGTGAATTCTTCTAAGGCTTATTTCGTTCCCCGTATAAGGCATGACATAATTCCAATGTACATTGACATAATAATACAATAAACATTGGCACTGAGTCGCGGCCATATTGGATCCATCCAGCCCCGTTCAGTTTAGTGCTACGTACAATGTCAAAGTTCTGGAGTAGCATGCCATCTGACATGTAGCACTAAAACAACAGAACGGGTTTGGGTTGATGGTCTCGACTCAGTGACAAGGCTTATACAATTACAGGCTATGGTATTTTTGTGACAACTTCCCCGTTATTGAATAAAGATCGACTATCGAAGTATAAACAAAGTAGACCCTGCCTCTTTATTCAGTAACACACAACATATATACAAAACATATATATATATTTACTCTTAAACAGATACATTCCAATCTTCAAAACATAATAACAACATATGTTTGTATAGTTTTTCCGCAGCTGCGGCATCGACGAAGGACGTCCTTAAGTGTCGTGTACAGCTTTCGTGTAATTTCTTAAGATATCTTTGCTGGTAAAAACAGAACGGCATTTATCACATGTGTGCCACTTTCCAATTTGGTGACTTTCTATGTTGATTCAAGGCGTACTTGCGAGAAAAAAAATTGGGGCATTTGTCGCATTCAAATTTAGATCCATGACCGTGCTTTGCACGATGTGCAAGCAACACATATTTCTCATTAAACTTTTGGCCACCATCACGCACCACACGGGAGTGGTTTTATGAATTTGTGTGTGTGTATTCTCCTGCTTTTTCATGTTGGAGGAATTTGCACAATATGCACACACATGTCTAAATCGCTTATCCGATTATTGACCACTCGTTGTCTGAGACGTTGAACCTGATTTTTCGTTGGAAGGATTCTTCCATTGCTTCAATTCTGAAATAAAAAACAACAACGAAACAATCACAAGTGAGGTTATAGAGAGCAAGGTTCAATCTATGTATACATGGACATGGCGGAAGAGTCCAAATAAGGTCCCAAATTACTCATAATAAAAATAATTTCTTATGTTTGTCATCTCTATTAAGTAGGCATATAGCTATTATGGTTATAAATTCCACTATATATAGAAGCATGGTCTTCATGACCTTCGTCCGTGATCACCGGGCACCGATACAATCCAAATGATCATATCTAGACCCTTTAATATTTTTAAATTCATTAGGTTCAACAGACGTTTCCGAGCATAAATGCAAATTGATGGTATATGTTTGCTCTGTGCGATAGACAATATAATTATGGAATCAACGTCGTTTGCCATGTCATTTATGCATATGCCAATGTAGGTGTCAGAAGCCGAAATTGTCGTACAAAATAGCCTATACCGTATGCCTATTGTGACATAACGCCCCATTATAATCTCACAACTTGATTCAAACTATACGAATGTCCCAAAATATAGAACCCCAAACTCAAATATTCGTGTTCGGTTCTTAACGAAACCTCACACGTCTTACTCCCAGCGAAGACATACACACAATGAAGATGGCTCCCAAATATGGTCAAGGGAAAAGACCATAACGGCGGAACCAATCCCGATGTATATTGCCAAACACCTCATCTAATATGGATCCCAAATAGTATATAAGAAACAGCCACATCCCATCACATCATGCTTTCACTAGACTCATCTCATCTCGAGGTTCATACACCTCTCCAGGCATCACTCACACCAGGCATCACCCATTCGGAGGGACCTTACTTCGCGGCGACTTGATTATCACATGTGTATACACTGTTTGTATCTTATTCACGACGTAATAAAGACTTGTACCTATATATATATATCTATGTGTTCATTACCTCGCACTATAATGCCTGACATTGATAGTTAGGTCTACGTCCGAAATGACATCACAAACGACGTTGATTGCTTATAATTACATCCAGGTATTTGAATTTTGAAAATAATCTACACCATCATAAATATTGTACTCTACATTATTGTGTAAATTGTCTTCATCTACACCGCCATTTTGGAAAATAATTTCATTTTCACCGATTTAATTAGTCCTAAGTGTGATGTTAAGTATAAATTCCATTATTCGTGTAACTTCATATCCTCTAGCAAACACAACCGTTAGGATTCCGTCTGAATGCCGACGGATTCACAATTTATACACACAAATGCACGAATCTCGCCACTTCAAAAGGTAAACAAAAAAATTCACCACATGTTGACCTTTCTAGCACACTTAAAATACTTAATATCAATTGAACAACATGTCTAATATATTCCACACACCATTCGACTGGCCGTGCAACTTTGTTGTAGTGAAATTATAGTTGAACCACGTAGCTTACGCTACTCTTTTCCGTCGCATATTGAAACTCTCCACCGATCTTGCACCACTGTGTGTATCAATACTGTGAGATCCCAAACCCTCGGTATATACGTGAGTGTCTATCTAAAGGTTACACTGGTGTAAATAAGGTTCCGAGTGACATCTAGCGGATGCGGGAGGAATATATAGGAGAGAATAAAATAGACACTGGGCCCTGATTGGTCAATAGCCTTGTGTGCTTTTCACATAAAAAAATCATCACACCTCTTCCCTATGATTTCCCATAGGTAAAATAACCATTGGCACAGGAATTAACCATTTGTAGTGAAGTTTGAATATTTTGGTGTGGTCTAAAATATGACTGTATTTTTTTATGCGGTTCTGACACTAGTTACGAAAACATAAGATTTAAAGGCGAATTCCCTGCTAGACAGACATGATTTTTTTGTGTAAAAAGTTTCCCAAAATGTCAATTTTTCAGATTTAAAGAAAATTTTGGACCCAACATTTATATTGCCAACACTATACGCTAAAACGTTAGCACTGAGGCCTATGGGAAACATTTACACCAGTGTAACCTAAAGGGAAAAAATTAGCTTTTTATCATTTTTGATTCCTGGGAGTCACTTTAAAGCATTTTAATGCATTTTACAGAGCCTGGTCTTTCAGTCCAATGAATATCTCATGCTTGGTGTGGCTATTCTTGCTGCTGATATCTTCTTTCACTTACATCAGCCAAAAAAATAGTAAGATTTTTCATAAAAAATGCCAATTTTTCAAGGTTTTTTCAAAACATTTCAAGGTGGTAATAGTCACATGATAATGCAAATGACCCATAGCATGAGCATGTCAACGACACATATATCAATTGTTATAAGAACCTAATCTAACAAGTATTTTGGATTTTATAGCCAGTGATATACAGATATATATCATAAAAGTGTGTCATTTCCACTGGTGGGTATGGTCATTTGAAGGTTAATAGCACTAAAACTTGGACACATTTAAGAAAATGCTTCAGCAATTCAAAGAGAGCATATCTTTATTCAACTAATTCAATATACACCCACATCCAGTTATCTTGGATCACCCTTGCAGACCTGAAAATGTCATATTTTATTCTTCAATGTGCTGATAAAGTCATGCGCTTGATGCTCAGCTGATCAGATCTGGACTCAATGACCTCACATCACCAGAAGTTCTCTCATGGAAAGAATATTGTACAGTCTTCCATAGCTGATCCAAGTTTGCAACACCAGACCCCTAAAACTGAGTGAAAATGGGGCCTGAACATGACTGGTGGTGGAAAACTGTGCCTTTTTGATGAATAATTTGTTAAAGGGGGTGGGGTTAAATTGTGTGTGATAAATAAAGAACCATAGGGGTGATATTGTTTTTGAACACATTTTTTCCATTGATGGGCAATTCTGAAGAAATGTAGGGAGTTACAATTATTCCGCGAAAAAGCGGGCTATCGCTTTAGGTTACACTGGTGTAAATAAGGTTCCGAGTGACATCTAGCGGATGCGGGAGGAATATATAGGAGAGAATAAAATAGACACTGGGCCCTGATTGGTCAATAGCCTTGTGTGCTTTTCACATAAAAAAATCATCACACCTCTTCCCTATGATTTCCCATAGGTAAAATAACCATTGGCACAGGAATTAACCATTTGTAGTGAAGTTTGAATATTTTGGTGTGGTCTAAAATATGACTGTATTTTTTTATGCGGTTCTGACACTAGTTACGAAAACATAAGATTTAAAGGCGAATTCCCTGCTAGACAGACATGATTTTTTTGTGTAAAAAGTTTCCCAAAATGTCAATTTTTCAGATTTAAAGAAAATTTTGGACCCAACATTTATATTGCCAACACTATACGCTAAAACGTTAGCACTGAGGCCTATGGGAAACATTTACACCAGTGTAACCTAAACGCCACAAGTCGAAAATGGCGGCGAAGAACGGTAGACATAAAGCGCGTTATTCATAAATAATCTGATATAAAGAGCGTGTTATATGCCGCATATAACTACACTGTGGTTACTATTGGACAGTGCTTGCCACGTCAGAGTCACTGGTGGTCATAAAGGGCGTTTATCATGTTTCGGATATAAAGAGCGCTTTGTGGGTGCCACATATAACTTGCACAGTGGTTACTGCTGTATCGGACCGTGCCACGTCATCGTGAATGGGCCTTACTGGGAATTAGTTTGTTGGGGTGGATGGAACGTTGTGTTCACTAGTGTTCTAAAGAACAATTTTGTAAGATAATGTTTCAATGTTGAGGGAATTAATATGACAGGGAAAGTTTGGTTAGTGAGACCTAAATAATCAGAGAATATAACCATTCCTTCATTAAATGCAACAACGCGCCCACAGTGTTGATATTTTCATGCGTATTGGTGTACGACTTCATATCGAATCAAGGCCGGACGCTTTCGGTCGTATATAGACTATATCTGATTTTGTGACGTCACCAATTATTATGCCCCCGACTTGAAGTCGGTGGGTATATAGTCGACGTCTCCGTCCGTACGTCCGTCCGTACAAACATTTTGCATTATTGTTTGTGTTCAGCAACCGCTAGGCATATTTAGCTGATATTTGGTATGGTGATAGAGCAGCATGGGGGAACAGCTACATTCATAGTAAAAAGCATCTATTGCATGGCTCGGGATAAAGTTACAACCATCTTTTATATTGATAATAAACGCTCATTATTGCTAATTATTAGTGCATTCTTTAGTCAAATTTGAGGTCAATGGCACCTAACCGAGACAGTCCCATGTCATTTGACTTTTGTCTACCAATTTTCCCACATATCTGGGTTGATAATAAATGCTCTTTATTGATCATATATTGTATTACCCCCCCCCCCCCCCCCCACCTTTTTTAAAGTTATCAGAGGTCAAATGCATCCCAAGACAATCCCGTCTTTACTAATTTTCCTACATATCATCTAAGCTGATAAGGAACTCCTTTAAGTCATCTGAGGTCAACAGCATAATTATGTCTCATGACACGCTATGGGTAAATTTATCCCTGTGTTATAATTTTTCGCCAACCAGATTGCAACTATTTTGGGTATATAATTAATGATTTAGTTACATTAATTACTAGTGCCATATTAAGACAACTGCGTCAACGGGACATATCTAATAAGATTCCTGAGTCAAGTTATATCAAATTGTCATCTCAAATGGTTAAGCCGTTTGGTCTCTATAAGCAGACAAACATAACTTAGTTGTACTAATATAGATACTAATATACTGAAATGGTATATTTGTCATTTGCACAGATGCTCTAATAATATAAGCAGATGATGTGCAGAAGACAATCTTCACTGAGATACATGTATATCCACATGTATTGCGATCCATTCGTGTGTAGGGATGTTCAAAACTGAGTTCAACAAAAAGTTTAAGACCATTATCTGAAATATCTTTACAAATGAATTAATGGGAATCAAATAACTACTCATGATAACCTATCCACTTGCCAGTAAACCAGTTGTTCAGTTTTCAATTATAGGGCCATCATCAACACAGTTCAGGAGTGTTATAAATCCAAAATTGACGACGACTGCCAACCCTACAGACAGAAGACAGTAGGGAATAAAAGTGGAGTATATTACTTGGGGAAATATATCGGAGTTGCCCAAAGGCATCCGTCTTCCAAATGTCAATGTCAATGTGTCAGAATCTACATATTCACCATCAGATGATGTTAACGTTGAAATGGAAACAACAGTTACTACTTCTCCATCAATTCCTGCAAAACTGTCAGATATTTTTTACAATTAAGAATTGGAGAAGTAACATTGATTGAATAAAACACCCACTCACAAGCTGGTGGCACATTATGACGAATAACATTTTCTGTAGCACTTAATGTTCTAACAAAAGTAAAATCGTTAAAAAAAATGTAATTGTGATACAAATGTTTGTGACACTACTTCATTAAAACAAACAATTTTCGGAAAGAAGAGGCCGCTAGAAAATATACCGGCTCTGAAGTATGGTAGGATGAGCATTGTGTCGTTCAATGAGATGTCTTCGTGTTTCGCTGACGAATCGAACACTCTTCTGATTTGATTTGGCTTCTTTGGATGATACACGTCGAAGACAGGTAAGTACCAACACTCTTCGCCATCCTTGAGTGGTGGGGCTAACTCTGCATGTCCATTCTTGAGAATTTCTTCCATAAAATGCACGAAGTGTTTTTTCTTCTGTGTGTTCTTCTGAAGGCTTCTATCCAACATTGTTGTTCGTTTCAGTTTCACACGTACCAAAACATGGGGAGGTGACACCATAACTTTGTGGATACACATACAAATACAATCTCTCCCAGAGCGCACCAGTCATACTTCCTTTCTGACTCTGTCACCGGCTGGGAACCAGCTTTTAAAACAAGTTCGGCTTTCTATATTTAGCGTTTAGTTTTCCCAACAAAATGGCGGCAACAACTCCGCAAAAAATGTTGAAAGTCGAATGTTTTGTTTGTTTTGGTAAGAATTTTCACACCAAATACTCATTAGAAGGTCGGAAATGTATATCGGAACGCTTCATTAATAAACTCCGACTACTAGTTAATAATGACAGTCATGTGGACAGTTTATGTACGCCTGAATGTATTATTTGCCGTGCGTGTCATGGTGCAGTTTTGAAAGCATTCACGTTTCTCACAGAATTGAGGTCCAGTGTCGACACATTTGTCAACTTATCATCTCATACTCGTACCAAAAGATGTGCAATATTTTCACCCATAATTCAAAAATCTGTGACTATAAATGCCCAGTGTACCCCTGTTACTGGTGTATCGATGGAGATGTTAAAGCCAAGTCGGCTCCCATTTGCAAGAATTGACACAGCACCAAATAAGGCAAATTCACGTATTGCAACTCCATCTACTGACAGAATTGATGAGTCCTCCTTCTGCTCGGCCATTAGTGAACAGCTGTACAACTCCAATTGGGAAAGAAAACATGCAGAAAAAGGGAGCAGATCATTGTTATATTTCAACTCTTAACTGGACGCAAGAAGCAGCTGCAAGTCGTCTTGGCAAATAAAATATCTGATCCAGATGATATCATTTCAGTTATAAATGACCGGCTTCTAAATTCATGAAATAATCCATTGTTAAATGACATCAGAAGCCAAAGTTCCGCTTTAAAATCAAGAGCCATACCATTTTTTTTCCATTCTTTTAACATACAGACCAGTCAAAATTCTGAAGGCTGCAGCTGATGACTTCTTAGTTAAGATCGTGCAAGAAATGAAAGGTAAGTACAAAATTTCAACTTTAAAGCTGCTCACAAAATTTCAACTTTAAAGCTGCCTCACTTTTTAAGTCTGCCGGTTCAAATCCTGGATAAAAGCTGATGGGAGTTTTATTTTATTTTTATAAAATGCCAAATGCCAAGCCGTTTTATTTGGTCATTTAATCATCACATTACTTATATACATAATAATATAGATTAAATTTCAATTTTTTCTTATTGCCTCTGACTTGGTATGGCTTGGTGTTGAGTAGTATATACATATGATCACAACAGTCTGTTGATCCGTGTCGTGATGCGACGTCACGGATAAACTCACTGCTGTGATAAAATGTTTATTTTATGATGCCCATTTTACAATAGATACCATTTAATCTGATTTAATTAGCATTTCACTTCAGCAGTTTAATTTTCTTTCAACGGATAAATAGTCCGTCGTCGTTAATCTGCACATCTCGGCAATTTCAGCAGGAGTGTGATCTGATTTGATCCAGGGAAATCTCACTCAGTGTGATCCGACGACTTGGATTAGATCGTCAAACATTAGTGGTATTTCGGGAAGAATATTCATAGTCATATAATAAAGTATAGTATAAAGTCAATGTAACAGTAGTATCAAGTATCAAGTATTGTTTCAATTTGTTTGACCATTTGTTTTATTTCAGTACATGCTAACAATTGATCAATTCAGAAATTAAATATTGATGCCTGGAATATGATAATTGTGTAATTACTGCATTTAATTTGAGAATGGTCTTTTTAATTCACTGATAAGCAATTATGTTACTGTTACTAGTATATGATTTCATCTACATATTTGAAAGATTGTGACATATATTTTCTGGAATTTTGCAGATTACCACAACTTATTGATGTCCTCTGTGCTGTTGGGCTTCCACTATTCAAAAAGTTTGATAAAACAATGATACTTCCTCTCGCTGCATGTTACGGCATCCTCATACACAAGCGCTACAACAATCTTTCTGCGTTTTAAAGATTGATGACTGCGATATCGATCAAAGGTGGTCTGGATGAACGGGTAAATAATTTTTTTTAATTATGTTCCTAGTTTCTATTTTATTTATATTTGCTTCAAATTGATTTAAAATGTTGATGCATGAACTAAGAACCTCGGCAACTGATAAGTTATAATATTCAGGTGCTATGCAAACTGAGGAATGTAGCATTCTACTAACATCGCCGAAAATCTCAAGCAAATCGACAGTCACTGCATTTAATTAATATATAATAATGACGGTGTGTGTGGTCAATATTTGTAAAAATAACAATTTTGAACAAGATTATTCTCCATTTCTATTTGACCACCCTGCCGGAGTGTTTCACATCACTTTAAAGTTTAGTTGTGTTAATTTCAAGTTATGTTTATTTGTGTTATGTTCTTATTTGTTTCTATATCTTTCACCTTTTTTTTCTCATTTTGTTTTGAGTTTTCATTTTATGTTTCTATACAAGTTCAACGCTTATTTTTCAACAGCATGTCACTGATGATATCAGCTGTTGTTTAATACATTGGCATGGAGACAATGGCGAGGTCAGGATTAAGCAAATTCAGTTTTTAAGGGAAAGATATACATGTAAATTATCACAGCACCAGGGTATTTGTTGTATTGTTATGATTTTTGTCCAAATGTTCATGAAGCATGTATTACACATGTAAATTAATGTACATGTGAAACTTCATCTACATGTATTTTCGCATTATAAAATTGTTCTTGACTTCATCGACTTGGACCATGTGCATTAATAGAGATATAACCAGTTGTTCTGAGTATCTGAGTTTGAATTACTTACATGTATCACAAAATTTCAAACAAGTTTACTTGACTTGATGCGTTGTGCTTTGCTTGAATGCCTCCAGATAATATGTACATTTTGTAATAGTTGGAATGACACTGTTTAACCCTTCCATAAACGGAGCTTCCTCAAATTTTGCGAAAACCCTGTGTCAATGCATTTTCTTATATATGCGAGTCTCCCATATGGAGCTTCGCATTTATAAAAGAGTACAATACTATGTTGGTCTAACAATAGTTAACTTGATCTCATAAGCCAGTGCATTCTCTTATATATGCGAGATTCCCTGTGGGAGACTCATATATATAAGAAAATATACTGACACAGGATCTTTAATGCTGCACCAGCGCAGCTCCTGTCATGAAATGGTTAAATTAAATTCAAACAGAAATAAGACTTCATTTCAGTATTTTCAGGTCGAATAGAATAAACAAATTGAAATTGAGAGCCAAACTGGTAGCTGTTCTGTACTTTGGCGGATAGATTTCCTCATACATAGTAGTTCTATAACTACACACATTATAAATGTCAGGTTATGTGTGTGACTATTTTTCAATTCTGAAGTAGCATTGTAAAGAGTGATCAGAGGCTCGATCCAAATTTTAAATATGTAAATAGTGGCCGGAGACTATGGTCAAATTTTTAATATGTAAATAGTGGCCAGAAGCTCTGTCCAAATTAAAAAAAATTGTAAATAGTGATCAGAGGCTCGGTTCAAATTTAAAATATGCAAATAGCGGCCGGAGGCTGTCCAAATTTTTAAATATGTAAATAGATGCATGAGGATCTGTTCAAATTTAAAAATGAGAATATATGTCTGAGGGTCTGTTCAAATTTTAACATATATAAATAGTGGCCGGAGACTCGATCCAAGTTTTTAAATATGTAAATAGCTGACCGGAAGCTGTTTAAATATGTAAATAGAGGCTGGAGGCTCTGACCAAATTCACCCTTAATACACCTGTTGCAATGAATTGATTCGTTGCGTTTCGGAATCATTTGGCTGCTTCAATTCAAAATGAAAATTCCAGATTTGCAGTGCCCTAATAATTAGTTAGACCGTAGAGCAGATATACGTATATACTGTATAAGCAGTACTGTGATTCATTATTTACATTAAATTTACATTAAATTTTTCAATTTTATTTTGCAGGTGACAATTTGGACGTATTTGTGCACACATCGCATATGACAACTGGAAGCAGAAATAGAGACCTCCACCTATTCACCTCAAATATTATATTTAGCAGAGTTGCTATAGTGGACACGAATGATGATAAACCAAGTGGTGAGGTCAATCTAACTGTTGATGACTTCCTTCTATCAGAAGGCAGCATGAAGCAGAAGAAGCTCCTGTGAGCTTACAAGATACTTCTTAGACGAATCATGGTGACGCTTCAGCCATTTAAGCATTTCAAGGATTGCATCCCGTCACACATACCTCATCAGTATTCAGAGAAGATGTCCAGAAAGTCTTTGGTTTACCAGCTTCCTATCCAATTTCAGAACGAGGCGAAGCACGAGAAATATTGGATGCCTATGTAAAACAACTGCAGGAATAGTACACACAAGCATATGGTGAGGAAATTTGCATATTATAGCAAGTCAAAACGTTATTCTGTGTGTCTGTGGCTTGTTTTTTAAATATACTGCATGGTGGTCAGGGAGATATCGACAGGAAAGTGTCAGTTGTAAAAGTTTGATGTACCATATGGAAATGTTCCAACCCAAGGGAGAGGGATTCAGTGGATTGTTTTTTTTAGATAAACTGTTACGAGGTAGTCGGTGTAAGTGTCAAGGTGGAAATTTCCAACAGTTGGGAAAGTTTGATTTGCCAGATGGAAAGATTTAACCCAAAGGGAGGAGAGATTCGGTGGCTTGTTTTTTAAATATACTGTTGAATGGTAGTCGGGGGTGTTGGGGGAGTGTCAAGGTGGAAATTTCCAGTTTGATGTACCAAGATGGAAGTTTCAATCTAAAGGGGGGGGGGGGTGTTAATGGAATTTTCTGAGCATGGGAGTTTGGTCTGGTTCAAGGTTGGGGGTGAGTGGTTGCAATGATAAATTTCAAGATATCCACCCAAGCCCCCACAACAGAGACCCTCTAGCCACGTCCCTGATGATAGTTTACATTCAAATATCCAACAACTCTTCATACATGAAACTATGATATATATATGTGATGATGATCATGATCAATTTCATAGAAACATTTTCTGAGGACTCCTGTTAATGACTATGACACTCTCATATTGTTTTCGATGTCCCAATCATTGTATTTGGGACACAGACCTGTGTCCGTTGCGTTATGTTATGGTCACAATTGTGATATAGATGATCAATCTGTACGAGATCGCATAGTCATACTATGTTCCAGAGCAAAAATTACTTTATAAACAGAGATACAAATTTATTCTAATTTCAAATAATTTTTGTTTTTGCAGGCAATACAGAAGTTCTGAGAGACATTCGTGTGCATGTAGGGTGTGACCAAAACTCACTAGAGTTCTACTGCAGGAATCGAAGCTGTTAAGATCCATTTCAAGTTTCAACATCACATGAGAAACGATATGATGACCTCTTTCCATTCATAACAGAACTGTGACATGTGAAGCAAGATTTCCTACAGGTAATGCATTGATATTAATTCAGCAATAAAGATCATGTGCCAGTGCATTCTTTTATATATACGAGTCTTCCATAAGGGGGCCTTGCATAATGCATATATAAGAGAATGCACTGGTCAAGGTAATTATTGTTAGGCCAATACATTCTCTTATATATGCGAGGTACGTTATGTGAGACTCGCATATGTAACAGAATGCATTGGCACAGGATTTTCGAAAATTGTTAAGAAGGTCCAGTCATGGATGGAAGGGATAAATAAGAAAATTTAAAACAATTAAATAATACAGCCTGTTGCTGTAGTTATCATCCAGACAACTAAAAAACTTATATTTGTCCCCCGAAATCTGTCATTGGTGTCTTCATCTCCTGGAATTAGATGATACCGCAAAGGAGGGCGATACATCTAGAGTGATCGTGAATCTCAAATATATCATTCCATTCTTCTATTCATATTCCAGATTGGGCCATTACATGGTAGTTTATGGACTATATATTTAAGGTTGAGCATGTACTCACGCCTAGAGATAAGGTGTGAGTTCTTGGGGGCTCCTCTACTAATGTTCGTGGTGGCAAAGGCCACAACGTGGAGAGTGATTTAGTCCAGGAGCACACGGTGTGCAATCAGAAAGAACTAATCAAAACTCTTGGCGCTAACAAAACTGAAAAGGCGATCACCCGAGTGACAGGTGCTGCAAATACCATAACTGACATATGTCATCGATTCGACGAAAGCATACAACTTCGGCCAAAGAGCTGCCGTCATAGCAAGTCCTTCTCAGAAAAAGACAGTAAAACAGTTTGCACCACTTTCAGGAAGCTTCGACCTTTCACGGAAACACCTGGAAGGAACTGTGTTGGTATAAAAAATACCAAGGTTTCGACTCCTCTCAGTGTTGCTAACATACCCCGACATGAAGAACAGAATTAATCAGATTATGCACAGAATCAGTAAAAGTCTACCTGTGGTTGTAAAACAACACTTGGAAGAAACTAGAATAGTTGTTGAGGGAGATGGAGCTGACATTTACCTTGACTCACTGAGGATTGAACTTTCTTATATCTGGGTTAATTTTAAAAGAGACCATCAGCAAAATGTATCAGGAATTTGAGTGAAAAACTAATACCATAAGTATCCCTTTCTAGGAAATCACTAGATCATGCCATGAATATCTACTATGCCTACATAGAGATCATATTTCATCTGTTGAAAATCAGGAACCTTTTTTATATTCGGCCTGTTCTGATGGTGAAAATTAATAAGATTTAAAGGTACTCAATCCTTTTTCATCAGATTCCAGCAACAACCACATTGTTTGAAATGCCGCTTCAGTTATCAGAATAGATTAATTGCCCAAAAATAACACTAAACACAGTCAATTATAGTATACAATTGCCCTAAGCCTGTAATTTGTCAACATTTTGTTCAATGACACAAAAAACACTTGATTTTAGAGTTACCCATCTCCATCTGCAAATTTGGTCCGAGACCATCTTCAGGTCAACTTTTGACTGGGCCACTAAAGTATCGGTGGTGAAAAATAATAGATTTAAAAAATTGATATCTGATCACTCTCCGCTTTGATGGGTAGGTTCCTTGACTCAAATCAAATATTTTTTACCCCCAAAATATGCATCTTTAACAAACAACACAGGGAATATATTTCATTGCTGACACTTGTACCGTAATCCATTTCATAGTAGAGCTGGCCCCAGCTTGAGATTGCATGAATTTTGTGAGCCGATATCGCAATAGATATTGAATTACCCGGGATATTCCATTATTGTAAATGATGCAAAGCAAAATCGGTTCACCAAAGTCACTTAAATCATGCAATCTCGAGCTGGGACCTTCTGACACATACTGATAAATACTATTAACGAACACATATTCACAAAGAAATAATTACATGTACCTGCACTGTTTTTATCCAATGTTTAAACTTCCCTCGCACAGCATCAACAAGTTTCTAGTTTTGAACTGGTGAAGTATGGTTGCTATGGGCATAATGAGTTTGCAAGCCAGGTCTGGCCGGATATTTTCCCGGAGTTGTTGGACTTTGTTTATTATTTTTGTCGAATTTACCAAATAGCAAATAGACCACGTGAAAGGGCTCATTTCCACAATTCTCAACGGATTTCAAAGATATTTGGTATGAGTTAACTTGACCAGTATCTAGGACAAGTTCGCAAAACCAGGAGTTATTGGACTTTGTTTATTATTTTTGGTGCAAATAGACTATGCCACATGGCTAATTTCCACAAATGTCAGTACCAAAAATGAGTTCGCAAGCCAGGCTTTTTGACAAAATCCCACCTCTTGTTTAGCACATATTGAGAACGCAAACATTTTTGTATATAAGATATATATATAAAATTATAGATTTCAGAAATCTAAATTTAATAACACTGCATGAGCCATCGGTTCGAAACAAATATATTTTACTTCCAAAGTCTAAGAAATCGAGATTTAGGAGTGTATAATCGGATCGTGGATCTTCAACATTAAAACTCTTTCATAGCTGGAGCTTCCTGAAATTTTGCGAAAACCCTGTGTCAATGCCTCGCATTTATAAGAGAATACATTGGCTTAACAATATTTACCTTGACCTTGTAAGCCAGTGCATTCTCTTATATATGGGAGGTTCCCTATATCGGATACTCGCATATATAAGAGAATACATCGGCCTAATAATATTTACCTTGACCTTGTTTAGCACATATTGAGAACGCACATTATTGAGAATGCACTTCCCCAACTGCACAATTCGGCGGGGGATACCATCGTCTGCGACTGCTTGTCTTACTAGTATCTCTTAAGCAACATGACAGTCCTGTTGAGGGAGGAGGGTGGGATAGCACGGTTTGATTATTCATGTTTGTATATATATATAAAGGTACGAGTATTTATTTAGTAGTTATTACTAAGCTAGGTTTTATTCACCATCTTGTCCCTCTGCAGAACTGTCAAGCTGCATTCTTGTTATATTTATATATCTATACATTTTATATTTATAATATATGAATGTCACACTCTGTATTGATCTTTTGTATATGTGCCTATGCTATACATGTTTTGCATCTATTAGCCATTAAAAAGTTACCTATCTATCCTGAAATTCGTCTGCAGTTTCGATATTATACCACACAGCACTGCAAGTTATCCCAATATTCTACCTATGACTATGCATTTAAAATGGAAACAAATGTTTTATTGGAATATGAAAAACATTGGCAAAATTGACCAAATTCGCAGTTGACCAATCACCGAACAGGATTTAGTGTAACCCGCCATGGGCTATAAAATATGGATATTGGCTTTACAAACCTCTAAATGATAAAAGATCAAATTATGAGCAGATTGAACATTCACACACATTCACTGCAAATTGAACAGTAATTACACCCTGCAATTCAAGAATCTTTCTCAAAACCAAATACCCTTAACAATGTTTCTCTGAGACACAAGTCGGTCTTACAATAACTAACAATGTCCTACTTCAATCCTGGCAATTTGTAGCAATGTCACTCTTGTTGTAATACAAAATGGCAGCTGATTTCTGCGACCAGCACGGCCAATCTCCTGGATGTAAGATGACAGGTTCCTTGGTGGGCAAAAATGAATTATTCTTGTTACGTTCACATAATCAAATCCCATTCCAGATATGGATGTGGTAAGAACTAACCTAATCCTACTATCCACTTTCTTTAGTTCCTGTATTGTTATATTTATCACATCCTTGTCCTGTCCTGCACATAAAATACTGTACATTGAAGTTTCAATAGTAGGATGCAAAAACAGGTCATTCAAAAATGCCACAGCATGGCACATGTATTTCGGTGGAAGGTATAGCAATGTTATTGGATACTCCAGTTTTTCCTGAAACAACCTTTGACATTCCACAATTAAAATGTCCTCATATGATTTCAGAACATCTGGCGATGGGTCCTTTAGAATAACTTTAAGAAAAATATTTGGTCGATCAGGACTTTCCTCAAATGTTCTAGTGTTCTGAAGAAACAGAAGACGTGAAAGATTCTCTTTCTGCTGCACTGTTAGTGTCCCACTCAGTGTCATAATTGGAACGTTAGGAAATATTTCCCGCAGTGTCGGAAGTTTCTTGAATGCAGTTCTAAACTCACCACCCCTGAAATGATAATCAAATAATCAACTTAACACTTTGAGGTACATGCCACAAGACATTGAGCTCAAGGTGGAAACTTGTGAATAAGTCATGTTGGCTATATTAACCCTTTCATGGGGAGCACCGATGGTGCAGTATTAACGACCATGTACCAGTGCATTCTCTTCTATATGCGAGTCTATCACAGGGATCATCACATATACACGTATAAGAGAATTCACTGACTTACATGGTCAAGGTAAATATTGATAGGCCAATGTATACTCTTATAAATGCGAGGCTATCTATGGAATGGTTAATACGTTATATCAGATTTATGGAAGCATGGAAGTATGTCTCCTATCAGTAGTTAACCTATTTTCGTTGCGATTTTCTTCTGCAAGCGATGCACGGGCGAGTTTCTTCCTGTCCTTAGCGATTGTTCTATTTTCATTGCGAGTTTCTTCTGGAAGTGATGCACGGGCGAGTTTATTCCTGTCCTTAGCGATGGTTCTATTTTCATTGCGAGTTTCTTCTGGAAGTGATGCACGGGCGAGTTTCTTCCTGTCCTTAGCGATGGCTCTATTTGCATTGCGAGTTGCTTCTTCAAGCGATGCACAGGTGGCTGCCTTTCTCTTCCTATCAGTTAACCTATTTTCGTTGCTAGTTTCTTTTGCAAGCGATGCTCGGGCGAGTTTCTTCCTGTCCTTAGCGATGGCTCTATTTTCATTGCGAGTTTCTTCTGCAAGCGATGCACAGGTGGCTGCCTTTCTCTTCCGATCAGTTAACCTATTTTCGTTGCGAGTTTCTTCTGCAAGCGATGCACGGGCGAGTTTCTTCCTGTCCTTAGCGATGGTTCTATTTTTATTGCGAGTTTCTTCTGACAGAGACTGCCGATATTGAGCAACTCTTTGGGCATTAGTCAGTGCTTTTTTGTGCCTTTGGCATGTTCCGACACCGGTTTCTTCTTTGTCGCACGGCGGTCCTTAGCGATGGTTCTATTTTTATTGCGAGTTTCTTCTGAAAGAGACTGCCGATATTGAGCAACTCTTTGGGCATTAGTCATGGCTTTTTTTGTGCCTTTGGCATGTTCCGACACCGGTTTCTTCTTTGTCGCACGGCGGTCTTAGCGATGGTTCTGTTTTTATTGCGAGTTTCTTCTGACAGAGACTGTCGATATTGAGCAACTCTTTGGGCATTAGTCATGGCTTTTTTTTGTGCCTTTGGCATGTTCCGACACCGGTTTCTTCTTTGTCGCACGGCGTTTCGCCTGGTCCACGAAATATTTTTCCAGTTCATCATCCATGTTAAAACTTTATCTAATCTAAAATAAATAATTTATTCAAAGTTATTGAAACAGTTATACACAGCTATACACAATATTTTGAGAAATATCAAAATATTTTCACAAATGTTAAAGATCCACAACTATTTTGTGTTGGTCAACCAAAATATGTTTTAAAAGTTGAAGTTTTGTGTGAAAATATATGTGGGACAACAAACATAAATTTCTGGTCAATAAATGTCTCACAAAAATAAATGTGATTATAAAAGGGAACCATTTAAAAGGGAACCATTTAAAGGGAATTAAAATTATAAATTTTTGATCTCACAAAGTAGTTGTGGGCCGGTAAATCAGAAATAAAGCAAAGCAATACTTTATACACAAAATAGGCCTATATTAAGAAATAAAGTAACAATGCAAAAAGTACACAAAATAAAAAAGCAATGCAAACATTTATACACAATAATTGTCGATTCACTTGGCCTTGTCCGTCTCTTGGGGTACATCATCCTTGTCCTTGTCCGTTTCGTCCACCTTCTCGTTCACCTTCACGTCGTGGTCCATCTTCTCGTCCACCTTCACTTGGGGCTCATCAGTTTTGTCCATCTTCAATTTTTTCTGTTGCGGCGGTTCACCATCGACGAAATCATCCTCAAACAATTTACTACACATTGAGTCATTCAGATTCTGTTGGAGCTTTAGCTTTTCTTTAAGCAATTGACATTCATTGTATAAACGCTCCTTTTCAGCAACAATTTGCTGTGTTCGGGAAAAGATCGATGAGAATTTGGCTGACGTTTTACGTATTGTTGCCTCTAATAACTTCTTTGAAGTTATGATCTGGGATCTCCCCTTGTTCTGGTCTTCAATATGGGCGTGTGTAATCCAGAACAGCACAGAGTTCATCTTGGTGATAGCCGAATCAAATTCTCCCATTAACTGAGTCTTAGCATGATTCCCCAGTTGCGGCATCATGGGAACATCCTGTGAACCCTGCGAAGCTGACTGCAAACCCTGCGAAGCTGATTGCGAACCCTGCGAAGCTGACTGAGACTGAGACATATTTGAATTATTCTGAAAAGAGAAGACCATAGTTGAATTATTCTGAAAAGAGAAGATTCAATAATACGACAATTTTTGTGGAATGAATACACAATTGATATAACATTGATATAACATTGATTGTCTTCTTGCTTGTCTTCTTGTGTGCTTTCTTTAGTCTTTTTTGTATGGTGTTGACAATTTTTGTGGAATGAATACACAATTGATATAACATTGATATAACATTGATTGTCTTCTTCCATATTGTCTTCTTGTGTGCTTTCTTTAGTCTGTTTTTATTGCGAGTTTCTTCTGACAGAGACTGTCGATATTGAGCAACTCTTGATGGGCGACGGGAAGTAGTAGTGTTCTTGCATGGTTTCTTTAGTCTTTTGTCTTTGGTCTGTTTTCCTTCTTGTGTTTTATTTATAACAGAATCAACATAATCAATTAAATGTTAAAAATGAATGTATTAAATATGAGTTATGTTATGAGTATTTAATACGAATGAGAATGACTTGTTAAAATATGACGAGTAAAATATGATATAGAACATGAGGATTAAATTAAATGTTAAAAATGAACATATGATCCATGACCATTTAGCCAGATATTGCTATGATTTTAAGTAACATGTTTCCGGAATATGACGAGTAAAATATGATATAGAACATGAGGATTAAATTAAATGTTAAAAATGAACATATGATCCATGACCATTTAGCCAGATATTGCTATGATTTTAAGTAACATGTTTCCGGAATATGAGTTAAATAAATATGATATAGAACATGAGGATTAAATTAAATGTTAAAAATGAACATATGATCCATGACCATTTAGCCAGATATTGCTATGATTTTAAGTAACAAGTTTCCGGAATATGATGAGTTAAATAAAAATGTTTACTATAGACGTTTAAGCTATGTATGTTATGAGTATTAAATATGAGTTATGTTATGAGTATTTAGTATGAATGAGAATATATAACATGAGGAGTTAGTTACAACACTTACAGCCAGCAAACAATAGTAAAAGTAATCTACTATACTAAAGTAATCTACTATAAACTAGCAAGCATAGCAATAACTGTTTCCGGCACCAACCGCGAGGAGGCTTCATATGCAGTGGAAATGCACAAGTGGTCATGGCAAATGATACCTGGTAAGTGTTTGATATACAATGATTTAAACCAAGGTATTAATGAATATAGATTTGGATGAAAATTGAACTGCTTAAGGTAGGTTTAAACCAAGGTATTAATGAATATACAATGAATATAGATTTTGATGAAAATTGGAACAGCTTAAGGTCAGAGAACCTGGTAAGTGTTTATATACAATGATGGTTTAAACCAAGGTATTAATGAATATAGATTTGGATGAAAATTGCTTAGGTCAGAGAATGTACCAAGAATGTAGCCTACCAGGTAACATTTTGACCAAACTTGAGGCCTGGTCAGAACTTTCTTTTCTGAGCACAGAAACTTTCTGGTTAAGCGCTATAAAAAATGCCACATGTTGTTCTATATTAGCTTCAAATTTGGTCTGGTGCCACAAAAATAGAAGGAAAACTGAATTTTCTAAAAAAATTGAAACAATCTGATAAAATGTACCAGATACACCTGCATATTCATGTTTTCGACCACTTGAGAAAATATACACACATACTTGTACGACACTAAAATGTACGACATAATTTATTCCACCACAATCTTTTTGAAAACGTGCCGACACTAAAATAATGAGTACAAATGAATGCCTGCATACTCCAATTAGCCGCAGTAACTTATCCACACCATGTTTACCTCGCAAAAATTAATTTATAAGCCTTTCAATCGATAGTTTAGTGAACACAAATAGATTTGTCGTAGTTGTCACAAAATGTCACATCCGATAGCTCTAAGAGTCGTTTCAAAATTTGGTCAGTAGTATCAGACTATCTGTACACACTTAACAATGCTCATTAACAGCTGATACATATAAACGGTTCAGGAATGGTCGGTTACTCAGGTATTGGGTACCAGACTGACAATCTTAAATTCTGGATAATTTTGATATATTTATTTACAATGAAATAAAATTGTTATTTTCAGGAAAAAAATGTGTTTAGAATGTAGGCAGTCCTTTGTATTGCTGATTATAGCTTCAGCGTGTTTCTAAAAAGATTGTGTAAGTTTTGTCAAGTTGTCAACTATTTTCTTTGTCGCATAATTTCATAAGCGTTCGAAAATCGTTCAACTGTATACGTGGGTATAATTAACATTTTCATCGGCCTATTTGGGACCATTATCCCAAAAAATATACTTTTGTATATAATTAAGAATGTTGAAATTGACATGACCACTATCAGAGTCAAGGTCAAATTAAGCTACAGCATCATTGCAACTTTTATATTTTATTTGATTGTGTTTACTACAATTCAGATAATGTGTTAATTTTGAAAGTTCCTTATTTAAAAAAAATGGATTTTTTTTGTGTATTAATTACAACCTGGGCTGTTCAAAGTTAGTGTTTATGTTTGGTTGTTTTTTATTTTCAGAGATATGTCTGTGGTATATCCATTTTTGAGAGATTTTGAAGCAGAGCAGGCAAAATCAGAGCAGGCTTCATGTGGGACAGTCGCCGGACCAAGTACCGCTACTATTGCTGATTGTGCAGATATATCCCAGCTTGATTATGTACTAGAGACACCACAAAAACCATCAAAGAAAAGGTATCTCCAACATTATATTATATAGATGATACTTAGGAAATGGGGACCTGATGGTTATGAGTCTAATTTCAAGGTTAATGATTGGCCATGGTCGTATATGTATAATATATCAATTATCATAATTTAATTTTAATACTGATGGGGCATACATAAATAAATGTATTATAGGATATCAACTACATGTTTAGTGAGTGCAAATAAACAAATGACATATGGTTTATTTGGAGTAAAATTTTGTCTGAATTTCTATTCTTTGGGCTTAAAAATACACCTCGTATCATGGGAAGTGGGGTTAGCAGCCTTTTATTTCCTTTGTGTACTAAGGAAATAGTAATTATCATAGTGTCGAAGCAATTGTCTTCAAATGCCCCAATGTGTATGATAAATGAGTGGTAAATGGCTGGAAATGTTATGTCAAGGCTTTTCTCATGCAATACAATTAGTTATACATGTATGTATATATTCACTGACTTATTGACCGAAACCAAAATGAAATATAAAAACCACACATCACTTGAATCATCACTACCAGCAGCTAGAATTCCATTAATTATGATAATATAGGTTTGGTTCCATGCAGTCCGGTTTCCAGCAAAATAGCCTCTGAATCTGGTGACTTTGGTTTCATGAACAATGCATGTAGTATCGCTATAGAAGTGGATTGATGTCAAATGCACCATTCCTATAATCATAATGTCAACAGATTGAGTGTTCATATAAGCAATATACAGATATGGAACCTGTCTTACATATATTAGTTGTTAATACCAATATTCCATTTTCAGCTATACTAGTACATGCATGCACATGTTTATATATATCATTATTAATAATGTATCAATGATATTTCATTTTAAGGGAAACAGCAATATTGTCTGGCCTAGGACTCAATCCATGGGAGCCACTCGGGCCAGCAGTGTTTGGAGGTAAGTGTGTAAAATAAATGCATTTTGATGGACTGTTCTGTATTTTTATATGGCAATATGCACATTAAAAAATAATTTGACATATTATTGCATTGGTTTGTCGTGCCGTCCTTTCACTTTTTTGTTTCTGATTGATAACTTTAGTACTGGTAAGTCTGAACTGAATGGAATGATATTTGGTGTATAAGTTCACTAACCCAAAAATACAGATCATGTTCAATTTGGGTTTTCACCAGAGTTATGGCCCTTTGGTGAAATTACCGCAGGCGTATTTTGCCATGTCCTAGCGATGCTTTTGTTTCGATTGACAGGGCAAAATTTTATGGTATTAGTACTTGTAATAATTCATTACACTTCATGCTGTGGTGAAGAAATTAAGAACACATGGTTTACAGATGCAATGAAATATTACAAGTTCAATATTCAAAGGGGGGACACAGTGAAATGGGGTTGGATGGGTTTTTGGTATATGTACTGTAGATGCAAAAACATGCCTTGAATGAGGAGTTGTATTGTGAGTGCGTAAATTTAAATCCAAAATACATATTTATTCCTGGAACAGGGGGGTGGGTCGGAAAAAAATTTCAGGCACGTATGGCATTTTTTCCCTTTCGATCATTTTTTGTACCCACCCACCCCCACCGACAATTTTTTTTCCGTTTTCGGCAGTTTTTTCCGACCTTTTTTTGACACCCACCCCCCCCCTTTTAACACTAAAACAGAGATTTGCGGGGGGAAATTCACTGTAAACAGCTGTATATGAATTTCTGTGCATACAATTTATCATGGATGTTAACATGGACATGTAAATAGGAATGAGTAATTTTGAGGTCATTCGGCCAAAAAAACATGGCTGCCAGCGGCCATCTTGGATTTCAAACTTTGCAACAAAATACAACACGATAACTGCCTGCAGTCAGTTTACCAGTTAGAATTACATTATTTCTCTCATTCAAACTGATTCAAAGTGGTTTTGAAGCCCAACTCATTGCCAAAACACTAAAAACAAGCAGGAATTTATTTGTTTTAGTTGCGGAAAAAATTGCTTGTTGGTGGCTTTGACCACCCACCCACCCCGGCATACGTGCCGGAAGAAATTTGTTCACCCCCCCCCCCCCTGGAACAAAAAGAAAAACTGAGATTTTTCGTGAAATTTTATATTTTCTCAATATAATCAACTTATGATGTCATGCAGTTTTGGCCACATTTACGAATTAATGTTGACTTAATGCAGAGTATTCAAATTTATTTCAGCCACAACACCAACGACTCATGGTCCTCGACATTATTCAACACCTTTGCCTGGAAAAAGTAAAAGTACCCTAACAGAGAGGTGAAACTTTTAAAGGGATGTTTATTATACCACAGTGCTATGAGACCAGGAATATGTTTACTCCCACTCGTAATTTTCATATGAAAATGCAACAAACTGTGCATTGCATGACTCCGCCATGTAGTCACCATTTTTGAAAGACACCCAAGGTTGACAATATGCCAAGTCATGAGACTACTTTACCATCACATTTTTCCATTTATTCCAACATTGTTGTTAGATCATTGAATCCCATTACTGAGCTGTGTATTAAAGGTAGCCTGTGTACAAACCTGGTCATAGAATCGAATGGTCTAATGGTTGTTAATTCCTATGGCAAACAATACAATTACGCTTAAAAATAGTTTGTAAACTGGCTGAATTTGTTTGAAATTTGAATCTTCTGACTTGAATTTTTTCCACATTTGAAGGCTCTCAATGCAAATCAAGAAAATACCAATTATTTGAGCTCCCAATACTTAAATGGTCATGATATTCAACAAACAAGTATGTTACAGGTTCTTCGCACTAGACTCAGATGATAGTGATGAAGAAGGCGATGTACATGATACAACCTTGGGGTGAGTAGGATATAATTTATTCCATGATTGATGTTGATAATTTGTCATAATCACAGTTCAATCAATATGCAGTCCTTCCCACCCGAATGCACTCGTGATTTTCAATTCATGGGTGCTAAAATTTGCACTCGTCCCTCTTGTCAAAATGCTTATGGTGACTGTAATCGCTGATTCAATATTGAACTATTTTAAGGTTTATTTATATCCTTTCCCATCTCAGTTCAATTATTGGCTAATGAAAGTGTAAATGAACATAGGCCTATCCCGCCATGACATTTTGTTTAGAAAAACCCAGAAATCCATTATATTATGGGTGCAATATTACACCCTTCATCTGAAGTATGGGAAGGACTGAATACGTATGTGGCCATTAAAAGTAATGTGAAACCCCAATCAACAAACAGTCAGTATCGACACATTGTTTTTCGAAATCCAATGACAGTCCTTTTGTTTTGTTACAAATTGAATCTGCATACAAAATATGCCAGGGTCTGCCAAGTTATTTATTTGATAGAAAACTTCACTGATCAAGTTAACAAGATATGCTAACTTAAAACTAATATATTTTACAGTCATTTACCAAGAGTCAGATTCTTAACTCCACAAGCTATACATGTATATGTTATTGTTGTGAGCTTTACAGTCATTGAAATTGATCGAGTTGTGTAGCAAACTCAGTCTATGGTTTTATGAAGGTTTGTAACTGTACATCTTTGTTTGAGTCGCAAGCTCGTAAACGCAAAAACCTGAACAAATGTTGACAAATTTCAATAACTTTCTGTAAATGACGTCTTTGCTACCCGTAGTGCTAGTTGCACCCCCCCCCCCCAACACAGCAAAACTTTAGCATGATAACTAAAACAAAATATTCTACGATCTGGCTGATATTTATTTAGCGATCACTTGTACCCAATCATGTTTCTAACCACCATAACTAGCAACAGCATCTTTGAGCTTGTTTACAACACACATACATAGTAAATAATGTTGTTTTAATTCTTTACTGTGATTTTGTTTTTCAGTGAACTCGATGCTTCAAATATCGACTTCTGGAATCCTGACTGGGATATTGAAATGGACGATAACTCAATACCCCAGCACTGTGACGTTAAAATCCATTTGACGAAGGAAGAGTGCATCAACTCCAGAAAATTCATCACATTTGAAGAGTCCCTTCTGGAGTTGATAAAAAACATTCACCAAGGACAAATGTCGAATTTGTGAAGCGATTCTTCAAATTAGTACTAAAATGATTGGAACATGCTACTGTCTGCGATGGACATGTCCAACGGACCGAACCCATATGGATGGCCAGTGGCATTCCCAGCCAACACTGAATGGCATGCGAGCTGGGAACATCCTGGTTCCAGCAACACTAGCTTTGTCTGGGAACAATTACCATAAAGTGGCACTGATGGCTAAGTTCCTTAACCTTGGATTCATCTCAAATTCATCACATTACAGGTATTAATATATCATGTTTACTGAGAACATTAACAATATAGAATCTTCTAATTCAATAGCAGGAATAGTCGGAATATAAAATAACGTGCAGGGTTCGCATAAAAATGAACAGTCCTTCAATTTCGGATCCTGTAATGAATAGTTCTTAAAATCAGATTTGAACCATGAATAGTGCTTCACAGAAACAAAATATGCCTCCATTTTGCATGATTACCCCACTGATTGCTGGAACTTTTACTCCCTTTATAGTCGTATTGAGTAGGCAACCATGATTGATGATTTATTCGTCAATTGTTGTTGCTTATACTCAACTTGTCACTCTTAGTACTGCATGTTTTAGAGGGCAGGATGAGGACTAATTTTCATACTATTATTTCACACTAATGAGGTACAGAACCATGTCTGTGGTTCTTCCCCCAACAATTCTACAGCTTTCGGAATATTGTTATCTATTCGGTCCAACTGTTGACTATGTGAGTCATTACAATTCATGAATGGTGTTTGCTTATCTGTAGAAATGATTTTGAATATTTAATAGAGTTACACACAATTTATTTGACCACTAAACAGACTTAAAGCCTCATTTTAACCACATAGCACTTGGGAACCCCAGTTACACAAAATATTATATATTATTCAAAAGTGAATTTGAGGTTTTTCTTTCATGTGGGATGTGTCGCCACCACCCAGAACAATCGTATGATCAAATCCACACTATGTGCTCTATGTGACAAGTGAAGTATTTTCTTTCAGAGTTCAGGCAAAACATGTAGCTCCTGCTGTGGACAAATACTGCACAAAATTGCAAGATCAAATACTTGCAACTAAAACTGAGCCACTAATACTGTCCGGTTTTGGGCGGATGGATTCGCCGGGCCATACTGCTCAATACTGTACCTACTCCCTCATGGACACAAAGACCCAAGAAGTGATTTCATCAAAATTTGTCAACTGCAGAGAGACAAACTTCAATTCCGTTATACTGGAAAAGAAAGGATTTGTTGAAGCAATGGATGAAGTTTTGGCGAAAGCGACAGTTGGCATCAGTGAAGTAATCACAGATTCAAACACACAAATAAAGGCTCTAATGAGTAAGTTTAGCTACATTATGAAGCCATGATTAGTTGACATTATGAATTTATCATTCATACTGATAATACTGCAGTCATTACCCCATATTTCAAGTTAATTACTTTGAGGATAGTGGTATGTACTTATTACTCATATATAATATATTTGATGATCAGCTTTGTTAAAAGTAATTTTGAAATATTTTTCTCAAAATAAAACACTCTTTAACAGTTTTAGACTACCAGTGAGTGGTTCCTTTATAGGTCAACTTTACTATGAAGTTTGAGCCATTGACATTGGTTGGTCATCTGTCATCCATGTGTGGGTGCATCTGTCAACATTTTCCTTTGGCACACCATACAGGCCACATCCCTCATCCGATCATCACCAATCTTCATATGGTTCCTCGGGTGACCTCTAAATGCGAGCTTGCTACTTTTTTTCGAATTCTGTTTAAAAAAACTTGGCTTCCAGTGGTCATCTTGCATTTTATTCTTTGTATGACTAAATCATTTAGCACATTCTACAGGTCATATCTCTCATCCGATCGTCACTAAACTTCACATGGATCTTCATTGTGACCTCTAGATGAGAGCCGCTAATTCTGATTTTAAAAACATGGCTGTCAGCGGCCATCATGGATTTTACTCTTTGTATGACTAAATCTGTTGGATGCTTACAAACTTTCTACATTCCTTACCTCTCCATTAACTTTAACATTTGACAATAGCCCCTCTGCAAGTTGAGCTGCAGTGTCATTGACACTTTCATTTTTGTGTATTCCCAAATCTGTAAACAATATAATTTTGATAATCTGTTCGGATTTTTTTAGGGACTGGCATCAAATATAAAGAAATTGAACATCAGTTGGACTTGTGGCATGTGGCAAAAAATATGGTTTCCAAAATTGTTACGGTAAGTGAATATGCATTAGGCCAAAAAAACAACATCTTTGTTTCCGATACCCTGTCTGGCTGAGACTTTCTTGCCTGCCTCAATCTTTTTTTTCAATTTTCTCCAGAAGGCTAGTCTATAGTTAGAGTGTCAATGAATATTTATCATTTTTCCCAATCCAAAAAGCAAAAATAAGTCGGTTATTAAGCTCAAGATTGGTAAGATCTTTCTGCAGAGTGAATTAATTCAATGGATAACATGTTTCTATCCAGTGCTTGTCGCATTTTCTATACAGATTGATCTACCATATTCCATCGGATTATTGGGACCATGACTACACTATTATATCGCTTTAATATGCCTGAAAGATTTAAAAAAAAACAAAAACAATTGTAAAAAAAATTAAAGTGTCAATGACACTGTAACTTGGAAAAGGAATAATTTAATGTATTACAGTCAATGGAGCGATTAGGAATGTGGAAAGTTGAATGTCTAATACTAGTTTATAGACATCATGAGAAAAGTAAAATCCAAGATGGCTTCTGGCGGTCATGTTTTTTGGCCGAATGACCCCAAAATGACTCGTTCCCATCTACATGTCATTATTAACATTCATGACAAATTTTATGATGATCAGACTAAAGGTACGACCTGTAGCCCGTGCTAAAGAATTTAGTCATACACAGAGTAAAATCCAAGATGGCTGCTGGCGGCCATGTTTTTCAGCCGAATGACCCCAAAATGACTCGTTTCCATCTACATGTCATTGTTGACAATCATGACAAATTTCACGACAATAAGACGAACAGTACTGCCTGTAGCCCGTGCTAATGGATTGAATTTTGCAATCCAAGATGGCCGATGGCAGCCATGTTTTTTTTTCCGAATGACCCCAAAATGACTCGTTCCCAATGTCAACATCCGTGAAAATTTCATAGTAATCGGACCAAAGGTACGAACTGTAGCCCATGCTAAAGGAAAGTGTTGACGCATCACACACGGACGACGGATACCAAGCCATGGCAATAGCTCAAACTTTACAAAGTAAAGTTGAGCTAAAACTCCCTGCCTGCCTGTCTGGGAAATTACCCCATTGTCTAAATGATAACTTGAGCAATCTTCATAAGAATCTCATGATATTTTCTGTGTAGGACATCGTCTTTTTTTCTCCAGAATTCGATGTCTATGCTTTTAAAAAAGCCAACATCCAAAAAGGCCACGTTTCGGGGGATATGTGGCCTTTGTCATAAACTGATAATGCCCCAGCATCCTATGGAGCCGAGTGGTTCGTCGATCTATTTATCCATAAAAACATTTCACCCTTGGTTTTATAAGTGTTCATTTTGCAAAGTTATCACCCCTGAATACTCCCAACTAAATGCGGTATCAATTAAGCACATACAATTTGAAAACAAATCAAAGTTATTGATCGCTGGTACGTATCGCATTTAAAATACATGTGTATGTCATATTACTTTTCTTTTTCTTTTTGTGAAAGTGACAGTGTCCCTAGTCCCCAATAAACATCAGTGTGTCAAAAATTACCTTGGCTTACTAAAATATATCAGGTGTTCAATGTATGACTTGCTAGCAAAATGTACTAACCATATTAAGTGTATTCTACAGTGTAAAAGTAGAAAAGGTGTAGTAAGACAATTGGATATTAAACTTTGGCCTTTAATTTCCACATTAGTATGTAATTGTTGTTAAATGTATTTGTATTATACAGGCAGGGAAATACAAGGCTACAGCCGATATCTTGGCATGGATACCATCAGTTCGACGTCATCTATGGTATTGCGCAGAGAAATGCAATAAGGATGAAAAGAAACTAAAGGTAGGAATTCACAAACAAATTTAAGTCCATTTCCAGGTGTGGTATGGAAACAAACGGCCATCTTGTATTTAAAAATTCAATCCATTAGCACGGGCTACAGGCGGGAGTGTTCGTCTGATCATCATGAGATTTGTCTTGGAAGTTAATATTGACATATAGATTGGAACGTGTCATTTGGGGTCTTTCGGCCACAAAACATAGCTGCGGCAGCCATCTTGGATTCTCAAACAAAATGTCATTTTGTTATAGACCTATGTTCAGTTACACATTCACATGCTCATAATTAATAATGAAAGTGTCAATGACACTGTACTGACTGTAGCTCAACTTTGTAAAGAATGTAATTTTTTTGTGATGAGCAATGAATAGAGAGCTTAAAAAGGAGTGTAAAAAATGAGCAGTAAAGGATTTAGTCATACACAGAGTAAAATCCAATATGGCTGCTGGCGGCCATGTTTTTTGGCCGAATGACCCCAAAATGACTTGTTCCCATCTACATGTCATTATTAACATCCATGACAAATTTTATGATGATCAAACTAAAGGTACGAACTGTAGCCGGTGCTAAAGGATTTAGTCATACAAAGAGTAAAATCCAAGATGGCTGCTGGTGGCCATGTTTTTTGGCCGAATGACCCCAAAATGACTCGTTCCCATCTATGTGTCAATATTAACAGCCATGACAAATTTCATGATGATCAGACTAAAGGTACGACCTGTAGCCCGTGCTAAAGGATTTAGTCATACAAAGCGTAAAATCCAAGATGGCTGCTGGCGGCCATGTTTTTTGCCCGAATGACCCAAAAATGACTCGTTCCCATCTACATTCCAATTTCAACAGTCATGCCAAATTTATGATGGTCCGACTAAAGGTACGACCTGTTGCCCGTGCTAAAGGATTTAGTCATACAAAGAGTAAAATCCAAGATGACAGGAATAACTTAATGGGGGAATGGTCCATTTGGAATGACGAGATACACAATTTCCCTCAGAAAATAGATGAGACTAGATGCGACAGGATACTTGCATCATATATTTTTTTGCATCAACTATTTCATTACATTATTACAGGAAAATTGGATGAAAATTATGCACCATGTCACCAATGTGCATGTTTGGATGGATACTATGAAACGAACAGAAGGAAAGTGTGGTCACCCAATTCCTCTCCCAGAGGAAGAACGCAATAAACCATGGCTTAAACCTTCATCACCAGCTGCCAAAGCCCTGAGAGAGATTGTATTCAACAAGAATTTGATGAAAGACATGGTTTACTTGAAGAACTTCAGGCAAGTTTTTATTTTGAGTCGTCTGTCATAGATGAGCACCCTATAACATTCTTATATGTTATGAAATGAAAAATTAAGTAATTTCAACAACTTTATTTGTTATTAGTACATGTATAAAACAGCATAGGCTATAGACAATAGGGAAAAAATCCAATATCTTTGTAAATGACCCTTTCTCTCAGAACAGATGTATATGTTATAAAAAAAATGTATCACATGCATACATGGGAAACTTGTAAATGTTTACAGAAATGTTCTGCTCATTCCAGGCAAACAAGCTTCTTGGAGCTGTTTCATTCTCTGTTACTGATGTATTGCCCAAAGAGAATGCAGTTTGAGTGAGTATAACAATATCAGTTATATTATTCGTCCATATATAACATTACCCTATTACATCAATTTTCCCATTTCAGTATGGAAATTAAACAACCTTGTGAAACATATTGTTGGTAATTTGACGAAGGATGTGGCCTGTGATGCATGACAAAGGATATACTCACACAAAGAACAAAATCCAAAATGGCTGCCAGTGGTCATATTTTTCGTCTAAAATTGTTAAAATTTAATAGCGCCCATCTAGAAGTCATTCCGAAGCTCTGAATTGGATGAGAAAATATGGCCTTTAGGACGCACCAATATGTTTTTTTTTAGATGTGGATATTTAATTTCAATGAGATGTTAGTAAACACTTGTGAGTATTTTGTTTCATGAGATTGTTTTATATTATATAATTAACGGTTTTCTGTGGCTGAATTTGTTATCTAAATCTGTCTTTATAATGCACCAATTAATTTTTCCCTGTAAAATAAGCATTTCATTTAACGCCAACATTTTTTTTGCTACATTTTCATTCCCGCTGGCCAATATTTTGAAGCTCCACCTCACAATCTTTTATTTTAATTATTTATACTAAAAAATTCTTTAAGAGAAAAGATGTTTTACATTTAGACAAACATTGTTTATCAACATTGTCCATATTAAAGCATTTAGGAGATTACAACAATGAGACACTATATACAAAGTGATGCAGGTTGCTTTATTCACAGCACCTATACCCGTACTGGGGGTAAACTATAGACAACATAATTCACAAAGTAAAACAAAATAAAAAATGGGTTTGGACCATTGGTCACACTAAAAAATAAACACAAAATAAAAGTAATTCAAAGAAAGATGATTATGAATACCACAATAAAATATATTGAATGCAAAACTGCTCAACTTGAGTCATATTGCTTTTGCTCCGAGACTTCATGGACATTTGATGGGAACAACTCAATAGTGACGTACCAGTATATGAGTCATTGTCATGGATGATTTATGGACTTGCACATGGGTAGAATTGTATCTACTTTTTAAAAAATATTCATGCACGGGGTCGTAATCGTACGATAACACGGGGTCTTCGAGCGTGAATAGTTTCGTCCATGGAATCCCGTGCACAAAAATATCCGCACTCAACAGTCTGGCATTCTTTGATGTTACCGCGACATGTATTACGCTGTATCTAATGTCGCTATTTGGCATGCTGTTTCTTATTGTTTTTGTTCGGGAGATGGACTGTGTCGATTTCATTTTGTCAATATTAATGAAAATAAGTGTAGATATATAGCCTGTTGACACAGACAAGACTGAAAAAGTTTGTAATAACGTCATTTATTTGTGCATGAGCGGGATTTCATGCAACGACCGACGGGGGAATGGGTCTGTGGGACGGACCCGCATCCGGCCTAGCGGAAACCCTGATTCATGTATTATATTCTTGCAGATTCCGGGCATACAAAATCCGAAATCAGTTGGCGGTGATTGACCACAATAAGCATGTGAATCGGGAATTCTCTAGAAATAAGGATGGCTCATTAAAGTAAATTTTGGTGGTAAAGCATATACAGTAATGTCCTAAGTAATCGACCTCTTAACCAAAGCAGAATTATTGGTAACTTTTCAGGATTTAGTCGGAAATATGGCTTGTTGCCATTCATCGTAAAACTCACAGGGAGAGCTTTCCGATGAATGGCAACAAGCCATATGTCCAACTAAATCCTGAAAAGTTACCCATAATTCTGCTTTGGTTAAGAGGTCGATTACTGAGGGCATTACTGTATTCTGGAAATATTTAATGTCTACATATTTTCACAAATCTGTTTAGATCTGTTTTGGATTAGATCAGGACATGTTCATCCGAATTAGTATCATGGCATATTGTCATAGAAAATGGAAATTTAAAGGCACGGGAGGCCTTAGTTGTCGAATATATTTATATTTGTTCCAATCACCGTAAACAGAAAAACATTAAAACGCATAGTTTCGTTCATTTATACCATGACCATTGCGTAAACAGCATGCTATCATAAAGACCTACTATATTTTACCTAAGCAAGAGCCTGATTGTGTTACAGAAGACAGCACAGTGTTACTGGCTAATCACACACAAATGACATAAACGCTCTTTATTAGTTCCATATCAGGAATTCAGCAACAAAGAACTCTCTTTATGTTTACCATCATAATATAAACAAACACCAGGAAAGTAACTTTTTATGCTTTTGTTTACATAACAATGGTCAAACGTATCACAATAACATACGGTTTCTGCGATATTTCTGATTTGTATACGGACAAAATGTGTCTACATTTTAATAATCTTTCTGTTTGTGGCGGTTTTTGACTGGTGGAAATATTTTCACAGCATACCCACCGCCAAGGCCTCCCGTAACTTTAAGAGTCCATGGGTTTGCTTCTATTTAGATACATCTATGTGTATTGGATATAGACTGTGCTTTATCTTCTGGTAATGTCAGTTATTTATTGTATGACGTGCTGGTAAAAAAAAATCCTGAGTCCCATGCCCTCTTGGCTTTTTTTTATGTATTTGCGCCGTCATAATAAATTGAGATTAGTGAGACGGACAGAGGAAAACGGGCTATTTACAGCCGTCCAATCTTTAAAGGTATATTATGGACGTGTTCGGATGCTTGAAACTCATAAGTTAGTACTCATGTGCTATTCCAACTGTGGGAATGTATCATTCTACTAACATCGCCAAAAATCTCAAAGAAATCAACCATACCACTCCATAGATATCACCGACTGAACTACGCTTAATTGTAAATATTTACATCTCAAATTCGGGACGCAACAATCGGCGGTAAACAATCGCAAATTATTTCGCCATCGAGTCATTACATTGAATTAATTTATATGAGAATGACGATGTGTGTGTTGTAAATTTGGATTAATAATCGTAGAAATAACTACTTTGAGCAAGATTTCTTCTCTTCTGTCACCCAACCGGAGTGTTTCACATCACTTTAATTCTGCAATCCTAGTAATTACAATATTACATGTCATACATTAACATACACACTGGCGGTATTTCAATTGTCATGAGTCAACATCCTGTGCCAAAATGGAGCACTGTTTTTGTCAAAACATAAATCATGCAGCTCATCACTCGAGGATTGTAAGAACTTTTGAAAAAGATATATTATTATATATGCATATTCATGTTATCAATATAGTACAGGTCTCCCTTAAAAAAATTACAAATGATTTCCTGATTCAAATAGACCCTCAAGTTCTATGTGTCCATGTATATTAAAAGGGCACTCGTTTAAAGTGTAACAATATATACTGAACTTTTTCTATTAGTATAACCACCCAGAATCATGTCCCATCTTACATACATGAAATACCTAAAATATAGCAATATGAAGTTTAAAAAAAATCCCCATTTCAAATACATAAAGAGCCTCGTCAACATGCATATATAAACGCAAAAATGTTATGGTTAACAGCAATCTGAAATGCCTATTTCCTCCCTGGTGTATAGACATGGTGTGTATACATTATTGAGAGTCCATTCTATTGATGGGAGTTAATAACTTCATGTGTTGCCCATTTTGAACGAAGCCCCCCCTCTAAATGACGAGTGCCTCTTTAATTAACATATAAACTTTCTATTTTTGAAATTGCATTCAATTCATTCATCACACTTGTGAATGTCTCTACTCTGTGATTGTTCCCAATCTGTTGGCTTTGAAACCAACATATATCCCTCTGGTATCAGGATACTTCTCTCTGATTGCGCAAACACAGCTAGGAATTAAAACACGTTTGCCAGCTCCAAGATGGCCCCATTTATAAAGAGTATAGTTGGTATATGCCATATGTCTGTAATTGTTATTGGATGGTTCATCATCCAACACAAGTAAATCATTCCGATGAAGTAGAGAAACTCGCAGTGTCAGCTCGTTTTCTGCGACAACACCGCTGTTCGCGGTCAGTATCCATCTGCCTACACCTTCCACATTTACACTGGTTTTCATCAGCAAATGGTGGTGGTTGTTGCGAAGAAGGTTCGCATTGGTTGTCAGCTTGTGCAGCAGGTCTGATTTGGCTCGCAGTTTCAACACCTGTCTCCCCTGTAACCTGGGTTTCACTACTACCTTGACTATCACCAAGTAAATTTGCTGCCATGGTGGGGTAGGAGTTGACAGCATATTTAGCAAATTCCACTAATTGTTCCCTTGTCATCTGATCTATTATTCATTTCAGATATGTGAGTTCCTTCAACAAATATTCAAAAGAGCATACAGTACATCCAGCAAAGAAGGCAAAACAGTATAGCTACATAAAGGAGTTAACACTTGAAGTGCTATATGAGAGAGAAACTGGTGTTAAAATGTCTCCTCTGACTGAACGATCAGATGATGATCCAAAGAGACGACACAAGCTACGCCATGGAATTCCAAAACCACCCGTAGATGCGTTGATAAAGAAGAGAACGGAACGACACCCGGATGAAAATTGAAGTCATTTGTGCTTTAAATGTTTACTCTGACCATGTATCAATGTGTGTCGTTACACAATAGATTGAGTGCATTGTATGTCATTATACAATGGTATTATACACACAACTTATTATTGATATGAACATGACACAGGGACAAAATATATCTATAATTGATAATTGTACAAATTTCCTCCAAACTAGCGTTAAATGTATTATCATTAATAAACTTATTCTTTCACCTTGTCATATATGAGAACTTATTTTTGGAGATATTATTGTATCATATCAAAAAGCTGTCACAAGTTATCATTTTTTTTCGTCAGCTGTGTCTTATTTGACAACTTAGTGAATATTTCCATATTAACTTTTGTTGTAAATGTTATTATTTTTTCATACCCTCTTGATTGTTCCCCAAACCCCCTCCCCCATTTGATTCTTATTAGCATAACTTGATGAAGTCAAGCTAAGTTGTCGACATGGCGTCATTTTTCAGGGATGATGGAACAAGTCATGTTGTGATCATTGGGCAAAAATAACAAAGAGCCCATGGCCATCTTGGATTTCAAAATTCAATCCTTTAGTTTGGGCTACAGGATGTACCGTTATGGTATGCTCAGATCATCCTTGAATTAACATTCATTGAACCCATTCCATAATACGACTGTATAACAGGAAATAGTGCCAGGTGTACCCAAATGTAACATTGTTTGCCCAGACGTGATTCGGAATCAGGGGACAAAGAATGAAAAAGAATCGGCATCTGTGACCGATTTTGATAGTTTGAAAAGTTATTTGATTAAATTTACGTAATTAAATATATCAAACTATTTTTTTTACAAGGCAAACAATGCATAGTTGAGTAAAACATCATCACATGCCTTACACAAGCAGATGTTAGTTTCATGTCCTAATTTACTGGACTTGATCTGTAAATGTTGCTACAAACTGGAGATGAGTTGTAGATCCTCTACATATGCATATGTTATAATACACACCTGAAGATGTTGTGATTGTGTTTCTTCGACAGTGCGAGTTTCAACTATTTGGTCATCATCATCATCATCTCTTTCATAGAGTTTCTGAAATATAAAATTTAATTTTATTTATAATGGCTACTGCTCTCGAAATTATTACATGGTTTACGGATTGCAAGTGTCTAGTCCTCCCTCCATCTGTGCAGATATCTCAACCATGGTTTACCAGATCTCAATGAAAGCATATTTCCATCAGCTCGGAACGCAAAATGTGACCCATTACTGAATCGTACACTGCAATTTCTTTTTAATAACTGTTTGCAATCCACCCTTCACCAAGTCATATTATGCTATTTGAAAAACATGAAAATTGGGCTAGTCATCACCCTTGACCTATTTTAGGTGTACTTGGAGGGTGCTAACTTAAATAATTGTAATACTTACAGCTCTTTATATATAATGTCCATACTAGTTGTTCTATTATGTATTTGTCCTTCTATATACAATAACAAAAATTTAAACCACATTTATTTCCATAGTCTCCCTCCAGTAACCATTTTGCCTGGTATTTGAAAATGGGTCAGGAACCTCTTTGTGAAATTTGGTACAAGCTATTATTGTGAACTAATTTTCAAGAACCATCGAACCATTGGATATCATAACCTCATTTACTTTTAAATGAGAGCAGACTTCATTTTTCTCATCTGTTTTAAAATCCATTGTTATATTGTCTCTTCATAATTGCTCAGATTCTATATACAATGAAGACTATATGTGAAATTCAAGATTTTGATCGAGAGAAATTATTTGTTGAAAATCTCTTGCAATATTTGGCTGAATTTATACAAGTTGAACAACATTTGGACTGAATTCTGCCATTCAGGTACAATGCCACTGCTATTCGGCTAACATACAAGACATGTTGAAACAAACACAGATTTGGTTCATATATGGCAGTGATGGTATAAACACTAAATTTGGTTGGCAAATGTACCTTCCTATATAATATATACGAATAAGCATTCCTATCCTGGTAAAAGTATTATCAGTATCGTATACCAGTATGTACCTTGAAACCACTCTGTAATGATACATTGAACACGCAAGGTGAAAGAATGTGATATCACTTACACCAGTTTCATGGTCGAAAGAATGCAAACTTTCATCCAGGGCAGGTCCATCATCATCTGAATGTTGCTGAAATTAAAAAGGGTACATACATGTAACACATGAAATAGGGAGAATGAGACAAAAATGAACTTGGAGGATGGGCTCAATACTTGACACTGCAACATTACATTCAGAATTTAAATAAAGAATTGTGAAAGTGTTATTGGGCACCACACCAAAAACCCCAACTGATTATTATATTATCATAATTATGGGACAACTTGTATTCTTAATTACGGTAGCAATTAATTGCCCTTATTGTGTTTTTCTCATGTTCGACAGTTTTTGTGGAAAATTCCATGCATTTACACATAGAAATAGCATAATTCATTCACAATAAGCTACAATCTGAATAATTCAAGTAGATATGGGAAAATGTGAATAATTCTAGTCGAAATGGGAAAAGTACTGCAAAAATTTCCCCTAAAATTACCCCAAAATTTACCCATTTTGACCAATGGTTAATTGAATTTTTAAATTTTGAATGTGGGGGGGGGGCGCTTCCACGTACTAGGTTATACATGTAGATGCCCCCTAGCAAGTCAGTTGAACGCAGGCTTCCAGAGCAAGTGCATATATCATATATTGGAAGTGGGGCCAGTCTTTTCATATTAAACTGTATATGTAGTATGCACATGCTAAACAATATTACATTTCCTATTGCACCCCTACATGTATCTTAACTGAGATGCATGCTACCATGATCCCTTCCAGGGCAGTGTGCATTTATCCATAAAAATGGGCTGGTCCCCAGAGTATTTATTTTCAAATGCAATGCTACATTATTACATCAAGTTGTTAGGGAGGTGTGTAGTTCATAATTTGCTCTCAACATTACCCACACACCCATTTTCCCCACTCCCATTTGGCTGCCCTCTTGTTGATATTAGATTATATTGTTAACTTCGATTTTTATGCGTGGTTATGTTCCAATAACGACAATACCTCTAAATTGTGACAAAAATTTATAATACAACGTAAATGCACAACCTAGTACTGACAATGTCACAATGTGGCAACTTTACAACTACATTGTATGTATAAACATCGATCTATACGTCGATGGTATAAATAGAGTAATGGGAAAGATGTACGTAAAAGTCGTTGGATGACACCCATGGATGATCTTAATTATCACTGATATTTTAACATAATTTTTAACCTGTACATAGACGTACTAAACTGTGAATAATACCGAAAGGGTGTGCATTTCAAGGCAGAAAGTCAAGAAACATTTAACCTGTACATAGACGTACTAAACTGTGAATAATACCGAAAGGGTGTGCATTTCAAGGCAGAAAGTCAAGAAACAGGTAAACAGGTACGTAACCCGCGCTGGACAGCCCCATTGTTGCCACCACCATGCCTTTACAATTATCTGTCAACATAAATATTCTAACCTGTACTTCTTGCCCACTTTCGTCGTCCGAGATCGACGAGATTCCAAACATCTCCGACAAAACAGATCCTTTCTTCTTTGGTCGATTTTGGCACTCGTTTCACGTGTTTGTGTTGACAAATTAACCGGGAACCGGATCACGCCTTTGAACAAAATAGTGCGAGGATTATTTCAGCGATTTTCGAGCTTGAACAAAAGGATGAAAATTATTTAAGATTCTTTGTGGACTAACAACGGGAACTTCATAGCACTGTTCGCCTAGTATATATATATTAATACCGCGGAAGTCCACCAAATGTGGGGGAAATGTCGCCGGTTGCAGCGGTATTACCGAGTGATCAAGGGAGGTAAACTCTGCATGGGGTTTGATACAAATATACAATTATATATCTAATGCGCGAAATCAAAAATGGCGACAAAGAAGCGTAACCATAAAGAGCGCTTTCATAAATAGTTATGACATAAAGAGCGTCTACATGCAGCATGTGACTATTCTGTGGATACTGTTGGTCGATGCGTGTCATGTCAGAGCCCTTAGCTGTCATAAAGAGCGTTTAGCATATGTTTCCAATATAAAGAGCGTTATGTGTGCCGCCTTATAACTCACCTACACCAGGTTTAATGGCAGCAGCGTGGTGATGGTGAAGTTATTATATTTAACATATTACAGCCTTGCTCAAAAATAATTTGTTGGGATGCGGATTGAATGCGGTGTTCACTAGTGTTCTAAGGCACATATTTATAAGATGGTGTGTCAATGCTGAGGGAATTAGTATGATGGAGGAAGTTCGGTTAGGGAGACCTAAGTAATCAGAGAATTTAACCATTCATTATGAATATGCTCTTTTAGATTAATTTACATATTAGCAGCGATAAGAGTACTTTTAGACTTAAGATATATGTGCCAAACAAATGAAAGGTGTACAAAACACACTAATAGCAACCACAACGAGCCCCAGCATTGTTGCTTTTCGTATAGAATAGAATGAATAGAATAGAGTTTATTTACCAATAAAGGCCCTCAGTGGGTAAGTTACAAAGTGTTATAAGTATAACAAACATATAGTATAGGGTGTAACAGCTAGATATAATCAGATACAAACATATAAAGTGACCATGACTGCATAACTAGTGAGAACTTTTATGCCCTTGCTTTGAAGTAAGATAATGGTTGTTGGCAAGTAATGTGAATAAAACGAAAAGAAAAAAAAAATTAAACCAAAAGATTTAAATATGTAGCATTTGAGAATGGAGTTAGCTTTTGTGTTTGTATAAAAATCTAATCTAGTAGCTATATAGGTCTTGGCTAGGCGTGACGTCCGAGTAATCGGCAGTCATGGTACAGCATGGGTTAAGTGATAAATAAGTAAGTGACTAGATTCTTGAAACATACTAAATAATGAGAATAAAAGAGATAAGTAATACAGTGTGACAATAAGAAAGGTTAAGGTAATTCCATATTTAAAGTTATGGGTATTTAATGTACAGCCCTGGATTATTGGGATAAAGCAGTTTGTCTAAGTATAAAGCTTTCCTTAATGAAATTGCTAATAATCTTTAGTGAGTGAATGTTGACATGAGCCAATGAAATTTTTGCTGGTTACTCAGGTTTGAGAAATGTGTACACTGATAACCTATTTCTTTATATAGTTGTTTTCTTGAATTCTGATATCTTGAGCATTCTGTCAAAAAATTATATTCATTTTCAATTTTATTCTCATTGCATACCTTACATAATCGTAAGGACCGGGGTGTTTTTTTGTTTTTTGGTTTATGTCTGTCCATCTCTATAATCAGGTTATGAGCACCAATTCTGAGTTGACACATAGCTTTTCTTGACTCATAGTTATCTAGATTTAAATATTCCTCTTTTTTAAATTTGTTTTTGTAAGTGAAATATGAGTCCAGTTTGCCCTCCCCGTTTGTAAGATATGAGTCACGAATAGAGTGCCATTCTTTCTTGAAAATTTTATACATTTGTTTATCAGTAATTCTCAGAACTTGCTCGAGTGGGAGATTTAGAATGGCTTGTTCTCTCATTTTTAGGTTTTGTAATATTGAGGTCATGGTAGAATACCATGTGTTGATGCCCTTTTTATGACCTAACTGTGTTGCCCGAAAAGCCTCTTGTAATAGGGGGTTGGCATTATGGTGAAGACGATGTAGATATGTAATGAGATATCTGACTATTTGAAAATACATTGGGAACCGTCCTAGCTCATATTGAACTCCTATATTGGGGCTTTTTTTGTTTACTCCCAGAATGAATCTACAGAATCTCATATGCGATCGGTCAGCAATGTTGTCCTCATATATTGTACTAAAAGGGTTCGCATTTGTACTAGCTCTTAGAACTGCCTTGTAGTTAGGGTTGTAACCTCCCCAGACTTCTACTCCATAGAGTAGAATTGGTTTGACGGTGTGATCGAATAGGTGTAACATGGTTTCAGGAGAGGCTCTAGAATTTGACATTATTTTACTTAATTTAAAAGATGCCTTAATGGACCTGTTATAAATATCCTGCCTACCGTGTGTGAACAGACGCTTGATTGAAAAATTAGACCTAGATATTTATAGTTTTGGACACACTCAATTATACAATTGTTGTAAATGAAGTTTTGTTGGAGAAGATGGCCACCTTTGTTAAAAAATAATATTTTTTGTCTTAGTCGTGTTAAGAGTAAGGCACCAATCATTGCAATATTGTTCAAGTAATTGAAGCTTCTGTTGTAAGCCAGTTGCAGTATGTGACATAAGAATCAGATCATCTGCATACATTAGGCATTCAATTTCATTTTCAACTAGTTTTACCTTGTCTTTTGATGATGAGAGATATGAAGGTAGGTCATTAACATATATACCTTGTCTTTTGATGATGAGAGATATGAAGGTAGGTCATTAACATATAGGTTGAACAGCAAGGGGCTTAATGTGTCCCCTTGTTTCACACCGATATTTGATGCGAACGAGTTACAAATACATCCATTTACTTTTACAGATAATTCACCCTTTGAATAGATGTTTTTTATTATGTCGTAGAACTTCCCACTGATATTAGATTTTAAGAGTTTTATGAGTAAGCCCTGATGACTAACGGTATCAAAAGCTTTTCTTAAATCCACAAAAGAGCAGAATAATTTCCCCCCTTTGTCACCCGTGTATTTATCTATGAGACTTTTCAGAATGAACATGTGATCTGCTGTTCTGTAATTTTTTCTGAAACCGGCCTGACTGTCTGATAACATGTCATGTTGATCGAGGTATTTCGTTAACCGTGTGTTCAAAATCTTGTTAAATGCTTTCCCCAGACATGAATTTATAGTTATTCCTCTATAATTATTAGGATCTTTGGGGTCACCTTGTTTAAATATTGGTATGATATACCCTTGGGTCCATTCTGTTGGATAAATTCCATTTGAGTATATCAGATTAAACAGTTTGTGATATTGTTTGAGAAGATATGGTAGACTGTCACCTATGATCTCATTTGATATGGAGTCTAACCCAACAGCTTTGTTGCTCTTGAGAGATTTGAGACTATTTTCAGTCTCCTCCATGGAGATACGAAAGTCGAGTTCTGAAAAAGTTTTTTTCTCTTTCAAGATTTTCCAGGCATTCCGATAATTGTTTATTTCTGTCAGAGACAGATGGGTTCATTTGATTGAGGTTCTTAAAATATGATGCCCAACTGTCCAGTTCAATATTGTTTTCCAACCTGGGTTCCTGACTGCCTTCTTCATATTGGAGAGTTTTGAGTAGTTTCCAGTATTCATTAGGATTATTCTCTCTAAGATTATCGAGCTTCTGTAGGAGAAGCAATTTATATTTATTTTTTTACTCGGAGTATTTTTTTATACTGTCGGTAGGATTTGAAATAACTATCAGCCTTATTGAAGGGATTTGTTGACATGTCGTTGGCTTTATATTGTAATGTCTTGCGCCTATCTCTCAGTTCACCATCAAACCAATTATTTGTGCGTTTCCGATTGTGGTATTTGGAATGTTTGAACTTTAGTGATATGTTGGCTGCCTGAATTAAAATATTTTCTAGATCTACTGTTGCTTCGCCAATCTGCTCTGCGGAATAAGTTGATTGTTGAAATTTGTATATTTGTTTTTGGATATTCGGACAATGGAGTGCAAGCTGGAATGCAGATTTGGAATCGTTTGACCAGCTAAATTTGCCAGGGGCTGGTTTCTGATGTTCGGTTGAATGCGATTTTGATTTGATTTTTCTGAATGTTGTAGATATAATACATTTAAGACTGCAATGACAGTCAGACATTGTAGGTTGGAATGGAGAGACCTGAAAATTTAAAATTTGGTCCATTAGCTCCCTTGAGACTATCATATTGTCCACAACACTCACACCGTTTGGCTTAAAGCAAGTGGGACTACCAATGGAGTCTCCAAAAATTCTACCATTTAATAATATTAAGCCTTGTGAAACACACATGTCTATCAGTTGTTTACCCTGTTTGTCACCGATTGGGTCAGAATTAGTTCTTATATTAATTTGACTTGAATTGTCTGCAAGATCAATCATTTGGTGATCATCGTCATTTTCAACAATGTCAACTATGTTACCAGTTCGAGAGTTCAAGTCTCCACAAATCATAATGTGACCTTTCTTTGAATAAGTTTTCGTTATGTCCTCCTCTATTGAACTTAATACATCATAATCGAGCCTACTCTCATAATGTGAATCTTTTGTTAAATTGAAGAAATGTTTATCAAGTTGGAGCCATTGGTAGTCTACACTGGTGTTCTTCAAAAGGTGTACTCCTTTGGCTATGCTGGTACTTATTAAAATACACAGACCACCAAAGTATCTACCGTTTGAAGAAATATTCCGACATACTGGGAAATACTTGAAACCGTTTACATTAATACTTTCTTCGGAACCCACATGTGTTTCAGTTAGAAGAATGATATTGCAATTATGAATATGTTGAAGGAAATATGGATCATTGTACTTTTTATATGATCCTGATGTTAAACCTCCAACATTCCGTGATAGGATTTTCAGCTGATGAATCAGCTTTTTGGAACAATTGTCACCTGCACTAGTAGTCCTGGTTGTATGGCCAGGTTCAGTATGAACGTTGATGTCTCCTATTGTTTTGTGTGAAACCATTGTTTCTACTAGAGTAGCTTTGGTCTTTTTCATTTATGTAGTTCCATGGATTGCGGTTGTTGTTGTTGTAGTTTGTCCATCCTTTGATTTGATGTTCATGCTGATGAGTATTGGTTGTGATGCCTAACTGTTCTTTGATCTTAATTGAAATATTAGTGGCGAGAACTATAGCGCCATGACCAGATAGATGGTACAAGTCATCTTGATTTAAAATATGACGTCACTTATTTTTACAATAACACGAAACCAAATTTCGAAAAAATCATCATAACCGCTCTATTAATGACAAGGATTATGTATTGTTGCGCTAACCACGGAGTACTGAACTTGTTACATATTAAATACTGAAAGATGTGAGTACCCAATATAATATAATACACGATACATGCCTGTCCATAGTTATTCAACTATTAATAAATCTCGTTTTCGTCCATCTGCGTTTGGTCATTGAATCGTTATCAAGCAACTGAATCGCGAAATCTCTCCCTGAATCATCTACACAATTGTGCCGTGTTACAATACTTGAGTCACATGACCTGATATTCCGCAATACCACAAGCCCCCTCAATCGCTAGAATGACAATATAAAAGCTGCCGTGATTTGAATGTCACCCAATTCCTCTCCCAGAGGAAGAACGCAATAAACCATGGCTTAAACCTTCATCACCAGCTGCCAAAGCCCTGAGAGAGATTGTATTCAACAAGAATTTGATGAAAGACATGGTTTACTTGAAGAACTTCAGGCAAGTTTTTATTTTATGTCGTCTGTCATAGATGAGCACCCTATAACATTCTTATATGTTATGAAATGAAAAATTAAGTAATTTCAACAACTTTATTTGTTATTAGTACATGTATAAAACAGCATAGGCTATAGAAAATAGGGAAAAAATCCAATATCTTTGTAAATGACCCTTTCTCTCAGAACAGATGTATATGTTATAAAAAAAATGTATCACATGCATACATGGGAAACTTGTAAATGTTTACAGAAATGTTCTGCTCATTCCAGGCAAACAAGCTTCTTGGAGCTGTTTCATTCTCTGTTACTGATGTATTGCCCAAAGAGAATGCAGTTTGAGTGAGTATAACAATATCAGTTATATTATTCGTCCATATATAACATTACCCTATTACATCAATTTTCCCATTTCAGTATGGAAATTAAAACAACCTTGTGAAACATTGTTGGTAATTTGACGAAGGATGTGGCCTGTGATACATGACAAAGGATATACTCACACAAAGAACAAAATCCAAAATGGCTGCCAGTGGTCATATTTTTCATCTAAAATTGTTAAAATTTAATAGCGCCCATCTAGAAGTCATTCCGAAGCTCTGAATTGGATGAGAAAATATGGCCTTTAGGACGCACCAATATGTTTTTTTTTAGATGTGGATATTTAATTTCAATGAGATGTTAGTAAACACTTGTGAGTATTTTGTTTCATGAGATTGTTTTATATTATATAATTAACGGTTTTCTGTGGCTGAATTTGTTATCTAAATCTGTCTTTATAATGCACCAATTAATTTTTCCCTGTAAAATAAGCATTTCATTTAACGCCAACATTTTTTTTGCTACATTTTCATTCCCGCTGGCCAATATTTTGAAGCTCCACCTCTCAATCTTTTATTTTAATTATTTATACTAAAAAATTCTTTAAGAGAAAAGATGTTTTACATTTAGACAAACATTGTTTATCAACATTGTCCATATTAAAGCATTTAGGAGATTACAACAATGAGACACTATATACAAAGTGATGCAGGTTGCTTTATTCACAGCACCTATACCCGTACTGGGGATAAACTATAGACAACATAATTCACAAAGTAAAAAAAAGTAAAAAATGGGTTTGGACCATTGGTCACACTAAAAAATAAACACAAAATAAAAGTAATTCAAAGAAAGATGATTATGAATACCACAATAAATATATTGAATGCAAAACTGCTCAACTTGAGTCATATTGCTTTTGCTCCGAGACTTCATGGACATTTGATGGGAACAACTCAATAGTGACGTACCAGTATATGAGTCATTGTCATGGATGATTTATGGACTTGCACATGGGTAGTATTGTATCTACTTTTTTAAATATATTCATGCACGGGGTCGTAATCGTACGATAACACGGGGTCTTCGAGCGTGAATAGTTTCGTCCATGGAATCCCGTGCACAAAAATATCCGCACTCAACAGTCTGGCATTCTGTGATGTTACCGCGACATGTATTACGCTGTATCTAATGTCGCTATTTGGCATGCTGTTTCTTATTGTTTTTTCGGGAGATGGACTGTGTCGATTTCATTTTGTCAATATTAATGAAAATAAGTGTAGATATATAGCCTGTTGACACATACAAGACTGAAAAAGTTTTTAATAACGTCATTTATTTGTGCATGAGCGGGATTTCATGCAACGACCGACGGGGGAATGGGTCTGTGGGCCGGACCCGCATCCGGCCTAGCGGAAACCCTGATTCATGTATTATATTCTTGCAGATTCCGGGCATACAAAATCCGAAATCAGTTGGCGGTGATTGACCACAATAAGCATGTGAATCGGGAATTCTCTAGAAATAAGGATGGCTCATTAAAGTAAATTTTGGTGGTAAAGCATATACAGTAATGTCCTAAGTAATCGACCTCTTAACCAAAGCAGAATTATGGGTAACTTTTCAGGATTTAGTCGGAAATATGGCTTGTTGCCATTCATCGTAAAACTCACAGGGAGAGCTTTCCGATGAATGGCAACAAGCCATATGTCCAACTAAATCCTGAAAAGTTACCCATAATTCTGCTTTGGTTAAGAGGTCGATTACTTAGGGCATTACTGTATTCTGGAAATATTTAATGTCTACATATTTTCACAAATCTGTTTAGATCTGTTTTGGATTAGATCAGGACATGTTCATCCGAATTAGTATCATGGCATATTGTCATAGAAAATGGAAATTTAAAGGCACGGGAGGCCTTAGTTGTCGAAAATATTTATATTTGTTCCAATCACCGTAAACAGAAAAACATTAAAACGCATACAGTTTCGTTCATTTATACCATGACCATTGCGTAAACAGCATGCTATCATAAAGACCTACTATATTTTACCTAAACAAGAGCCTGATTGTGTTACAGAAGACAGCACAGTGTTACTGGCAAATCACACACAAATGACATAAATGCTCTTTATTAGTTCCATATCAGGAATTCAGCAACAAAGAACTCTCTTTATGTTTACCATCATAATATAAACAAACACCAGGAAAGTAACTTTTGATGCTTTTGTTTACATAACAATGGTCAAACGTATCACAATAACATACTGTTTCTGCGATATTTCTTATTTGTATATGGACAAAATGTGTCTACATTTTAATAATCTTTCTGTTTGTGGCGGTTTTTGACTGGTGGAAATATTTTCACAGCATACCCACCGCCAAGGCCTCCCGTACCTTTAAGAGTCCATGGGTTTGCTTCTATTTAGATACATCTATGTGTATTGGATATAGACTGTGCTTTATCTTCTAGTAATGTCAGTTATTTATTGTATGACGTGCTGGTAAAAAAAAAATCCTGAGTCCCATGCCCTCTTGGTTTTTTTTATGTATTTGCGCCGTCATAATAAATTGAGATTAGTGAGACGGACAGAGGAAAACGGGCTATTTACAGCCGTCCAATCTTTAAAGGTATATTATGGACTTGTTCGGGTGCTTGAAACTCATAAGTTAGTACTCATGTGCTATTCCAACTGTGGGAATGTATCATTCTACTAACATCGCCAAAAATCTCAAAGAAATCAACCATACCACTCCATAGATATCACCGACTGAACTACGCTTAATTGTAAATATTTACATCTCAAATTCGGGACGCAACAATCGGCGGTAAACAATCGCAAATTATTTCGCCATCGAGAGTCATTACATTGAATTAATTTATATGAGAATGACGATGTGTGTGCTGTAAATTTGGATTAATAATCGTAGAAATAACTACTTTGAGCAAGATTTCTTCTCTTCGGTCACCCAACCGGAGTGTTTCACATCACTTTAATTCTGCAATCCTAGTAATTACAATATTATATGTCATACATTAACATACTTGTTGTAACATCAAATGTTACTGTGGGTAGATTAGAAATAATTCTAAAGAGATTAAATTATGTATCACACTGGCGGTATTTCAATTGTTGTCATGAGTCAACATCCTGTGCCAAAATGGAGTACTGTTTTTGTCAAAACATAAATGATGCAGCTCATCACTCGAGGATTGTAAGAACTTTTGAAAAAGATATATTATTATATATGCATATTCATGTTATCAATATAGTACAGGTCTCCCTTAAAAAAATTACAAATGATTTCCTGATTCCTGATTCAAATAGACCCTCAAGTTCTATGTGTCCATGTATATTAAAAGGGCACTCGTTTAAAGTGTAACAATATATACTGAACTTTTTCTATTAGTATAACCACCCAGAATCATGTCCCATCTTACATACATGAAATACCTCAAATATAGCAATATGAAGTTAAAAAAAATTCCCCATTTCAAATACATAAAGAGCCTCGTCAACATGCATATATAAACGCTAAAATTTTATGGTTAACAGCAATCTGAAATGCCTATTTCCTCCCTGGTGTATAGCCATGGTGTGTATACATTATTGAGAGCACATTCTATTGATGGGAGTTAATAACTTCATGTGTTGCCCATTTTGAACGAAGCCCCCCCCCCTCTAAATGACGAGTGCCTCTTTAATTAACATATAAACTTTCTATTTTTGAAATTGCATTCAATTCATTCATCACACTTGTGAATGTCTCTACTCTGTGATTGTTCCCAATCTGTTGGCTTTGAAACCAACATATTTCCCTCTGGTATCAGGATACTTCTCTCTGATTGCCCAAACACAGCTAGGAATTAAAACACGTTTGCCAGCTCCAAGATGGCCCCATTTATAAAAAGTATAGTTGGTATATGCCATATGTCTGTAATTGTTATTGGATGGTTCATCATCCAACATAAGTAAATCATTCCGATGAAGTAGAGAAACTCGCAGTGTCAGCTCGTTTAGCACAAGAGCTTCTATGTCCCTGCGATTTGTGACAGTTGTGCATTCCCCTCTTGTTCTGCGACAACACCGCTGTTCGCGGTCAGTATCCATCTGCCTACACCTTCCACATTTACACTGGTTTGCATCAGCAAATGGTGGTGGTTGTGGCGAAGAAGGTTCGCCTTGGTTGTCAGCTTGTGTAGCAGGTCTGATTTGGCTCGCAGTTTCAACATCTGTCTCCCCTGTAACCTGGGTTTCACTACTACCTTGACTATCACCAAGTAAATTTGCTGCCATGGTGGGGTAGGAGTTGACAGCATATTTAGCAAATTCCACTAATTGTTCCCTTGTCATCTGATCTATTATATGTAATTAAGAATATAACATTATTCATTTCAGATATGTGAGTTCCTTCAACAAATATTCAAAAGAGCATACAGTACATCCAACAAAGAAGGCAAAACAGTACATAAAGGAGTTAACACTTGAAGTGCTATATGAGAGAGAAACTGGTGTTAAAATGTCTCCTCTGACTGAACGATCAGATGATGATCCAAAGAGACGGCACAAGCTACGCCATGGAATTCCAAAACCACCCGTAGATGAGTTGATAAAGAAGAGAACGGAACGACACCCGGATGAAAATTGAAGTCATTTGTGCTTTTAATGTTTACTCTGACCATGTATTAATGTGTGTCGTTACACAATAGATTGAGTGCATTGTATGTCATTATACAATGGTATTATACACACAACAACTTATTATTGATATGAACATGACACAGGGACAAAATATATCTATAATTGATAATAGTACAAATTTCCTCCAAACTAGCGTTAAATGTATTATCAATAATAAACTTATTCTTTCACCTTGTCATATATGAGAACTTATTTTTGGAGATATTATTGTATCATTATATCAAAAAGCTGTCACAAGTTATCATTTTCTTTCGTCAGCTGTGTCTTATTTGACAACTTAGTGAATATTTCCATATTAACTTTTGTTGTAAATGTTATTATTTTTTCATACCCTCTTGATTGTTCCCCAAACCCCCTCCCCCATTTGATTCTTATTAGCCTAACTTGATGAAGTCAAGCTAAGTTGTCGACATGGCATCATCTTTCAGGGATGATGGAACAAGTCATGTTGTGATCATTGGGCAAAAATAACATGGAGCCCATGGCCATCTTGGATTTCAAAATTCAATCCTTTAGTGTGGGCTACAGGATGTACCGTTATGGTATGCTCAGATCATCCTTGAATTAACATTCATTGAACCCATTCCATAATAAGACTGCATAACAGGAAATAGTGCCAGGTGTACCCAAATGTAACATTGTTTGCCCAGACGTGATTCGGAATCAGGGGACAAAGAATGAAAAAGAATCGGCATCTGTGACCGATTTTGATAGTTTGAAAAGTCATTTGATTAAATTTACGTAATTAAATATATCAAACTATTTTTTTACAAGGCAAACAATGCATAGTTTAGTGAAACATCATCACATGCCTTACACAAGCAGATGTTAGTTTCATGTCCTAATTTACTGGACTTGATCTGTAAATGTTGCTACAAACTGGAGATGAGTTGTAGATCCTCTACATATGCATATCTTATGATACACACCTGAAGATGTTGTGATTGTGTTTCTTCGACAGTGCGAGTTTCAACTATTTGGTCATCATCTCTTTCATAGTTTCTGAAATATAAAATTGAATTTTATTTATAATGGCTACTGCTCTCGAAATTATTACATGGTTTACGGATTGCAAGTGTCTAGTCCTCCCTCCATCTGTGCAGATATCTCAACCATGGTTTACCAGATCTCAATGAAAGCATATTTCCATCAGCTCGGAACGCAAAATGTGACCCATTACTGAATAGTACACTGCAATTTCTTTTTAATAACTGTTTGCAATCCACCCTTCACCAAGTCATATTATGCTATTTGAAAAACATGAAAATTGGGCTAGTCATCACCCTTGACCTATTTTAGGTGTACTTGGAGGGTGCTAACTTATATAATTGTAATACTTACAGCTCTTTATATATAATGTCCATACTAGTTGTTCTATTATGTATTTGTCCTTCTATATACAATAAACAAAATTTAAACCACATTTATTTCCAGTCTCCCTCCAGTAACCATTTTGCCTGGTATTTGAAAATGGGTCAGGAACCTCTTTGTGAAATTTGGTACAAGCCATTATTGTGACCTAATTTTCAAGAACCATCGAACCATTGGATATCATAACCTCATTTACTTTTAAATGAGAGCAGATTTAATTTTGCTCATCTGTTTTAAAATCCATTGTTATATTGTCTCTTCATAATTGCTCAGATTCTATATACAATGAAGACTATATGTGAAATTCAAGATTTTGATCGAGAGAAATTATTTGTTGAAAATCTCTTGCAATTTTTGGCTGAATTTATACAAGTTGAACAACATTTGGACTGAATTCTGCCATTCAGGTACAATGCCACTGCTATTCGGCTAACATACAAGACATGTTGAAACAAACACAGATTTGGTTCATATATGGCAGTGATGGTATAAACACTAAATTTGGTTGGCAAATGTACCTTCCTATATAATATATACGAATAGGCATTCCTATCCTGGTAAAAGTATTATCAGTATCGTATACCAGTATGTACCTTGAAACCACTCTGTAATGATACATTGAACACGCAAGGTGAAAGCATGTGATATCACTTACACCAGTTTCATGGTCGAAAGAATGCAAACTTTCATCCAAGGCAGGTCCATCATCATCTGAATGTTGCTGAAATTAAAAAGGGTACATACATGTAACACATGAAAGCCTGCCCAAACACATTCAATAGGGAGAATGAGACAAAAATGAACTTGGAGGATGGGCTCAATACTTGACACTGCAACATTACATTCAGAATTTAAATAAAGAATTGTGAAAGTGTTATTGGGCACCACACAAAAAACCCCAACTGATTATTATATTATCATAATTATGGGGCAACTTGTATTCTTAATTACGGTAGCAATTAATTGCCCTTATTGTGTTTTTCTCATGTACGACAGTTTTTGTGGAAAATTCCTTGCATTTACACATAGATATAGCATAATTCATTCACAATAAGCTACAATCTGAATAATTCAAGTAGATATGGGAAAATGTGAATAATTCTAGTCGAAATGGGAAAAGTACTGCAAAAATTTCCCCTAAAATTACCCCAAAATTTACCCATTTTGACCAATGATTAATTGAATTTTTAAATTTTGAAGGTGGGGGGGGGGCGCTTCCAGTTACTAGGCTATACATGTAGATAGTGCATATATATTCATATATTGGAAGTGGGGCCAGTCTTTTCATATTAAACTGTATATGTAGTATGCACATACTAAACAATATTACATTTCCTATTGCACCCCTACATGTATCTTAAGTGAGATGCATGCTACCACGATCCCTTCCAGGGCAGTGTGCATTTATCCATAAAAATGGGCTGGTCCCCAGAGTATTTATTTTCAAATGCAATGCTACATTATTACATCAAGTTGTTAGGGAGGTGTGTAGTTCATAATTTGCTCTCAACATTACCCACACCCCCATTTTCCCCACTCCCATTTGGCTGCCCTCTTGTTGATATTAGATTATATTGTGAACTTCGATTTCTATGCGTGGTTATGTTCAAATAACGACAATACCTCTAAATTGTGACAAATTTATAATACAACGTAAATGCACAACCTAGTACTGACAATGTCACAATGTGGCAACTTTACAACTACATTGTATGTATAAACATCGATCTATACGTCGATGGTATAAATAGCGTAATGGGAAAGATGTACGTAAAAGTCGTTGGATGACACCCATGGATGATCTTAATTATCACTGATATTTTAACAGAATTTTTAACCTGTACATAGACGTACTAAACTGTGAATAATACCGAAAGGGTGTGCCTTTGAAGGCATAACGTCAAGAAACAGGTAAACAGGTACGTAACCCGCGCTGGACAGCCCCATTATTGCCACCACCATGCCTTTACAATTATCTGTCAACATAAATATTCTAACCTGTACTTCTTGCCCACTTTCGTCGTCCGAGATCGACGAGATTCAAACATCTCCGACAAAACAGATCCTTTCTTCTTTGGTCGATTTTGGCACTCGTACCGTTGTGTGCCGCATGTGCACGCATCTGTGCAGAATACACCACGAGAAAGACATGGGCATACACCCCTTTTGCACCCCTCTTCAGCGCGAGTGCACACATTATTGCAATCGCACTCAACACCGCCTGGATCACTCCGATATTGCAAATTGAAGTGCTTCGCATTCGCCATTTTCTAAGAATTTCCAATTCTGCAGAGCGGCATTTAACCAGAGGTCAATCTATTTTTAGACCATCGCTCGCAGCGATATGAAACACCGCGGTGATCAAGGATTGTGTCTCAACATGATGCTATCACTTTAATACTTTTGTCGTAGGCTGTAATAATGTGTGATAGATTGAGCATGTTACTGTTTTACGAGAGAAGAAACGTTTCACGTGTGTTTGTGTTGACAAATTAACCGGGAACCGGATCACGCATTTGAACAAAATAGTGCGAGGATTATATCAGCGATTTTCGAGCTTGAACAAAAGGATGAAAATTATTTAAGATTCTTTGTGGACTAACAACGGGAACTTCATAGCACTGTTCGCCTAGTATATATATTAATACCGCGGAAGTTCACCAAATGTGGGGGAAATGTCGCCGGTTGCAGCGGTATTACCGAGTGATCAAGGGAGGTAAACTCTGCATGGGGTTTGATACAAATATACAATTATATATCTAATGCGCGAAATCAAAAATGGCGACAAAGAAGCGTAAACATAAAGAGCGCTTTTCATAAATAGTTATGACATAAAGAGCGTCTACATGCAGCATGTGACTATTCTGTGGATACTGTTGGTCGACGCGTGTCATGTCAGAGCCCTTAGCTGTCATAAAGAGCGTTTAGCATATGTTTCCAATATAAAGAGCGTTATGTGTGCCACTTATAACTCACCTACACCAGGTTAAATGGCAGCAGCGTGGTGATGGTGAAGTTATTATATTTAACATATTACAGCCTTGCTCAAAAATAATTTGTTGGGATGCGGATTGAATGCGGTGTTCACTAGTGTTCTAAGGCACATATGTATAAGATGGTGTATCAATGCTGAGGGAATTAGTATGATGGGGGAAGTTCGGTTAGGGAGACCTAAGTAATCAGAGAATTTAACCATTCATTATGAATATGCTCTTTTAGATTAATTTACATATTAGCAGCGATAAGAGTACTTTTAGACTTAAGATATATGTGCCAAACAAATGAAAGGTGTACAAAACACACCAATAGCAACCACAACGAGCCCCAGCATTGTTGCTTTTCGTATAGAATAGAATGAATAGAATAGAGTTTATTTACCAATAAAGGCCCTCAGTGGGTAAGTTACAAAGTGTTATAAGTATAACAAACGTATAGTATAGGGTGTAACAGCTAGATATAATCAGATACAAACATATAAAGTGACCATGACTGCATAACTAGTGAGAACTTTTATGCCCTTGCTTTGAAGTAAGATAATGGTTGTTAGCAAGTAATGTGAATAAAACGAAAAATGAAAAAAAAATTTAAACCAAAAGATTTAAATATGTAGCATTTGAGAATGGAGTTAGCTTTTGTGTTTGTATAAAAAGCTAATCTAGTAGCTATATAGGCCTTGGCTATGCGTGACGTTGTCCGAGTAGTCGGCAGTCATGGTACAGCATGGGTTAAGTGATAAATAAGTAAGTGACTAGATTCTTTAAACATACTAAATAATGAGAATAAAAGAGATAAGTAATACAGTGTGACAATAAGAAAGGTTAAGGTAATTCCATATTTAAAGTTATGGGTATTTAATGTACAGCCCTGGATTATTGGGATAAAGCAGTTTGTCTAAGTATAAAGCTTTCCTTAATGAAATTGCTAATAATCTTTAGTGAGTGAATGTTAACATGAGCCAATGAAATTTTTGCTGGTTACTTAGGTTTGAGAAATGTGTACACTGATAACCTATTTCTTTATATAGTTGTTTTCTTGAATTCTGATATCTTGAGCATTCTGTCAAAAAATGATATTCATTTTCAATTTTATTCTCATTGCATACCTTACATAATCGTAAGGACCGGGGTGTTTTTTTGTTTTTTGGTTTATGTCTGTCCATCTCTATCCTCAGGTTATGAGCACCAATTCTGAGTTGACACATAGCTTTTCTTGACTGATAGTTATCTAGATTTAAATATTCTTCTTTTTTAAATATTTTGTTTTCTCAGAACTTGCTCGAGTGGGAGATTTAGAATGGCTTGTTCTCTCATTTTTAGGTTTTGTAATATTGAGGTCATGGTAGAATACCATGTGTTGATGCCCTTTTTATGACCTAACTGTGTTGCCCGAAAAGCCTCTTGTAATAGGGGGTTGGGATTATGGTGAAGACGATGTAGATATGTAATGAGATATATGACTATTTGAAAATACATTGGGAACCGTCCTAGCTCATATTGAACTCCTATATTATACAATTGTTGTAAATGAAGATTTGTTGGAGAAGATGGCCACCTTTGTTAAAAATAATTTTTTGTGTCTTAGTTGTGTTAAGAGTAAGGCACCAATCATTGCAATATTGTTCAAGTAATTGAAGCTTCTGTTGTAAGCCAGTTGCAGTATGTGACATAAGAATCAGATCATCTGCATACATTAGGCATTCAATTTCATTTTCAACTAGTTTTACCTTGTCTTTTGATGATGAGAGATATGAAGGTAGGTCATTAACATATAGGTTGAACAGCAAGGGGCTTAATGTGTCCCCTTGTTTCACACCGATATTTGATGCAAACGAGTTACAAATACATCCATTTACTTTTACAGATAATTCACGCTTTGAATAGATGTTTTTTATTATGTCGTAGAACTTCCCACTGATATTAGATTTTAAGAGTTTTATGAGTAAGCCCTGATGACTAACGGTATCAAAAGCTTTTCTTAAATCCACAAAAGAGCAGAATAATTTCCCCCCATTTGTCACCCGTGTATTTATCTATGAGACTTTTCAGAATGAACATGTGATCTGCTGTTCTGTAATTTTTTCTGAAACCGGCCTGACTGTCTGATAACATGTCATGTTGATCGAGGTATTTGGTTAACCGTGTGTTCAAAATCTTGTTAAATGCTTTCCCCAGACATGAATTTATAGTTATTCCTCTATAATTATTAGGATCTTTGGGGTCACCTTGTTTAAATATTGGTATGATATACCCTTGGGTCCATTCTTTTGGATAAATTCCATTTGAGTATATCAGATTAAACAGTTTGTGATATTGTTTGAGAAGATATGGTAGACTGACACCTATGATCTCATTTGATATGCAGTCTAACCCAACAGCTGTGTTGCTCTTGAGAGATTTGAGACTATTTTCAGTCTCCTCCATGGAGATACGAAAGTCGAGTTCTGAAAAAGTTTTTTTCTCTTTCAAGATTTTCCAGGCATTCCGATAATTGTTTATTTCTGTCAGAGACAGATGGGTTCATTTGATTGAGGTTCTTAAAATAGGATGCCCAACTGTCCAGTTCAATATTGTTTTTCAACCTGGGTTCCTGACTGCCTTCTTCATATTGAAGAGTTTTGAGTAGTTTCCAATATTCATTAGGATTATTCTCTCTAAGATTATCGAGCTTCTGTAGGAGAAGCAATTTATATATATTTTTTTTACTCGGAGTATTTTTTTATACTGTCGGTAGGATTTGAAATAACTATCAGCCTTATTGACGGGATTTGTTGACATGTCGTTGGCTTTATATTGTAATGTCTTGCGCCTATCTCTCAGTTCACCATCAAACCAATTATTTGTGCGTTTCCGATTGTGGTATTTGGAATGTTTGAACTTTAGTGATATGTTGGCTGGCTGAATTAAAATGTTTTCTAGATCTACTGTTGCTTCGCCAATCTTCTCTGCGGAATAAGTTGATTGTTGAAATTTGTATATTTGTTTTTGGATATTCGGACAATGGAGTGCAAGCTGGAATGCAAATTTGGAAGCGTTTGACCAGCTAAATTTGCCAGGGGCTGGTTTCTGATGTTCGGTTGAATGCGATTTTGATTTGATTTTTCTGAATGTTGTAGATATAATACATTTAAGACTGCAATGACAGTCAGACACTGTAGATTGGAATGGAGAGACCTGAAAATTTAAAATTTGGTCCATTAGCTCCCTTGAGACTATCATATAGTCCACAACACTCACATCGTTTGGCTTGAAGCAAGTGGGACTACCAATGGAGTCTCCAAAAATTCTACCATTTAATAATATTAAGCCTTGTGAAACACACATGTCTATCAGTTGTTTACCCTGTTTGTCACTGATTGGGTCAGAATTAGTTCTTATATTAATTTGACTTGAATTGTCTGCAAGATCAATCATTTGGTGATCATCGTCATTTTCAACAATGTCAACTATGTTACCAGTTCGAGAGTTCAAGTCTCCACAAATCATAATGTGACCTTTCTTTGAATAAGTTTTCGTTATGTCCTCCTCTATTGAACTTAATACATCATAATCGAGCCTACTCTCATAATGTGAATCTTTTGTTAAATTGAAGAAATGTTTATCAAGTTGGAGCCATTGGTAGTCTACACTGGTGTTCTTCAAAATGTGTACTCCTTTGGCTATGCTGGTACTTATTAAAATACACAGACCACCAAAGTATCTACCGTTTGAAGAAATATTCCGACATACTGGGAAATACTTGAAACCGTTTACATTAATACTTTCTTCGGGACCCACATGTGTTTCAGTTAGAAGAATGATATTGCAATCATGAATATGTTGAAGGAAATATGGATCATTGTACTTTTTATATGATCCTGATGTTAAACCTCCAACATTCCATGATAGGATTTTCAGCTGATGAATCAGCTTTTTGGAACAATTGTCACCTACACTAGTAGTCCTGGTTGTATGGCCAGGTTGAGTATGAACGTTGATGTCTCCTATTGTTTTGTGTGAAACCATTGTTTCTACTAGAGTAGCTTTGGTCTTTTTCATTTATGTAGTTCCATGGATTGCGGTTGTTGTTGTAGTTTGTCCATCCTTTGATTTGATGTTCATGCTGATGAGTATTGGTTGTGATGCCTAACTGTTCTTTGATCTGAATTGAAATATTAGTGGCGAGAACTATAGCGCCATGACCAGATAGATGGTACAAGTCATCTTGATTTAAAATATGACGTCACTTATTTTTACAATAACATGAAACCAAATTTCGAAAAAATCATCATAACCGCTATGTTAATGACAAGGATTATGTATTGTTGCGCTAACCACGGAGTACTGAACTTGTTACATATTAAATACTGAAAGATGTGAGTACCCAATATAATATAATACACGATACATGCCTGTCCATAGTTATTCAACTATTAATAAATCACGTTTTCGTCCATCTGCGTTTGGTCATTGAATCGTTATCAAGCAACTGAATCGCGAAATCTCTCCCTGAATCATCTACACAATTGTGCCGTGTTACAATACTTGAGTCACATGACCTGATATTCCGCAATACCACAAGCCCCCTCAATCGCTAGAATGACAATATAAAAGCTGCCGTGATTTGATGTACAAACATTTATATAAGTCAATATTCTTCTGGAGTTGAAAATAGCGGGTATCTAGCGGACCCTGTTACATTGTACTGAACTGAACATCCATAAGAAAATCCAGTGAGATCCAAGCACTCCTGTTCACGTCACAACGTGAACATACATTGGAAAGGCATACGATTGAACCCAAACGGGCGGACGGACGGACGGAGCAAAACAGTAACTCCCTGCCATGTGCTTGAAATATGTGGGAGAACATGGATGGTTCATGGAAAAAAACTAAAAAAAAATTATCAAGGTCGTGATCTTAACAATCTGTGGAACTGTTTTAAAGACAGCAAATAGAACTTGTCTTCCGTCTTATTATTCAGTTGAATCAACTCCTTGCATTTAATCTTATAAGGCCACCCTTGGTCCAAATCAGCCACTATCAATTTCTTTTCGAAATTGTCAAACTTAGTCACTGCGTGGAAAGACAACACAACTGGATTAATGAATTTCACTTCCCGAGCTGGACGAGCCTTCTTCTCCAACTGAGCAGACGATATCCCTTCTCCCGACGTAATATGTGTGTCGGTGTCCACCTGAGTCGCTGTCCTCTTCTTGCTGTTGTAATTCGGCCCGACCACTGACATCTTCAATAACTTGACTTGATACTTGGAGAAACTGGACTTGTAGACCTAGGATGTTGAAATTGTGTATACACCCACTTTCTTGTATCATATTTTGTACTTACTTGTTTATAATCCAAGAAAGCTAAAAAAAACTCTTGCCATACCATATCAGAAAGGTCCACTATCCTATTTCTTATTGCCCCACTCAAATAGCTGTATAGTGATATCCTTTATCGGAAACGCCCTGCAATCCTATTTCCATATACATTAATGAATATGCGGCACACTCTCTCACCCAACACAGGCACAGACTAGTCAAACAATATACCCAAAACGTAACCTATACTGCTGAGGTCAGCATGACTCTTAGCCACATTAATGTAAGTTGATTACACATACAGTATGAAACAGGAGACCACTTCTCAATGACGCGATGATAGGGTTGCAATTACGGGCCAACTTAGTTTTGGTGGGATTATCTTTGTAATGGACAGGGTCGCCTGCTTCATATTAGCTATCAGTCGCCTTCTTATTTTGGTAGGTTTTGTCGCTTTTTAGCAGACTGGAGATGACATGCATCAAAGTAAATGAACGATGCACATCTTGAAGTGCAACATTGTGAAATTCTTCATCCACATACTTGTGATGAGGACAGAGCAAGTTGTCAAGTGGTAAAATGTGGCCACGGTGATATAGCAGGTAAAATGGCTAGTATTTAGATTCATTAACCCCGAACCGGATACTAGCCAGTGTTTGGAGAAGGTATAAGTCCCATTTCTCAAATTGATTATTAAGCAACTTGGAAAGAATATCATGCATAGTCAGGCGAATGCATTAAACTTTTGCATTGCTTTGGTGATGATAATAAGAAGTGACGTGATGTATACGAAGTTCTTCTAAGACATCATGCATGACTTGATTAATATCATCGGTGCCACTATCAGTCACCAGTTCCAGGGGTGCTGACAAACGAGGAACAATCTCACTGAGTAACTGATTGGCAAAGGTGGCGGCAGATTTGTCAGGTACTGCAAAACTTAATGTATTAGGGTGGGGTCAACTTAAATCGAGTCCATGTTTAGCGAAAGGGGTATTGAACGATATCTGAATCTTGAGGGGGTGGTTTCTTATTCTGAAGTTTTCGACGTTGATAAGGAATGCATTTTGCACAATAGGTGTAGATATCTTTATGAAGATTCTTCCGATATTACTTGGATTTGATTGAGGAAAACATTTTGTGCCAAGATGCCCATTGTGTCATCGTGGTACTGCTCCATAATGGGAGCTTATAGATGAGGAATTCACATACGAAGGACAGGGTCATCCTTGGCATGACTAAGATAATATAAGATGTCATTGATAAGTATGTACTTGTCCCAAATGGAGGTTGGTGGATTGTTACAATTATATTGGACTAGTTCAGCATCTTTATCGTGTTCCTGAGTCATGTTGAAACCAATATGTGTGAGTTGAGATTGATGAGGCAGGTTATCAGGAGGAATAATGCATTTTGCAAATTCCTTTGGTTCAAATTTGTTATAATTTATGGCTGTCGCTTGATCGGCCTTACTGATCTCCGGGAGGTCTTAGCCATCCGATGAAGCAGCAGGAGCATGGTGATTTAACTTGGAATGTGCAGGTGGTCGGGAGAGAAGTCTGAACATATATTCTAAGGACCTGGTATATATTCAATCTGGCAATTATAGCCAGAAATATCCAGTGCCCAATCCAGTTGCTTTGATGATATTAAGAAGTGACGTGATGCATACACAGTTCTTCTAAGACATCATGCATGACTTGATTAATATTCTCGATACAATTATCAGTCACCAGTTCCACGGGTGCTGACAAACGAGGAAACAGATTGGCAAGATTGGATGCCGATTTGGCAGGTACTGCAAAACTTAACGTCTTAGTGTAGACTCCACTTAAATCAAGTCCATGTTTATCGAAGGGGTAGGGAGCAATATCTGTAACTTGAAGGGGTGGTTTCTTATTCTGAAGTTTTTGACTTTGGCATGGAAATCGTTTTGCACAATAAGTGTAGATATCTTTATTGGCACTAAGAGGGCATTTCAGAAGTAGTGTTTAGCGAGCTGTACAAGTCTCGTTAGACGTGGCGTGCCATTCACCTCTAAAGCTATACCTCTAACATCTTACCTCTGAACTATTGACCTCTAACCTCTGAACCCATGACCGAACCTCTGACCCTATACAAGTTTAGAATCGGTGGGAAAACCCCAGTGCTATGTTTACAAATGATGTCATGGAATAAAAACTCAAGAGTGTTTAACGACACATAAGCACATATCGACACTGAGAAGCGAACAACACGGCCTGTTTGATTAGAGGTTAGTGGAACTTCAGCAACTAGGGCATCTCAGAGTTTAATTGTCACGCGGGGAATGACACGCCATGATAGCATGCATACCAAAGGGCAAATTCTAACAGTCACATGCAGTTAGGTGATGATATACGATCAAATAAATCCAACAATTTGATTGGCTGATTAAATAGGTGACCCAAATCAACAAATGATGATTGCAAAATGACTATTTGTAGTTTACGAATTGTGCAATATATTATCACGTGATTTGGGAACTATTTAAAAGTAAATGCTTGATCCTATACACGTTTAGACTTGGGGGGAAAACCCAGTGATATGTTTATAACTTATGTCATGGAAAAATTACTGTGCTCATTGTTTGTGACATATCGGACTTGAACCAAACGTATGTATGGTGGCTGTCCACACTGTTACCGCTCAAAGTATTTCAAACAAGCATTATTATGCTGGCATGTTTGTGTTACTCCGTTGGAATTACTGTGTTATTCAATTGAAAATAAGGAAATTGGAAATATATGCTGGTAATGTTGAAATATCAAAATAATTTACGAATTTAAATGTCCTCTTGTTCAAGAAATTTGTATAATTAAATTAAAATGGATCGATATTGCCTCGAAAAGACACCAAAACGTAGCAACATACCGTTGATATGATTCATGGTATAATAGATGTCAGTGGCAACAGGCGGGACATGTTTGTAACAGAAGGGACAAGGTAAGTAACAGTAGTGACACATTTTCTTCTAAACAAACAATAGGAACAAATTATTTGAACTTAAAATAAAGAATACTGTTAATATGTTGAAAGGGGCCAGCTGCTCCCATTCGAGTCAAATAAATCAATACAAAAACATTGTATGGCAATCCACAAATCAAAATTTAAATGATTGGTAACAGCGGGGAACGTCAAAGTAACAGTAATAACATTTCCATCAATTCGCTTTGTGATTAATTTTCTTTTGCATTATAGTATGAAAATAAAAGGACATATTCGGTCCGCTTTACCTCCCCAGTTCCATGCAAGCGATAGAATGCAAAGAAAATACATGCATTTATGACATTAAGATCTAGGAATATTTTGGTAACAGCTGAGACAATTTCAATAACAGAATGGACCGCTCAACATTCAAAAGTTTCCATTTGCACACTGTTTACTTAAACTTAACTCACGGATAGTTTACATGATGGTAAAATAGAACTTAAATATTATATGCAGCTGTTGGCCCCAAGATAATATCAATAAAAAAATATCATACAGCGGATGTTGTCGGTATTCTGAAATCTGGAACATATAAATAATTCTTTACAGCGTGCAAAGAAATTGTCAGTATTAAGAGACGTTAGGGTTCTACATATGAAAGAGACACAATGCACTACATCGAAAACCTCAAACTTTGTGTGCAATAATGAAAGTAAATGTTATGCATTATGTAAATGGATCGCCCGATAAAATTTTCCTACAAATACTACACGCTGCAAAGTATTACATACATGTGCCAGTTTTGAGTTTGTGGGCAACAGTTGTACCATATGAGTCAGCAGTCATATATATTAACATAGCTTAAAGGGGTACTGTACGCCAATTTCAATAAATTCCCGGTAACAATTGCGATCAAATATCAATATTATATTTAAAAATAAATCATTTGAGTCGACGATGTCTACTGAAAACGTTCCGGTTAACACGCTATCATAAAAGTCAAATTGAATTATTTAGTATAAATTAATATAAAATCTTTTATGGCTGGAGTCATAAAATGGCCGATTATGCTATTACGAGTTACCGTTCTTGAAATTTCATCTCTCGCGTGTATTTTATCGACGGCCGTTCGCGAACATTATTGCGTTTCGAACAAAAGATGTTTCCTGTGAAAGGAAGACCCACGATAACAGATTCAGAAAAAAAAGAAAAGAAAGGGAGAAAGAAACAAGAGCCATAAATCGTCGAGCATTTTTATAGGGAGCGAGATTGTCCGGTGGAAGCGGTTAAAGGCGTCAATTGAAGCTGTAAACAATGAACAGGTGGCAAAATATCTGATGGACAGGTGAGTTAACTTTCCCAAATTCGCGGTAGTAAACACGCCGTAAATTGTTATTGTCTATTGTCCAGTATTGATTCAGAAATAAACCTAGAGGACTACAATTGTAAAAATGTCCAAGTTATCACATTATTTTGATATTATTAACCTTTCTGGATGAAACAATTGGCTGGGTGTTTTATAAGTTTTAAATCCAGTATTGATTCAGAAATAAACCTGCTAGAGCCTAGAGGACTACAATTGTAAAAATGTCAAAGTTATGCCATTATTTTTATATTATTAACCTTTCTGGATGAAACAATACGCTGGCTGTTTTATAAGTTTTAAATTAATGATGCCCGTTATTCGTTATTGTCAGGGGTCGAGTAAAGGTACTCAATCCGATTAGAGGGTCCCCCATCCCAACAGATTCCAACAACAATCCGATCAGAGGGTCCTATATTACTATTTCTTTGGCTTTGGGGGTAAAACATATTTGATTCGAGTCGAGGAACCCATCAAACAAAGCTCAGAGTTATAAGATATTGATTTTTGAAATTTGTTATTTTCTAAAGATGAGTACTAATAATTGCCCTTAACTTTGTAATCTGCTCGAGATGTGTACACCAAAACACTATTCAAACATACAAGGATGGATAACTCTATAATCAAGTGGTAATAATAACGCAATTTTGACTGTGTTCTGGGCCAGAAAGAATAGAAATAACGAAACTTCAAATATCGATATCTGATCACCCTGAGTGTTGATTGGTAGGTTCCTCGACTCGAATCAATTATTTTTTACCCCCAAAGCCAAAGAAATAGAAATATAGGCCCCTCTGATCGGATTGAGTACCTTTAAAATTTTGCTATAACATTATCAGGTCTGGCAAATACATGTAGCTGTATTCAGCTAATTTGCGCATCAAAATTAGTCTACCATATTCTCTGGCCAATCTCAACCAAATCAAAACCATAACTTGTAGTGTTACCTTTTGTCGATTTGTGAGCGATATTCCAACCAGGCATGCACACCATTTACCGGTAGCCCACTTTAAGACCACTCAGATTCGTACTGAGTTACAGATCGCATTTGAAATCGATGTGAACAAATACGAAGACAAATGTTAGTTTAAACACAACTGAAATGTACGTTGTCAACATAAAATTGTTATTTGTATTTTCGCGATTCTCATTGACAGCTATGCGTTTCCGTATTTTTGGGGAAAGTCAGCTGAAGCAGCAAGTGGTACTCGCTCGGTTAATCTCTGGCTCGAGATGTTCCCTATTTTTTTTACCTATTTTTAGCAGCATCCTATTGATACTTCCGGGAATGAGGAAGACGTTCCATCTTCGGTGATATATATTGCATTTAATGTACTTTTCAATGTATTCCGCATTGCATATGAGAGTTATTAAACCGTTATGACCGACATCTACCGCCGTAGTGAGTTTTCACACAAAATCAGCATCGCCGTGTCGACAAAAGGCAACACTTTGTCACAAAACAAGTGACAATTTTTATTTGGTTGAGATTGGCCCGAAGAATATGGTAGCCTAATTTTGATGCGCAAATTAGCGCTTCTAGTTTAATGTAAAAAAAACAGCTGATTTGAAAGTATAATATATACCGGTAGCTGAATACAGCTACATGTACATCATGTATGTTAGCCAAATACAGCTATTATACCGTAGCTGTATTCTCACATTTGCCAGACCTGATTATGGCTTTATGCAGTACTGTGTATGTTTTGTATAGCATTACCTACCTATACAATGTTAATAAATGGTTAGCAAAAAATAGAAATTGCTTTTCAACTTGTAAACGAGCCCTGGTTACTGTAATACTGATGTTGTTATTGTTCTGGGCACTATTTTGTTAGGCAAAATCCAAGCTTTTAAAAGTTGACAAAATGAAGTTTTTGAGCATATCTCAGTAGATCTGATTTCCTTAGTGTCTGCCGCAGGATGAAAATTTTAATTTCTTTTTTTAATATTCAAAAGCAACACACATGTCATTATGCAGAAGTAAACATATTGTTACCAAGTTCCAATGTTCTTCTCCACAGATTATATGATGATATTATGAAAGAGATAAATGCAGAAGAAGAGTACGGAGAAGAATATGAAGCAGAGAATGGAGGAGAGACTTAATATGGAGGAGAAACTGGGTATGGGGGCGACTATGGAGGAGAGACCGAGTGTGGAGCAGAGTTTGGACAAGAGTATGAAACAGCTCAGAAAGCCATTGTTAGCAGCAAGTCAAAAGTCATCAACACCTGGAGTTAGCTACCTGCCACATCTGAGGCAACCCAGTGATGTTTCTAGTATATCTAGAGGGAGTTCAAGGTTTGTACATTGTGTATTAGCTGCTGATCATTGTAATAATCAATATATTTATATACGGTAGCAAATTAGACAGTATTAATTAGTTTCAATTGACTTTACATTGAAATATTACCCTGATCATACTTCCGTCTAGTGCGGACAAAATGTTTCAACAAATTCTTATTTTTGTCGTCTTTAGGTGAAGAAACTTAGGTAGACAGTAAAATGTCCACTTACTAGTAAGTGCTTCAAATTTTTTAAACAAAAGAAGCTGTTGCCCTAATATCCAATCTACGAATATATATATATATATATATATATATATATATATATATATATATATATATATATATATAATCTAGGAATATGTATCTACTATATATCTCTTGATGGCATGGTATAATTTTAATGTTTTCTTTAGCCTGCTACCAGATTCTTATTCAAGTCTTGGAGTTGTGCCCATAGCTGACTCAAGCAAAGAAGAAACTGATGGTAGACGAACAGCTCACTCAACTGAGTTACCATAGTTTTGGTACTACAAGAAGGACCCCGAGTTAGTATTTACTAATTTGTACCAACATGTGCCCTTCCAGGACAAAAATAATACTGATATTTGAAGGAAATAACTTTTTTGACTGGATTATTTCTCAAAGCAAAACAATCAGTGACTGTTGATGGAGCTTGTTACTTATTGGCTCTGATAATACTGCGCCAATTACTTGTAAATTTGGTAGACTCTTGCAGTGTCACATTTTGCCAATAGATGTCAAGTTCGCACATATGTAGCCATTTCTCTGTAAGCACTAGGTGGGCCATTTAACCATGGAACAATAATGCAACAGTGAAATTATTGTTTGGTGGAGAATTGTAATTGAATCAAAACCTACCGCTTGTCATTTGACAATAATTGTTTGAGACTGACTAAGCAGCACTACGTATAACTGGCTAGCAATTATTAAGGAATTACTCTTCACACTATTTTATAATATGATCGTACGTGACACGTAATGGAGCAACCACCAAGTTGATCATTAAATTATAGGATGTTACGTACAAGGTACTACATGTGCTAGAACACTCGGAGAAATGTCTGTGTCATCAAACTAAAATACCATGTTACAACTTGGATTGATATATTCGTAATCGTATATATATTCACGGAATATCAATTTATCCCAGCACTTTCAACGCATTTGAGGTACCCTCGCGGGGTCTAAATAAGCATACATTGTACATGCAGTGCGGAATAAGAGTACAGGGTGGATAATTCTGCCAATGTCGATACGAGTATACGGGGCGACACGGTAGCAATTCCCAACATAGCATAGTCAGCCTGGGAAGCTCTATGTCAATCATATAAATGTCCCAAATTCAGAAATGTTTTGTCAAAAATAGGTTTTACCAAACAGCAACATCATTTCTTGATCTGAGTAATTAATCCATTCTTATTGGCCTTTTGTATATATATGTAGTATGCCTGATAATCCCACAGTTTAAATAAACATACGGACACAAACGCACACTATATAGGGCAGCACAATAAAAACATAATTAAGCATACATGTATAAGAGTACAGGGTGGACATAGAAGCATATATGTATGTACGATTATTTAGATCTCCAAGAGTAGTTGGGTGAGCGTACTTGGCAGAACGGCGCATACCCCTGTTACGTGTATTTGGTGGAACACTCTGTTACATGTAGCAAGCATACATACGGACAAACTTCCGGGAATATCAACAACTCTGAAACGCACTGTGAAATTAAGAAATAGCCATGAATTAATAGGAGCAATTAACAGATTTGTGGACTGTTATCACATTGCATGTCGCAAGCATACGGACGCACCTGCCACTATATCAATACCGCACGCTTGTTACGAAAGATAATTATACACAAAATCGCATGCATTTCTTATACGGTGCTGTCGTCAGTTTATCGGGCAATTGTGATGTCACAAGGATGGCACGATCAGTCAAATTCCCTTAGGGTTATACTTCTCTGATCGCAGAAGTCTCATAACATAGTGACAGGTAACTTTGTTTGATTGGGGGTTTAACGTCGTTTCAGTCGGTAGGCCATATCACGACTATGTCATTTCCCACTTGACAGGTAACACACATATGCGGTTCTGTGTTTATCTCACACTGAACTGATATAATTATGATATATTATATGATTTGCTCTACATCCCTGACAGAAAGGTGAGTGGTTCAATGGAAGCGGGAAATTTCAAGTTGGAAACTCATAGATTTAACCCCACGAACTGACACGAATGGAAAATTTAAGCATTTTATAGTGACAATATTTCTTGGGATAATTGTCATAATCATATCTCACAATATTTAATCGACACCAAATACTCGGGCATGTCAGGTAGCGTCGAGAATACTGTAACGGTACCCATTTACTGGCTATGTCACAACTGTAAGGCTGTATATTTAAAAAAATGTTTTTTTACACTGCGCTACTGCCTCAATAAAGAACTGTCAGATCTATATGCAATATGCGTTCATTGCGTTGATCAAGGTCGTTAAACTATATGGACGAATCTTCCGGAATATCGATATATCCATCCAACCACGATACATAGATTTAACAACAGAAAATGGTAGTAAGGCTGTGTTATAAAACTTGTTTCCTTTAAAATATCGCATGCTTTCAAATTGCTGTGCATAACATATAACATCTACCTGGAAGGGGGGATTGGCTGGAATCCTTCAGTTGCGTATGTGTTTGCTTTGATAATATAATTGAACCTATTAATAATTGCTTTTTGTTGTCATGGTTCAGGAATTTTAGATAGTGGTACGTGCAGGTCAGAAATACTGAACTTTGATGTCCAGTAAATAGTTTATTTGGAATTTTATTTTGCTCCATCACACGCATGTGACTCCATCACACGCCTGTGATATTGCTAATCAGGTTTTAAAATGGCAACTGATATTCGGACACCTCTGTGTATTCCTTCCCATTTCTAAATCCTCTAGATTATCACCGACCTCACTAACACATAAACATGCCAGAACCTGGCCGCATGCGTGTGACATGACATAAACACTGTATGATTAATAGTGGGATTAGTATAACATTTGCATACATATTTATATAACATGTATATATTTGTCATCGGTATATATGCTCTCCTAAATTAACAATAAATAAACTTATTGTGAAACTAAGTACCAGTAATAAAAATTAAGACTATTTTCGTTGTGTATGTCACAAGCATATGGGCGCACGCTTGGTACGAGATCATATACATAACAATAATAATGCATTCCGGTTGTCAGTTTTATCGCACGATTGTAATGGCGTGATTGAAGATTTTTGATCGGGGTCTCGATCATACCAGGTAGCGACGAGAATACTGTAACGGTATCCAATTACTGGCTATGTCACAACCGTAAGGCTGTATTTTTTTAAACTGTCTTTACAATTCGTTCCGGCACTTATCATGTTACACTGCGCTACTGCATCAATAACGGACTGTACGATAAATATGTAAGATGCGTTGATCAAGGTCGTTAAACTATATGGACGAATCATATATATATCCGATATATATATCCAAACCATGATACATGGGTTTAACACAAAATGGAAAATTTAAGCATTTTACTAACAATATTTGTATGTCAAAACCGTAAGGCTGTATTACAAAACTTGTCTCCTTTAAAATATCGCATGGTTTCAAATTGATGTGCATAACATATAACATCTACCTGGAAGGGGGATTGACTGGAATCCTTCAGTGGCGTATATTCTTTCTTTGATAATCTAATTGAACCTATTAATAATTGCTTTTTGTTGCCATGGTTGTTACGCCGGCCTTTGAAGTAACTGACCACTTTTGGAATTAGGTCTCCACTTTTGAAGTAAAAAACGCCAGCTTTTGAAGTACCTCACCACTTTTGTAATAAAATCGCCAGCTTTTGAAGGAAAGTGAGGTCTCCGCTTTTGAAGTAAAAGACGCCAGCTTTTGTAGGCTTCCACTTTTGTAATAACAAAATTACATCTTTTGAAGTAAACTGACTCAATACATATTGACGGGCGCTGAACGATTTTCATGACAAAGTCAACCCGATAATACACTGTGGCTATCGCCCATACGAATGTGATGTGGTTTGAATAGCTTTAAGGCAAACCAACACAAGATAAATCACAGTCAATCGCCCGTACACGTGTGAGGTGTACCAAAAGGCACTTAGTGAGTCCGGTTGCGTGACAAAAGAATACACACCGGTAATCGACAATACGAGTGTGACGTGGTTTGAATAGCTTTCAGTTAAACTATCACAAGACAAATCACACAGTCAATCGTCCATACACGTGACGTGTACCAAAAGGCTTGAGGAACGTTTCTGGGTGAACTGTGGACTTGATTTATTATATTTTGGCTTCAGTAAACGTGAATCAGTGGACGAATTTGCATGGCTGGTAGATTTAGAGATCTGGTATATTACTAAAATTATAAGACTTTCTTTATACACTACACACATCAAGATTAAAACTAATTGCTGAAATATAAGTGCATGCAATATTTCGGATCAGTGACCATTAACAATATAGACTACCATCTAGAATATGTACCTACATATATTGTGTTTTGATGTGTGTTTTGTTGTGTTCTGAGATATCTCAAAATAATTCATCATTGTTTTTATGTTAAGTTATCAGTCCATTGAGACAATATTTATACCATCATATATTGTCTTCATGATAGAATATTGATTTAATTTATTGACCATAATAAACAAAACAGATTTAGTTAGCAGAATTGTTGATGTGGATGAGAGGCGATAAGGGGTCAAGCTATACAATATTATACATAACTATTACAAAAATATAGCGTCTAAGGGGAGGTTAAGGGTCAATTTGACTAATTATTATTTAACTACATCAACAACATCGTTCCATTCATTCTTAATTTTGTTATGCGTTTGAAAGTTTAACTTTCCCTGTATATAGCGACCCAACGCCATCGACTCCGTTATTTTATATACTCAATCACCAGAGGATATGTGAACCCAGCGGTTTCCACACAACACATTACTGGCCCCCGTGTTTTATAGCTGGCCACGTTTGACGTAGTTACTTCGGTTATGTGACATAATTTCAATGATCAAAATTTGTTGTCAATGTCGCCTTCCAGAGACGAAGCTAATAAACCGAACATTTTCTGCTGTCCCTAAAGCGTCGGCGGATCACCTAATTTCGAAGGTATGAATATGCAATTAAAGGGGAGGCCAAATATACCAACTATGTTCCGTTGGAACTACTACATCACCTAATTTCGATGAACTATATATGTTGTCATGTTACTGGACTGACAAAACGTCTTGTCTCACTCAATGTCACATCAAACTTCTTCTGACAAAGGTAGTACTTGTAAGGGCATTCAATGAGATGGGTTGTCAGACCGACTGGGAACAATCGTATATACTCGTATGATTGGTCACCTAAGTGTGTTAATAAGCTTAGACGGGGAAACGGGCACACTAATGCCTTTTGGAACACGTCAAAGTTGTATGGGCGATGACGATGTAAATTATCTTGTGTTGGTATGATTGAAGGCTATTCGAAACACATCACATGCATGTGGTCGATTACCGGTGTGGATTGTTTTGTCACGGAACCGGACTCACTAAGTGCCTTTTGGTACACGTCACACGTGTATATGCGATTGACTGACTTATCTTGTGTTAGTATGACTGGAGGCTATTCAAACCACGTCACACTCGTATGGTCGATTACCGGTGTGTATTCTTTTGTCACGCAACCGGACTCACTAAGTGCCTTGGCACTTGTCACACGTGTATGGGCGATTGACTCTGATTTCTCGTGTTGGTATGACTGAAAGCTATTCAAACCACATCACACTCGTAAGGTCGATTACAGGTGTGGAGACCTAGTTTTTGTTTACTACAAAAGCTGGCGTGTTTTACTTCAAAAGCGGAGACCTCACTTTACTACAAAAACTGGCGATTTTATTACAAAAGTGGTGTGGTACTTCAAAAGCTGGCGTTTTTTACTTCAAAAGTGGAGAACTACTTCAAAAGTGGTCATTACTTCAAAAGCTGGCGTAATACATGGTTCAGGAATTTAATTAGTGGTACATGTAGGTTAGAAAAAATTTATAGTAAATATTTGTATAACGTTATCCACTCTGAAGAGGCTCAAAATGGATACATGTATACAAATGTACCAGAAATAAATATTAATTTAATTTACTTGCTCTTTTCAATTAACTTTCCACATCAAAATGAGAATCACTCATTTTTGATACATATTATATTGGTGAATTCGATGTCTGAAACCTTTGTCTAAATTCACTCGAGAATGTACTAGTAATATGAGGCACACATTCTCAATTTGTTATACTCAACTTTGATGTCCAGTAAATAGTTTATTTGGAAATTTTATTTCGCTCGATCACACGCATGTGATATTGCTAATCAAATTTTAAAAGGGCAACTGATATTCGGGCATCTCTGTGTATGCCTTCCCATTTCTAAATCCTCACTAACACTTAAAACTTGAAAATGTCAGAACCTGGCCGCATGTGTGTGAGATGGCATAAACACTTTATGATTAATATTGTGATTAGTATAACATTTGCATGCATATTTATATAACATCTATGTATTTGTCATTTGTATATATACTCTCCTAAATTGAGGTTAACAATAAACTTATTGTGAAATTAAGAACTAAGTACCAGTAACAAATTAAGACTATTGTCATTGTGTATGTCACAAGCATATGGGCGCATGCATGGTATGAGATAATATACATAACAATAATAATGCATGTTTGTATTCCGGTTGTCAGTTTATCGCACGATTGTAATTGCGTGATTGAAAGATTTTGGATCCGGGACGTGGCTAGAATAGCTATCATTTAGACTGGCCTCAATCTTTGCAAGAGAAATTTCCAACTGATGTCTAAAGTCAGAAAATATTTTTTTCTTAACTTAATAAGCAGTTTTTGACTGGCCACAGGGGAGGGACCTAGATCATGTCACAAATCTCTACTCTTTTCTACACACACACACTGCACGCAGCCAAAGTAGAGATCCGTGACAATAAATTTCCAACTGATAGCAATTTCATTAAAACAAATTGATCAAAAGTATGAAATATACAAATGTTGTTCTAAAAATAATTTGCCATTAATAAATTGTTGGAAAATAAAAACTACAAGAACAATTGCAACCTACTGCTCCATCACACATAAATTTTCCAACTATTGAAAAAGTTGACCTGAGTTGGGGTCACCCCCCCCCCCCCCCCCCCCCCCCCCCCCCCCCCCCCCCACCATCGCCATGTCCCTGCTTGACCTATCAAATGTCCTTCCGTTATGACAGGAGTGTCAACTTTTCCACCAGTAACATACATGTACATGAGCGGTTGTATTTGTGATATGATAGAACACCATCTCCCAAGCCCCACCCCATCATGTCAACATTTGTATAAGATGTGTGCTGCCTAACACTGCCTTAAATATCAATGAAATCGCAAAATTTGTATTTAAAAACACATATACTTAACCACAAAACTGGAAATTTTAATAATTTTTGTGATATTATTTGTCTTGGGATAAGTTCCATATATGCTTAAACTTAAAAGACACTATACACCACCAGTAGTTTTACAGGACAAAACAATGTTATACAAATGTACCGCTATGCAGCGAGCATATGGACAAACTTCTCAACACACTCTGTATTCTGGCACATGACAAACATAGCAAGAAATTACCAGGTACAACTTCTTTTAAAAATGACACCACCGGGCATGTCATTCTAATAATAAAATAACCCACTGTGATATTATGGTTGTTGGTGAATTTGGATCTAGTTAAAAATATTATGTTCACATAGTTGGCATCAATATTTTATTAATCAGAAGGCAATTACATCATGGTGGAGTCTTCAGGTCTTCTTTGGTTACCAGTACACTCTTTGTTAGACATACGCCTTCACGTGTAACGTATGGTGCTTTCCAAACATACATGTATATAAGATTGTTCTATGCCATGCTAAGATTTGTTGCACAGGAGAAGAAATCTGCATCAGCTTCATGTAGTGGATTCCTTAGTGACTACAGATTCAAGAATCACTATACAGTGTACAAATGGGTTCTCCCCCAAAGACATCCATTCCACTCTTGAAAAACTCAAATAGTTTGGAAAGAATCTTGAGTTTCCCAAAACTTTATTCTAGTATTATAAGATGCAAATTCTTGAAAATCGTTGGTCCTTGTTGTAGATATTGTCTTTCCATCATGCGAGCTCGCAGGGTCACACAAAACATATTGGCTTTACAGTTCCATTTAATCACTGCTTGTGAATGTGAATTTTACACATATTCAAAGAAGTTGTCTGACAACATTTGCTAATTTATTCAGAAACCAGTACATGTGAGATCTCAGTCCTCAGATCACAGAATTGAACTTCTGATAGATAGTGCATGTGATGAACAGAATGTACCGGTAGATCTGAAGCATCTCTGAAATATCTGGAAAAATAAGAAGAAAAAAACACTATAATAAGTATACATGTACAGTAATGCCCCAATTAATCGACTCAACGAGAGCTTTCCAACTAAATCCTGAAAATTTACCCATAATTATGCGGTGGTTATGGAGTCAATTAATTATGGCATTACTGTAGATGTACATGTAACATACAGTAAAGACCTGATAAATGAAATCACCTACAACTTTCGTAAATTTGAACAGTAATTTTCTCTGTACATGGACATGAAATGACAGTAAATGTGATGAAGTTGCTGATTTAAGAAACACTGAGAACGATTAGTGAGACTAATAAACAAAATATTATTCCTGATACCGGTATATAGTCATCCATTTTTCAGAAATCTATAATTCTTTCAATCAAATGGCAATATTCTCAAACAAAAAACAATGTTTTATTTAAATCACTTCGTATACATTCATTTATTTATTCATTACCTCATTTCAGCTCTAATGCGATTATCCTTTTTTAAAGATGCATAATCCGTATTAACGCTTGCAAATTACTATTTCTGTGGCTTTGGGGAAACAAATATTTGATTTGAGTGGAGGAACCCACCCATCAAAGCTCAGAGTGATCAGATATATAAATGTTTTCAATCCATTATTTCTCACCACCAGTACTTTTTAGTGGCCTGGCAAAAAGTAAACGAGAAGAAGTTCTCAGATCAAATTGCGTATGAAGATGGATAACTCTAAAGTCAAGTGGCGTTTGTGTATTTGATATTTGACAATCCGTTGTTTTAATTACCACACCAAATCACTCAGAATTATGCATGTATGCAACTACGTAACTTCTGTTAAAGAGATTTGCATGGAAATTCCCTTTCATAATTGTTCACTTAACCTTCCCCTTAATAGATTCTGACTGAAGCATATTTTTTTTAAATGTTGTTCGAATCTAATGATATGGGACTATCAAATCAGATTGAGTACCTTTAAATACAATTGAAACTTCCTTGTTGTCGCACACTATTTTGAGTTTTTTTAATAAACCTGGCAAGTTTGGTACATACATGTACATGTACCCTGCTAGACAAAACAAGTGTCCACTTAACCAAGTTGTGGTTAGCATTGCCACCATGTACACCGCAGCTCCAATGGCTAACTACAGTTGGGCCGTGGTGTATTTGCCATTCGGCCATGGTGTAAATGTAGTTGCCACGGTGTACATGTACATTCATTAAACTGAAAAAAGAAAATACAAACCAGAAATCTAATCATGGTGTACATGCCATCCGGCCCTGTTGTACATGTACACATGTAGTTGCTTTTCGGCCATGGTGTACATGTCATGCGGCCAAGGTGTACTTGCCGCTCGGCCACGGTACTCAACTGCAGAATTTACAAACTCTGACACCGCAGCCAAATGGCAAATACCCTGCGGTGCCAATGGACACTTGTTTTGTCCAGCAGGGTAAATAAGACGGCGGATTGGCGGTACATTCTAACAATTTTTAGCCAAAGATTTACTGATGGGGAAGTCATGTGAGATTGACAAATCTGTTTTACAAAGAGAAACTACAACGTATATATCTCTAGGAATCAGGGAGCTGAATGTGTTCCGAAGTCGGGGAGCGAGTACACCGGGAATGCTAAAGGTGAAGATAACTGAAGAATGAACTTCACCTAATACACACGATACGTTAGGCCAAAACAAAATGAATGTATGTTTCCCATAACATGCCACAAAAAAATAGGGGCGGGCGTTAGGCTTTTCATATTATTTTATATTTTTTTTATTTTATTTTTTCATGGTCTCATGTGGGCCACGCCTAACCACAATCAAACTCCATACAATGACCCGATCAACCAACACATTGGTGATAAAACCGGTATACATGTATGCAAACAATATATAATTTTATATATTTTTACGATAATATGTTTAATTATCCACCAAACAGGAAATATATCACAGATATAAAATATCTAGTTTGATGTCAACAAAATGGGAATGAAAATTACAATGTATGTGTCCCCAGGGAGCAGCCATAGACTAGTGATAGTCGCCATTCATTTCCCTGGCTGCAGTAGCTTCCTACTGCGCATGTCTTATAAGTAACAGCCGGCTACAGCTTTTTTGCTCAAATACCAGTACACTCAACAATATGGTATACCGGTACCCCATATCAACACAAGCACATGCTTTTAGTCAGCGAAGGGGAGCGATAACCTGTATTTTTCTGGTATTGAGTCCGGTCGTAATTTGACTAGAACTGTTTGGAGAGTGACGATGTGGCTTTGCGAAAAATATATAAATATATCAAAGATATCATTTATCTCGCGAGGTGAATCAGATAAAATGGAAGCACGTGTAAATAGTTTGGTTAATATCAGGGTGGTTGGTCGGTTCATAGATTAATTTTTTTTATTTAAACAAATAAAATTAACTTGGGGTCGGGTTACGGGAAACACGCATTCATTTTATTTTGGCCTTATTATTAAAGGTGGACTATATTAAGGATGACATCATGTTTATTTGATTTGTACATCATATCTGAATAATTTAAATTGGTGAATTAATGTGGAAATGGATTTTTTTTGTGAGTGAGAAATTGGATTTATCTAGCTGCTGTAGTCAGGTCTGGCAAATGTGAGAATACAGCTACAATAGCTGTATTCAGCTAATCTAGCCGTATTCAGCTATATATTATACTCTCAAACTGGCTGTTTTTCGATAGTGAACTAGAAGCGCTAATTTGCGCATCGAAATTAGGCCACCATATTGTCCGGCCACCATCAACCAAATCAAAACCGTCGCTTGTTTTCTGATAAAGTGTTGCCCTTTGTTGACACGGCGATGGTGATTATGTGTGAAAACTTACTACGGCAGTCGATGTCGGTCATAACGGTTTAATAACTCTCTTATGCAATGTGGAATACCTTGAAAAATACATTAAATACAATATTTATCACCGAAGATGGAACATCTTAAACATTCCCGGAGTATAAATAGGATGCTGCTAAATGCAGTTTGGTTGGTGCGTTAAAACAGGTATAAAGGGGAACATCTCTAGCCAGAGTTTAACCGAGCGAGTACCGCTCACTGCTTGAGCTGACACTCTCCAAAAATATGGAAACGCATACATTGTACATGTATGTCGAATCGCGAAAATACAAATAACAATGTTACTATATGTATTCACACATTATATATTTTCCCGCCAAAACAGATTGAATAGTTCTGACTCGTTAACGACCAGGCCTTCATTTTTAAAATAGTTCAGAAATTATATAAGTCGCATTTTCTTTTCAGTTGTTCCTATGTTTTATTATATGACTATCGTTTATCTTTCCCCAATACCGCTATTGTATAGCGATCATTTCCTGGCCATCGGATCAGCTGCAGTTTGATCCAATGTCATACCACCCTTCCTCATCTCGCATACTGCGCATGACCGGAAAAGCAGGACAGTTCTTTCTTTATTTTTGATACTAGCGAGCGTGTGAATTGGTTTCATTTCATAATTAACGAGAGAAATTGTGCTTTTTAAATAAAAAGCATGTGCTTTTTAAATAAAAAGCATGTCATATAATAAACCTGCTATCGCTGCAGTGAATTGATCTGGGCTTCGCATCACGTCTCGTTGAAGAGGTCAGATCGCTGGATTAAACTCGACGCCTGCGGCGGCTCGTTTGATCCAGCGATCTGACCTCTTCAACTCGACGTGATACTTCGACCCAGATCAATTCACTGCAGCGATAACATGTATGTACCACACATTTGCAATATGCCACACAATATCTGTATATACCGTTATGAAAAGTTATCAGTATCGCTCACAAACCGCTAGTGGTATGTAATTCTAAATGCTTGATATAGTTACACCATTCTAACGCCCCCTACTGGTTTAGCATCGGGAAGAAGTAAATGGGTGTTTGCGATGAATTTGATCTTTATTTTGTAAGATAGCTAATGAATGCATTCACAGAAAATAGTCCCCAGAATAATTACTGACATCGACCGCCGTAGTAAGTTTTCACACAAAATCAGAACTGCCGTGTCGACAAAATGCAACACTTTGTCAGAAAACAAGTGAGGGTTTTGATTTGGTTGAGGGTGGCCGGAGAATATGGTTGCCTAATTTTGATGCGCAAATTAGCACTTCTAGTTTATCATCGAAAAACAGCCGGTTTGAGAGTATAATATATAGCTGAATACAGCTATTGTAGCTGTATTCTCACATTTGCCAGACCTGGTAGTTCTTGCTTCTTCCAGTCAAAATTTAGCTGTGGGATAGCCCTGTCGTACAATTTCAACACAATTCAGTGTGGATTTATTAAAAAAAGTAAACACATGACCTATGATTTTTCTTGCACTTTTGTCATCAACTAGTGTCAATCTAGCTGGGTAAACATCAATGGAATATCATGTAGGCTTAAATTCAGAGAATTCGGTCGAAACGTTAACACTGTCGCTATGGAAAACTATTTAGTCCAGTGATTCCTCTGAACTGAACACAACAAAATAACTGGTCCTCAGAATTAGATAACACATATGAGCGTTTGCATGAAACAGCGTCTGGTTGATATTTTCTGTTCTTTAGAGTGTTCTACTCAAGAATTATATCTCTATACTTATCACGCATATCCAAGACATATATAATGTACATGTACCTGAAATATGCACGTCAAAATTAACTCTATAACAAATGCCCAAGTCCAAATTAACTCTTTATAACAAAATAATTAATTGAAATTTCATTATTTATAAGCCCACGTAGGCGACGCCCCGAAGGGGCGGAGCCGTGGGCTTTAGATGGTACTGAGCATACGCACTCGACGCTGGGAGAGCATTGAATCTGCAATGCTGTTAAACATATAGATAACACATATGAGCGTTTGCATGAAACAGCGTCTGGTTGATATTTTCTGTTCTTTAGAGTGTTCTACTCAAGAATTATATCTCTATACTTATCACGCATATCCAAGACATATATAATGTACATGTACCTGAAATATGCACGTCAAAATTAATTCTATAACAAATGCCCAAGTCCAAATTAACTCTTTATAACAAAATAATTAATTGAAATTTCATTATTTATAAGCCCACGTAGGCGACGCCCCGAAGGGGCGGAGCCGTGGGCTTTAGATGGTACTGAGCATACGCACTCGACGCTGGGAGAGCATTGAATCTGCAATGCTGTTAAACGAAAAATTAATTTCTAAAAATATATCATGACCCCAACACACTTTGAACTTTCAACTCGTCTTCCCGAGCCACATATGCAGCGATTGGATAATCGCGTTTGTTTTAACCAATCAGAATCAACATTGCTCACAGACGGTTGTTAGGCAAGTGGTGCTATTCAAACAAAGTTGAAAAATGCCACCTCGGATTATTATTTCCACGAATTACTAATTACAACACACGCGTTGTGCGAGAGAAAAGCTGCTTACATTATGATATACAAGGTGAGTACATGTACATGATCATTATCGGGTGTATGATGTACCATTGTACGTCTTGTTTGGCGGCGAATGTAACAAATTCACCAATTCCAGCCAATTTCCAGGCGATGGCTTAGTCATACTCATAGTCATAGTGACTCGGGTTCAAAGTCATAATTCCACGATTCACCCTTGCAACAAATTTAGAAATTACAATTTGAACGAATCAAGTTATCCAGATAAATAATTGTCCAGCTGGCTTGCCGGCAGTTCCGTTACTGCTCTCATTTCGTTCTTCTGAATGAGCCATTGCCGAAACAGTCTTGAAGCAGATTCTGTCTTCCTCTGCGTGTTTTTGTTTCGCATCTTTGCTTCAAATTCTGACACGTCTCTCTCCGATATATTAACAAATGTTGGTGCTTGCCTATTGTTGCTGTTAGTGTTATTATTAATATAACTGTGAATCTGATCACCTCTCATGTCAATAGCTGCTACCGGCTGAGGGTCCGGCTCCATCAAATCATTTGGGGAGGCAATAGTACTAGTACTGGTATTTGGAATCATACTGCTAGCAGAGTCATCTAAACTGGTATTGGATAACAAAGATGTAGTTGTCTGGTTTATAACACTCTCTTGTGTAGCACTAGTAGTACTAGTAGTAGTAGTAGCGACAGCACTGGTGACAGGGATATTATCATTATCAAATCTTATGGTTGGAGTTAAACTATCCATATGACCATTAACTTCTAATCCTGTAAGCAGTGTCGAATCTACACTATCTGGAGAAGCTAAATCAATGTCAAAATCACCAAGAAACAGTCTTTCTAAATCAAAATCTTCCATTTTTAAGCGAGTCGCAATTTTCTTATTTAAATTATTTTTTACTTGTAGCAGACGAAACGTCAAGTAAACCCGGAGCAATCAGAACACAAATCGAATACGTACCATGTTTGTCTCTATGCGCATGCGCATCTACGCGGAGTACACTGTGCAACTAAAGAAACACACCGTCTTCCATATTTATTTTTAGGCGAAAATAGTTCCGGAGCCTCGTTCTGATTCAGACACGCATGATCTGGAATCGGATCACGATACTATCGTGATCCGATTTAACGGAAAACCATCGCCAAACAATGGTGGTATTTAGCGAAAATAATGACAGTCGTCATATAATAAATTATGATATACAAGGTGAGTACATGTACATGATCATTATCGGGTGTATGATGTACCATTGTACGTCTTGTTTGGCGGCGAATGTAACAAATTCACCAATTCCAGCCAATTTCCAGGCGATGGCTTAGTCATACTCATAGTCATAGTGACTCGGGTTCAAAGTCATAATTCCACGATTCACCCTTGCAACAAATTTAGAAATTACAATTTGAACGAATCAAGTTATCTACTTCATTTGTGATTATACTTGCGAGTACTATGTTACGTACACAGCGACAAAATTAATTTATGAACACAGTTTTGTCAAAGGTGTCATTACCTGCAACCAGAAATTATTTACACACTACACAGGACGGAAGCGATCGAATTCTCGCATTGTTGTCATAATAATGTTGACTTAACTGTCGAATGACGCTGGGAGAGCATTGAATCTGCAATGCTGTTAAACGAAAAATTAATTTCTAAAAATATATCATGACCCCAACACACTTTGAACTTTCAACTCGTCTTCCCGAGCCACATATGCAGCGATTGGATAATCGCGTTTGTTTTAACCAATCAGAATCAACATTGCTCACAGACGGTTGTTAGGCAAGTGGTGCTATTCAAACAAAGTTGAAAAATGCCACCTCGGATTATTATTTCCACGAATTACTAATTACAACACACGCGTTGTGCGAGAGAAAAGCTGCTTACATAGAGATTATCACTACAGTGAAGTGATCTGAGTCTCCATATCACGCCGAGTTGAGAAGGTGAGATCCCGGATCAGACGAGCTGCCGCAGGCTGCGAGTCTGATCCGGGATCTCACCTTCTCAACGAGACGTGATATGGAGACTCAGATCACTTCACTGTAGTGATAATATGTTTATTATATGACAATTGAAATATATGACATGAGAAATATGCTGTCATTTATGAGTAACGAACTAGGAACTATATTTTGTCAACAAAATATTTGGGGGAATTCCCTCGGGCGGAAGGATATCTGAATGTGCCCTGTGCGGAAGGATTTATACAAGCAGAGAAAATGTGAAGAGTTGAATTCAAATTTAATGAAGGAATAATTCAATCAACAACAACAATGTCACTATTGTCAGTCAGAATCAGATTCACTTTCGATGACCTGGATTCTTCTGCGTTTCACTCGAGTAACATCCCCATAGTAGTTGTGCACAGTGATGGAACAATCTTTGAGTGTGGCACCGTCGAACAATCCAGCGACCGCACGTTTGTTGTCAACTTTCTCAACAGGCTGGTATGAATTTACTTGGCTTAATTGAATCGATTGCGAACTGATTCTGCCATCTGGGGAACGCGATACCCTTTCCATACTGGAGCTACTAGTAGAAATGGAATGTGGCACTTCATTATCATGAGTATCTGCACTTCCAGCATCAGGAGGATTAACACTGACAGATCTGGAGGCATTACTTAGGATTTCACTCATATTCTGTTGCATCTGGTTGGATGCAACAGCATAGTTGTTTACACTTTGGATGTTTTTATGTCCTGAAAGCTGTTGAATTGTACTTGGATGTACTCCAGAATGCAGTAGTTTAGTGCAGGTTGTTTTCCGGACAGTGTGATTTGTTTTACGTCCAGGTAAGTTTGCTTTATCCGCCATAGTTTTCATTATTTTGTTAATTGAATGCTCACCAAGAGGCTGTTCCTTGTACCATAAGACCGATCCGAAACGTCGTTTGTGGTTAATTGCCAAATAGAATGGGCTGTCATCCATCTTCATGTTGTCTGGTCGACGAGCAGAATATTCCTTATATGCGTTCACCGGGCAATTTTCAGGCTCTTGTGGGGTGGCGAACTGTTTTGGTTTGAATGCCCGGCTGTCATTGTTTGCGCCTGTCCTGGTTTTTGTTGCTCTCTCGCTGAATTCCAAATACTCCCTGCCACTCTCATCAACTTTCAAATTAACGTCACCCCATTTCATTTTACGGTTTTCGGTCCCAGGACGCAGACCGAACATCATTGTGTTTTGCAGCCATAATTTGTTCTGCAGCTGGATAGGACTTTTCAATCCAATGCACCGTGATTCCTTCAACAGCTCCTCATCACGGAGTGTGAGCGGTTCTGACACATTTGGTTTCTGACCCAGCCCCTTCTGTTTCAACTCCTTTCGTTTCGATGCGAAGACTTGAATTCATAGTCTGCCACGATATCGTGAGGGTATTTCTTTTCACAAAGATACCTAGCAATTGATCGGTGGTAGCTAGTTAAAGTATCCGGCTCATAGTCGGTCCCATCGGCCTTTCGGACGGATAGCAAAAATCCAGATAAATAATTGTCCAGCTGGCTTGCCGGCAGTTCCGTTACTGCTCTCATTTCGTTCTTCTGAATGAGCCATTGCCGAAACAGTCTTGAAGCAGATTCTGTCTTCCTCTGCGTGTTTTTGTTTCGCATCTTTGCTTCAAATTCTGACACGTCTCTCTCCGATATATTAACAAATGTTGGTGCTTGCCTATTGTTGCTGTTAGTGTTATTATTAATATAACTGTGAATCTGATCACCTCTCATGTCAATAGCTGCTACCGGCTGAGGGTCCGGCTCCATCAAATCATTTGGGGAGGCAATAGTACTAGTACTGGTATTTGGAATCATACTGCTAGCAGAGTCATCTAAACTGGTATTGGATAACAAAGATGTAGTTGTCTGGTTTATAACACTCTCTTGTGTAGCACTAGTAGTACTAGTAGTAGTAGTAGCGACAGCACTGGTGACAGGGATATTATCATTATCAAATCTTATGGTTGGAGTTAAACTATCCATATGACCATTAACTTCTAATCCTGTAAGCAGTGTCGAATCTACACTATCTGGAGAAGCTAAATCAATGTCAAAATCACCAAGAAACAGTCTTTCTAAATCAAAATCTTCCATTTTTAAGCGAGTCGCAATTTTCTTATTTAAATTATTTTTTACTTGTAGCAGACGAAACGTCAAGTAAACCCGGAGCAATCAGAACACAAATCGAATACGTACCATGTTTGTCTCTATGCGCATGCGCATCTACGCGGAGTACACTGTGCAACTAAAGAAACACACCGTCTTCCATATTTATTTTTAGGCGAAAATAGTTCCGGAGCCTCGTTCTGATTCAGACACGCATGATCTGGAATCGGATCACGATACTATCGTGATCCGATTTAACGGAAAACCATCGCCAAACAATGGTGGTATTTAGCGAAAATAATGACAGTCATATAATAAATTATGATATACAAGGTGAGTACATGTACATGATCATTATCGGGTGTATGATGTACCATTGTACGTCTTGTTTGGCGGCGAATGTAACAAATTCACCAATTCCAGCCAATTTCCAGGCGATGGCTTAGTCATACTCATAGTCATAGTGACTCGGGTTCAAAGTCATAATTCCACGATTCACCCTTGCAACAAATTTAGAAATTACAATTTGAACGAATCAAGTTATCTACTTCATTTGTGATTATACTTGCGAGTACTATGTTACGTACACAGCGACAAAATTAATTTATGAACACAGTTTTGTCAAAGGTGTCATTACCTGCAACCAGAAATTATTTACACACTACACAGGACGGAAGCGATCGAATTCTCGCATTGTTGTCATAATAATGTTGACTTAACTGTCGAATGATAGAACACTGACACACGGCGATGGCAATTGTTTTCACGGTGATAATCCTGATGAGAAAGTATGGAATAATACAATAAGTCTACCGTACACAACACTGACTTAGTGACTACAGTACAGTACCGTTTTATTAATATAACAGTTTGTTTTCAGTTTTGAAACTTGTCAGAGTAAACTGGTATTATTTAATTTATAATTATTACCCATTCTGCTATTCTGCAATACCAAATGGCCTCACCGTCACACTACTAGTATTTTTATACACTTCATCTTCAGGTTAATCATGATTGCAAGGAAATACCATACGTAGCGGGAATTGTCTTGGATCCTGTTGGATCCAGCTATTATTTTTTTAAACTTTCATCCTAATATTTGGGGAGTGACTAAAATGCAGAATGGGACGATGGGACGGGACGGTATTGGGACGGTATGGGACGGTATTTGGGACGGTATTAGAAAACCGGCTGTTTATCAATAATACAGCGTGTAGCGGCATCAAAATGGTTATATATAGTCGGCATTAACATTGCGTACATGGAGCAACAATATAATAGTCTCATTCGCCAACACAAAGCTCATATTATCGGCTAAAAATAGACACGACGGAAATAGGCGATTACGGTCAAACGCAGAACGAAAATGTAAACACCAAATCACCCCATACATTCATATTTCCCTGTCCCACGGTGATATTTTTGCATAAAATGTTAGATTAACATCTTTTCGACATCACTGTAGCATTTTATTGACCATAATCAAGATGAAAACAATTTTTTTCGTCGATGGGACGGAAGCGAAATTGCAGAACGAAAATGTAAACAAACACCAAATCATCCCATGCATTCACATTTCCCCGTCCCGCGGCGATATTTTTACATAAAATGTTAGATTAACATCTTCTCGACATCATTGTAGCATTTTAATGACCATAATCAAGATTAAAACATGTTTTTATTCGCTGATGGGACGGTACGGAAGCGGTATTAAAGCGCAGAACAACCGTAGGAAATTGCAGAACGAAAATGTAAACAAACACCAAATCACCCCATGCATTCATATTTCCCCGTCCCGCGGCGATATTTTTGCATAAAATGTTAGATTAACATCTTTTCGACATCACTGTAGCATTTTATTGACCATAATCAAGATGAAAACATGTTTTTTTTCGCTGATGGGACGGTATTAGATAGGATGGGACGGTATTAGAAAACGCAGAACAGCTAAGATAGACCCCTAAACTTGCTGTTTAGCAATAATACAGCATGTAGCAGCACCAAAATGGCTCTATATGGTCATCAGTGCAGCATTTTATTGGTGGTCCCATTTTATTGACCATAATCAAGATGAAAACATGTTTTTTTTCGCTGATGGGACGGAAGCGAAATTGCAGAACGAAAATGTAAACAAACACCAAATCACCCCATGCATTCACATTTCCCCGTCCCGCGGCGATATTTTTACATAAAATGTTAGATTAATATCTTCTCGACATCATTGTAACATTTTATTGACCATAATCAAGATGAAAACATGTTTTTTTTCGCTGATGGGACGGTATTAGAAAACGCAGAACAGCTAAGATAGACCCCTAAACTTGCTGTTTAGCAATAATACAGCATGTAGCAGCACCAAAATGGCTCTATATGGTCATCAGTGCAGCATTTTATTGGTGGTCCCATTTTATTGACCATAATCAAGATGAAAACATGTTTTTTTTCGCTGATGGGACGGAAGCGAAATTGCAGAACGAAAATGTAAACAAACACCAAATCACCCCATGCATTCACATTTCCCCGTCCCGCGGCGATATTTTTACATAAAATGTTAGATTAATATCTTCTCGACATCATTGTAACATTTTATTGACCATAATCAAGATGAAAACATTTTTTTTTTCGCTGATGGGACGGTATTAGATAGGATGGGACGGTATTAGAAAACGCAGAACAGCTAAGATAGACCCCTAAACTTGCTGTTTAGCAATAATACAGCATGTAGCAGCACCAAAATGGCTCTATATGGTCATCAGTGCAGCATTTTATTGGTGGTCCCATTTTATTGACCATAATCAAGATGAAAACATGTTTTTTTTCGCTGATGGGACGGAAGCGAAATTGCAGAACGAAAATGTAAACAAACACCAAATCACCCCATGCATTCACATTTCCCCGTCCCGCGGCGATATTTTTGCATAAAATGTTAGATTAACATCTTTTCGACATCACTGTAGCATTTTATTGACCATAATCAAGATGAAAACATGTTTTTTTTCGCTGATGGGACGGAAGCGAAATTGCAGAACGGGATGGGACGGTATTAGAAAACGCAGAACAGCTAAGATAGACCCCTAAACTTGATGTTTAGCAATAATACAGCATGTAGCAGCACCGAAATGGCTCTATATGGTCATCAGTGCAGCATTTTATTGGTGGTCCCATTTTATTGACCATAATCAAGATTAAAACAACTTTTTTATTAGATAGGATGGGACGGTATTAGAAAACGCAGAACAGCTAACATCTTTTCGACGTCATGATCATTAAAGATTAAAACAACTTATTTCGCTGATGGGATAGCAGCGGCAGAACGCAGTCCCAAGCGTCCAAGGTCCCAATCGTCTGGATACCCATCGATATGGGACAGAAGAGCTATGGTAAAACGCAGAACGATCGAAACATAACAAAATCAGTTTTTACTTACAAATTGTGTGGTAAATCCAAATATCACATGCGAGTACTATAAGAATTCACTATTAATGAACGTACAAGGAGAAACCAATATCAAAAATGTTTGACACGGCGTCCAGTTGTTCACACTCTGTTCACGTCGGCACTGAGCTTGAGTTTACGTTGGCACTAAGCTTGTGTTTGCATAACTGGTGGCAGATGACACAGACTCTTTAGGGTGATGATATCGTCTCAGTGAGAATTACTCGCTGTTTGTGTTATGCACTTCCGAATGGTGTTGAGTATTCTACTATTCATGTATTTGAACGCTGTTCGAACCAGCAACATGTGGTTAATGGCAAACACATATCTCATGGGTTATATAATATAAACAAAGAAACGCTCTTTATTATAATTACAAAACAACAAATTCATTCATATTTCGCCGTCCTATGGCGACTATTCTTGACATATGTTAGATTGATATATTCACGACATCAGTGTAACATTTTATCGGGACAACCCGCCCCCAAAATAGCATAGGGGCGGGTTGTCTCGGGGGCGGGTAGTCCCGTTCCCATACCGTCCCATCAGCGAAAAAAAACATGTTTTCATCTTGATTATGGTCAATAAAATGTTACAATGATGTCGAGAAGATATTAATCTAACATTTTATGTAAAAATATCGCCGCGGGACGGGGAAATGTGAATGCATGGGGTGATTTGGTGTTTGTTTACATTTTCGTTCTGCAATTTCGCTTCCGTCCCATCAGCGAAAAAAAACATGTTTTCATCTTGATTATGGTCAATAAAATGGGACCACCAATAAAATGCTGCACTGATGACCATATAGAGCCATTTTGGTGCTGCTACATGCTGTATTATTGCTAAACAGCAAGTTTAGGGGTCTATCTTAGCTGTTCTGCGTTTTCTAATACCGTCCCATCCTATCTAATACCGTCCCATCAGCGAAAAAAAACATGTTTTCATCTTGATTATGGTCAATAAAATGCTACAGTGATGTCGAAAAGATGTTAATCTAACATTTTATGCAAAAATATCGCCGCGGGACGGGGAAATATGAATGCATGGGGTGATTTGGTGTTTGTTTACATTTTCGTTCTGCAATTTCCTACGGTTGTTCTGCGCTTTAATACCGCTTCCGTACCGTCCCATCAGCGAATAAAAACATGTTTTAATCTTGATTATGGTCATTAAAATGCTACAATGATGTCGAGAAGATGTTAATCTAACATTTTATGTAAAAATATCGCCGCGGGACGGGGAAATGTGAATGCATGGGATGATTTGGTGTTTGTTTACATTTTCGTTCTGCAATTTCGCTTCCGTCCCATCGACGAAAAAAGTTGTTTTCATCTTGATTATGGTCAATAAAATGCTACAGTGATGTCGAAAAGATGTTAATCTAACATTTTATGCAAAAATATCACCGTGGGACAGGGAAATATGAATGTATGGGGTGATTTGGTGTTTACATTTTCGTTCTGCGTTTGACCGTAATCGCCTATTTCCGTCGTGTCTATTTTTAGCCGATAATATGAGCTTTGTGTTGGCGAATGAGACTATTATATTGTTGCTCCATGTACGCAATGTTAATGCCGACTATATATAACCATTTTGATGCCGCTACACGCTGTATTATTGATAAACAGCCGGTTTTCTAATACCGTCCCAAATACCGTCCCAATACCGTCCCAATACCGTCCCGTCCCATCGTCCCATTCTGCATTTTAGTCACTCCCAAAAATATCGCCGCGGGACGGGGAAATGTGAATGCATGGGATGATTTGGTGTTTGTTTACATTTTCGTTCTGCAATTTCGCTTCCGTCCCATCGACGAAAAAAGTTGTTTTCATCTTGATTATGGTCAATAAAATGCTACAGTGATGTCGAAAAGATGTTAATCTAACATTTTATGCAAAACATCACCGTGGGACAGGGAAATATGAATGTATGGGGTGATTTGGTGTTTACATTTTCGTTCTGCGTTTGACCGTAATCGCCTATTTCCGTCGTGTCTATTTTTAGCCGATAATATGAGCTTTGTGTTGGCGAATGAGACTATTATATTGTTGCTCCATGTACGCAATGTTAATGCCGACTATATATAACCATTTTGATGCCGCTACACGCTGTATTATTGATAAACAGCCGGTTTTCTAATACCGTCCCAAATACCGTCCCATACCGTCCCAATACCGTCCCAATACCGTCCCGTCCCATCGTCCCATTCTGCATTTTAGTCACTCCCAATATTTGTAATATTATAATAGTCTCTCTGACACTCATGTATGAACATTATTATTTTTCGCTCAGTTTTAAATTTACGCAGCTACAGATACAGTTCTTAATCGATGTTGAATATATTTGAGAACCGCCATGCACAACATACATGTACATATACTGCATGCACCAGTACCGGTACATATATAAAGGCCAAAACAAAAAAAACTTCCATGTTTCGACTGACCAAAATCCACGTTCAGGACCTCAAACCTAATTTGTTTCCCTCGACAGCGATAATTTTTTTGCCGAACTTTAGCGTTACACACTTTTGCCTCTTCCTGTTATAAATACAAAACAAATTTTTAACACAACTCCATTGTGAAAACACTATACATTAAACCGAAACAACTATCATACAAGCCTTCCATCATGATCATTTATAACCATGCATTTTTTCAGTTTCCCCATGTACATGTAGGCCTATCCATGTGTATGCTGAGATATAAAAATGGATTAACTTACTGAATGCGAAATTGCTACCATACATGATTTGTGGTTTAATATGTTAAAACCCAATTGGTCTGTCTTCAATTCTTTTATTGTTTAGTCAGCTAACGATCAGTGAGAGCAAGTACAATTACATTGTTCTCCTTTCGTTTCACACAAGTAGAACTTTTCTCAAAGTACATTTAACTTCTCATGTGCATGGTCAGTGGCTCCCCAGTGACAAGCCACTGTTCATCGCAGTTACTAGTACCATGGAAACATACATGTACATGTTAAAACTCAACCATTTTAAATTACTTGTACCGCTGCAAACTTAGCTTGAAAGATATATGTCTTATTAGCATCATAGTAGCAACTGTTTAAGTAATGGTTGATAATCCTCAATCATATAAGGCACAAAAAAAAAAATACCTGTGGAATTGTGGAATAGACATATGTCCAGTTAAACTTTTCACATGCCCATAATTTAACTGATTGGAAAGGTTATAAATATACCTTCGATCAACCTACATGTCTATACCTTAATCAACTATTACAGTGATCGTGAACATTTTGACAAGTGCAAATTTTGGCACCTGCGAATAAAATATTGCCAGTAATTATAGGTGTGGGAGCAATCGCTCCCTTTTCCTGGGAAAGACTTGGCCAATGCATTCTCTTTTATACTAGTAGGTGACGTGCCACATTGGCAACTCGCATATATAAGAGAATACATTGGCACAGGGTTTTTGCCAAATTTCAGGAAGCTCCAGTTAGGAAAGGGTTAATAATATAGCATCACCTAAGTAGTATCAGCTTAGAAGCTAATATATGTATAATGTAGGAAAATTAATACACAGCCCTGAGTACTGTAACGTGGCCCATGGATTGTCGTGGGATAGGTGCTGTGTTTCTCAGATGATTTTAAAGTTGCACTAATAATTAGCAATAAAGAGTGTTTGTCATCAGCTTAGAATATATGTGGGGGGAACTGTCTCAGGTGTCTCATGGAATATGGTAGGTGCGGCAAATCAAAGAGACACTAATAATTAGCTTGGATGACTTGTAGGCACAATAATTATTTAACCCTCATTAAAGCAAACTCCTGGTATCCCAGCTACAGTAGTAGTTAATACTGTTTATTTTTAATGTTGACAACAATGCTTTTAGATGTCAGCAAAATTTACATGGTTGTACTCGGTAGTTCAAACTGCTTGGCATAAAAAAGGACTGTCAGTCGTTCCTTTTATTTAACAGTTCAAACTCCATGAAAAGAAGCCATAGTACTTACATGTACAATGCAGCATACACTTGATCAATTGATTAGTTGTGCAACCACACTTGTTAAAATCATGTCTGTATTGTGTATACATGTTCTATTATTGTATACTTAAAGTGTTTTATTTTCTATTTTCAGGGATATTTTGGATCTACATCCTGCTTATCACACATATAACTATAGAACTATGTCAACTCTCAGAAGTTCAACTCTGTGATCTGACATTTACTGGTTCTGAATACATTTTGAAAAGGCATCAGACAATTTTTTGGACAGTTGTAAAATAAAAATTCACAATCAGGGATTAAATGGAACTGTTGTACCCTGACTATGATGAGACAAATGTCAAATCCACTATTTTCTGTGGGCTTTCTTCTTGGAATGTTAGTCACACACAAAGACAATATCAACACCAAGGACACAAACTTCAGCTCCCTTATAATACTACTAGAAAAGGAAATGATGAGAAAACAGGATAACAGAAAATACACCATCTATTCTAAATTATATTGGAGGTAGTCATGTGTGCAATTGATACTTTTGGCGTGGAGGCACACATGTGTAATATGTGCACACAGTATAGTGATTCTTGTCCTGAGGTAACAAGGAATTCACTCAAGGAAGCTGATGTGTATTTATTTATTCAGTGCAAAAGTTAACATCTTATGAAAGTACAGGGTATTGATCCACTTGTTCTAAGGAAAATATACACTGCTTCAATTCTGGAGAATGTAAATCTATTACATTTGGAAAGTGTCATAATTTACATTTGAAGGTGGCTGTACATATAATGTCTAACAGAAAGTGTAATGAAAAGACATGACGACTCCTGGGTGATGTGATTGCCTTCTGATTAATAAAATATTGGGCCAACAGTATGATCATATTATTTTGAACTAAATCCAAATTCTCCAATAAGCAATATATTGTTATCAGAATGAGATACTTCCATCAAACCGGTTGGTATTTTTTCATTCATGCCACATTTGTCATGTTCCAGGGATCAGGGTGTGCAATAAAGAGAGGATCTACAACGAGTCCCCAGTTTATTGCGGAATTTACAGAACGAGTACAGAAAATAAATTAGAACTGGACGAGCCTTTGTTGAGGTCCTGACCTAATGTAGTGGACGAGTTTTGAAAATTCCGCTAAAGCCTATACTCTGGGGACGAGTTATAGATTATATTTATTACATGATCTAAAGCCTCGACAAAACCTACTTAAATCAACAAATGGGACGCTAAACTAACATCGGCTTCTATAAGACATGGGATGACTTTTCATGTAACTGTGCATTGTTTGCGCGTGTAAAGAAATAGTCCCAGATAAATAAAGACACTTTGATGTATTTAATGGTGTATATATAATGACATAACTTTTCAAACTCTTCATGATTATAGCTGGTTGGAAAAATATTGGAAGACATAATATATGGAGTGTAAATAGACAGACCGGAAGTCAAGGGTCACCTGGCACTATTTCCTGTTATTCAACGAACGTTTAATATCACAGTTTATCACATAATTAACTCACAAAACCAGGTTCATAATTATTGGTAAGACACACGTGTAATATTAGCACGTGCGATGACGTCACGTCATTATTTAAATGACTTGCGGTTGCTGACGTTTATGATAGTTTTATTCAATGAATTCTTTGTTGTTTCGCGTTTCACGTTTATTTGATCATATGATAAAAGGTATATCAAACTCATTCTACTTTATACATAATTTATCAACATCATCCACTAAATTCTATTTGAGTCTCGGTGAACCTCGGCTCAAATCGAATTTAGTTATCTCGATTGATAGATTCCGTACAAAATATAAACTCATGTGAGATCCTCTACATACAAATATTTACTATAATTTTGCCTTACATACATCAGGGTACATATACTACTATAGCTATATAAGTTCCCGAAACATGACTGCAAACAGCAATTATTATGTTGAATTAGACATTCAAAGAAAGAACATACATCGGTGCTATGGCCCCAAGTTTATGAAACTCCTGCGATCCCATAACAATAACGCATGAGGTATTTCACTGTTCGTGCAGAAAATTGTACTATCTTTGCGCATTTGCACTCATATGGTAAACCGACGACAGGAAAACACATAATCAGTTGTGTGTATATATTGCATACCAACGTTTCATATTGATATACCGGTAGTGACACATGCGTCCATATGCTTGCGATATACACGATGGCAAGAGTCTGCTAATTTGGTCATTTCTATTCTTAACAATGTGTTCCAGACTCGTGATGTTTCAATATTTTGGGAGGTGTGTCCATACGGTTGTGACGTTGATGAACACGTCCTGGCATATGGACTGAAAGATCCTTTATTGATGCAGTAGTGCTGTGGAAAATGATTGACGTATTTACTCAGTATAACCAACATAAAACTACAGCTTTAGCATCGTGGCAGTCTAGTAATAACTAGACAAAGGTTTCCTTACAGTCAACTCTCAACGTAAGTTGAAAGTAATGAAAGTTAGGTCTAGTTTTAATAAGACTGGCATCGTGGTATACCAGTGATTGGTAGCAGTGTCCTCAGCTCAATTCGGTATGATTGTGATTTGATATTGACGGTTTGTGGTGTCAGTTATATTTAAGCAGGTACCTGTAGCTACAAGCAATTGCATTAAAATCGGAAAACAATTCAGTTTCAAACTGGCAATTTCACAATTCCATTGCACATGCAGGAACAGACACATTGCAAATATGTTAAGATGCGGTGTGGACTTCCGGAATGTTTATGAAATTCTGTGCGATCGTGGAAGTGTATTTGACAGGTCAAGCTATCATTACGTCATTGCACTTGTCAGATAACGAAACGAGCACACACATGCGGTTTTGTATAACATATTTCATACCGAGCGAGTGATATTGATATGGCGGCAAGTGCTTTCATATGCTTGCGACATACACTATGGAAATAGTCTGTCTACCCATTAGTGGTAGGAAGTTCAATGTTGCTATTACATAATTTCACAATGCGTTCCATAGTTGGGTATGTCGATATTCCAGAATGGACGAACATATGGTAATAATGGTTGCGACATTGATCAACTCATACTAGAATAGAGACTGAAAATCCTTTATTGGTGTACCAGCGCAGTGTGAAAATGGGTGATGTGAGAGTGCATTAAAATATATAATACGGCCTTACACTTATGACATAACCAGTAATTATGTACAGTGTTCTCAGCGCTACCTGCTATTAGAGTTTTGATGCTGATAGTGCGTGGTGTCTACTAAATTTAACAATGTCATAACTTGAGTTTCCGGAAATATTACGAAAAACCCTGTACCAACGCATTCTCTTACATATACGAGGCTTCCTATATAAGAGAAAGCACTGGAACATGGTCTTTAATACCACAAGAATGCAGCTCCCAGCATTAAGAGGATACACAAATATTGCAGGAAAAATACAGACAGTCACTAAAATACTAACAATTTCCAGGTTGTGTGATTAAATCTATGGGTATAAATCGTTATATGTATTTGGCACTTTCATGGAAGAAACCGTGTTGATCAACATCCATAATGCAGGGATGTAGAGACACTTGTGGGGAAGGGTGGGTTAGAATATATGCCGTTCCAATGTGTTATTAACAGCCGCATATGTGTGTTAGTTCCCCCTGGTATATGACATACTTGCATACGTCGCGTAAGGATAACAGTTTGTATTTGACTGATCTTGCGATCATTATGCCACTGCACTCGTCCGATATACGACAACAGTAACTCGCGCATGCGATTTTGTGTATATATTCCGTACCAAGTGTGCGATATTGATGTTGTGTCAAGTGCGTCCATATGCGTGCGACATACAGTATATGGCAATAGTTTGACAATCCGTTAGTGGTATTCTATGTTCAATTGTGGTTAATTCTTAATTTCACATTGCATGCGTTCTAGAGTTGGGGTACGTCGATATTCCGGAAGGGGTGCTCACATGGTTGCGACATCGATTAATGGATCCTGGCATATGGACTGAACATTGCATTATTGACGTAGTAGCGCAGTGTACAAAAAATAAAGCCTCAAAAATGTTTACACAACCAGTAATTGGGTACAGTATTCTCCACTACGTGTATGACTGAATTTTGGTGCTGATGGTGTTTGGTGTCCGTGTTATTTTGAAGCAGATATGACAATTATCGCAAGAAGAATACAAATGAAGTTACTAAAATGCAGGTTTTATGGTTAAATCTATATGCGTTTCTTACCTGAAATTGAGCACTTTCACTCAAGAAACAGTGTTAGGCAACATGTGTCTTGAAGGGATATAGAGACATCGATGGGGAAGAGTCAGTTAGAATATATCGATCGAGCGTGTGGTAAACAGACCCAGTTGCATGTTTGTTACTGGTCGACAGTGTATGATAATCATGCATGCGTCTTTTAATGAGAACAATACTGTTTTTTGGCAGATTGTGCTATCCTACGCCATTGAACTCGTCCGATATACTGACAACAGTAACACACACATGTAGTTTTGTGTATATATTCCATACCAAGCATGCGACATTGATATCGTGTCATAAGTGCATCCACATGCTTGCGACAACCACTAGTTTTGGCAATAGTCTGTGCAACTGGTAGTGGGACATTGTATTTAATCGTGGATACTTCTTAATTTCACATTGCGTTCCGAAGTTGATTAACATATCCTGGAATATATTGACGGAAAATTGCTTTATTGACGTAGTAGCAGTGTACAAATTATTGATGTAGGAACGCTTTACACACAAACAAATAACGATTATATAACGGTGTGACATAACTTGTATATTTGGGTACAATATTCTTAACTCTGGTATGACTGAATTTTGGGAATTATGTGCATGCCTGCGTCGCGCAAGGATGACACCTATAGGGTCGCAATCGTTCGATATACTGATACCAGTAACATACGCGTGCGGTTTTTTGTATGTATCCCACGTAGTGATATAGTGTCAAATGCATGCGTTCATATGCTTGCGACATATACTGTGACATGGGTCTGTCAATCCGTTAATGTCACTATGTTCTATCGTGCCGGTTAATTCTTAATGTCACACATGTGTTCTTTAGTTGGGATATGGGACGAGCACCCATATGCTTGCGACATGACTGTAACATGACTTGTTTCTTCGGATTGTGAACTGTACTATACTGTACGACGTTACCATTTGCTCACACAATTCCCTCCAACTTATGCAAATAAGCATTGCTATCTCAGATTTGAACAGACGTTGGATATTTTCGGACTACATGACTTAGCTGTGTAGCAACACACCATGAGCTATACAGCACACCCTGTAATCACCCCACATGTAGTGCAGAATTTCAACACACAACTCGGAGCATTTTGTAATGTAATTTTATTATATTTCCACGCTGTCAAGCAGACCAGATCTTCGGTGTTACCAGTAAACGCATCGAGTAAAAAATGTTGTGAAAATGTTAACAGTGTCGCACAAAAGAACACCTCTTCGCAAGTTCTATTTGAGCACAGGAAGAAATGTCCTTATTTCCCTTTATCTTTGTCACATCAATTTCGTCGACTAATTTCGATACCGGTATAATTCAAAAGCGGTAATTATTATAAATGTATTTCGTATCGCAAACTGTCAGATTTAATCTACGTGGGCTTTATTACGTTTACGTATGGTCATATTACCAGTTGTTGATCAATATCCATGGGAATTTATACATTTAGGCTTAGTGTATATATAGATTCCAATGGATATTGATCAACAACTGGTATAATTATGAAATTTCATTGTTTCAGTTTTTATTCACGACTTGTTGGGTTCAATTTGTAACAAGTAGGAACAACACTCATGTGGTGTTGAGAAATATTAATAGTTTAATAGCCCATAATCTATTGGGAGATCCTTGACACAACAATAGTTGTCCCCAAAATATTCTCAGACATGCCCCTGCTGTCATGCTTACCTAAGATTATTCCTTTGCATATCCTTTACATGTACATACATGTACTTACCTGTACATGTATGTGGGATTGATTACAACATGTCATTTTTTAAAATTAGATATACCCGGTATAACATTTAAGTTAACATATAAACTAGTTTTGCTCAAAGCCTGCAATACTCATGAATGGTATTAATTTTTCAGTCCTCGAAATTGGCCATGGAAATAAGCTTGCGATCGCTGAAGTTTATCAGGCCAAAACAAAATGAATGCGTGTTTCCCATAACCCGGCTGACAGTCTTCAAACCCCAGACCCAAGTTCATTTTATTGGTTTTAAATAAAATGAAAGTGTCAATGACAATGTAGCTCAACTTAGGTAGGGGAATAATTTAATGGTTGACAGAAAATGGAGGAATAGGAAAGGTGCTAATTGAAATGTCTAACCTGTGCCAAAGGATTTAGTGATGCAAAGAGTAAAATACAAGATGGCTGCTGGCGTCCATGTTTTTTGGCCAATTGACCCCAAAAGGACTCGCTCCCATCTACGTGTCATTGTTAACATCCACGACAAATTTTATCAAGATCTGACCAAAGCTACGATCTACAAATTTTATGATGATCTGACGAACAGTACGACCTGTAGACCGCGCCAATGGATTCAATTTTGAAACCCAAGATGGCCACTGGCAGCATTGTTTTGCCGAATGACCCCAATATTACTCGTTCCCATCTACATGTCAACATTAACATCCGTGACAAATTTCATGATAATCAGACGAACAGTATGACATGTAGCCCGCACCAAAGGATTGAATTTTGAAATCTAAGATGGCCCCCAGTGGCCATGTTTTTTGGCCGAATGACTCCACAATGATTCATTCCCATCTACATGTCAATATTAACATCCGTGACAAATTTCATGATGATCAGACGAACAGTATGACATATGTATACATGTAGCCCATGCCAATGGATTGAATTTTGAAATCTAAGATGGCCGCCAGTGGCCATGTTTTTTGGCCGAATGACTCCACAATGATTCTTTCCCATCAACCTGTACCCCACGCCAAAGGATTTAGTCATGCAAAGAGTAAAATCCAAGATGGCTGCTGGCGGCCATGTTTTTTGGCAGAACGACTCTAATATCACTCGTTCCCATCTACATGTCAGTGTTAACATCCATTACAAATTTCATGATGATCAGACGAACAGTATGACATATGTATACATGTAGCCCATGCCAATGGATTGAATTTTGAAATCTAAGATGGCCGCCAGTGGCCATGTTTTTTGGCCGAATGACTCCACAATGATTCTTTCCCATCAACCTGTAACCCACGCCAAAGGATTTAGTCATGCAAAGAGTAAAATCCAAGATGGCTGCTGGCGGCCATGTTTTTTGGCAGAACGACTCTAATATCACTCGTTCCCATCTACATGTCAGTGTTAACATCCATTACAAATTTCAGACGAAAAGTACGACCTGTAGCCCGCGCCAATGGATTGAATCTTGAAATCCAAGATGGCTGCCAGCGGCCATGTTTTTTGGCCGAATGACCCAAAATGACTCGTTTCCCATCTACATGTCAATGTCAACATTCATGACAAATTTCATAAAGATCAGACCAAAGGTACGACATGTAGCCCGTGCCAAAGGAAATTGTTGACAGACACACGCACACAAGGATGACGGAAGCCAAACCATGGCAATAGCTCAAACTTACAAAAGTAAGTTGAGCTAAAAATCAATCTATAAACCGACCGACCACACTGATAACCATACTATGTACGCGTGGTTCCATTTTATCTGATTCACCTCGCGAGATAAATGATATCTTTGATATACATGTGTATTTATATATTTTTCGCAAAGCCACATCGTCACTCTTCAAACAGAAAGTCAAATTACGACCGGACGCAATACCGGAAGATTACAGGTTATTGTCCCCGTTCGCTGACAGGAAGCACGTGTTGATATGGACTATTGTGAGTGTACATGTATTTGAGCATAAAAAGCTGTGACTTATAAGACATGGGCCAGGGAAAGTAAACATTGTACCCCGACTCTTGTTAACATTTCTTATCGTGGAGATATTTTTTTTAATACTGCTCACTGGGGACACATAATTGTCATTCCCATTTTGTTGGCATCAAACCAGCTGATTAAACTAGATATTTTTTATCTACGATGTATTTCATGTTTGGTAAATAATTAAACTTATTTCGTAAAAATATATATAATTATATCTTGTTTCCATATATCAGTTTTATCACCAAATTGTGTTTGATGGTGATTAGGCATGGCCCACACGAGACTATACAAAAAAAATGGAAAAATATAATAAAATGAAAAGCCTACCACCCGCCCCTATTTTTTATGCTTGATACGGGAAACATGCATTCATTTTGTTTTGGCCTGCTTGCTGTAAAATTGTATTCAATGAATACTTCGCATTTATTTGATCATATGATAACAGATTTCTCAAACTCGTTCTATTTTATACGTAATTTATCAACCTCGTCCACTCGGTAAACCTTGGCTCAAATCTAATTTAGTGAACTTGGTTCTTAAATTAAGTATAAAATAGAAACTTGTGTGATATCATCTACTTGTATATTAATCATATGCACATGTAACATACCGGTACTCTCAGGTGCCAATACTCATGATTGCCTGATAATCGTGATTGCAGGGATTTAGCCATTTAGGCTGAATTTGATAATAGTGATGGCAATTTTGCTCTGTCTCAAAGCCAAATAATACATGTAGCTATTGTTGGAAATTCTCTTCAAAATTAATAATAAGAGTACGAGGTAACTCCAACTTTTTAAAGTCAGCAGCATATCGATGGTCATTGATGTCATTTCAGATTTACTTATATATGGCCGTGGATAAAGAACGGTATACATCTCTTTAGTACCAAATGCTAAAGAGTGGTATACCACGCTTTATCTATGTGGTCCTGATACGCTAATTAACAGTACATGTATAACGCTCTTTTAGCGTTTGGTGCTAAAGAACAGTATACTGCTCTTTAGTGGCAAATGCTAAAAGGCAGTATACCATGCCTTAGCTGCGTACATGTACATGTATATGGGCCTGATACGCTAATGAACGGTATACTGCTCTTTAGCGTTTGGTGCTAAAGAATGGTATACATGTACTGCTCTTTAGCAGTAGGTGTTAAAGAGCGGTCCATGTTGGATGAGCAGCATGTGCGTTGCCAAAATATTTTTTGCATTGCGCCAACACACAACGTTATAATCCATACCGCTCTTTAGTCCTTATTGCTAAAGAGCGGTGTGTGTATTTAGCCCTCAGTGCTAAAGAGCGGTACATGTTGAATGAGCGGCAGGTGTGTTGCCAAGATATTTTGCTCATTGCACCAACGTATAATGTTAATTTGTAAAACTTTTTAGCCCTCATACATGTAGCTAAAAGTAATATTAAAGTGGTGTGCCATTCTTTAGCCCTCAGCGCTAAAGAGCGGTCCATGTTGGACGAGCGTCACGTGTGTTGCCAAGATATTCTGCGCATTGCGCCAATGTATAACGTTATAATCAGTATCGCTTTTTACAAGTTTTTAGCCCTCATCGCTAAAGAGAGGTACATGTATACCGTTTTTTAGCCACCCCGTTTACTTAATTTGAATGCATGTAAATACCACCGAGAAAAATGCCATGTATTATAGTATAGGCCAGTTTATATTGTGCATGGAGAACAAATCTATCTTCAGCATCGATAAAGAACTGCACATGCAACTGCATATGCACCAGCCTTGACCAAATTCACAAATTTAAATTGGCAAAATTGCCAAATTTAAAACTAAGCAAAATATAATTATGTGCAGATTTAAATATGAACAACGATTTCACCCGATCGCAATGTTGTCGCAGATGAGTGTAGCGTGGGTTGTTCTTAAGCCATGGTTAACCTCCTGATTGCTATCGTACGATCTTTCTTGTGACTGCAATTCCGTCGAAAGTGGAGGTAACAAAGGATACGATACAATTTCGCATCTAAAATTAAACAGCACTTGATATTATTTTACGGAAATTGTTCCCCTTACGATTGCATCGTGGACGTACCCTAAGTTTTATGCCATAGCATTGAATTTTCTAGATTATTGGACATTTTCCTAATTTCGCGTGCTGAAAATTTTGCACATCCATCTGAAATGAAAATGCGACTTATATAATTTCTGAAGTATTTCAAACATGAAGTCCTGGTCGTTAGCGATTTAGAACTATTCAATCTGTTTTGGCGGGAAAATATATAATGTGTGAAAACTTACTAAACATAACATTGGTATTTGTATTTTCGCGATTCGACATACAAGTATGCGTTTCCGTATTTTTGGAGAGAATCAGCTCAAGCAGTGAGTGGAACTCGCTCGGTTAAACTCTGGCTAGAGATGTTCCCCTTTTTACCTGTTTTAACGCACCAACCAAACTGCGTTTTAGCAGCATCATATTGATACTTCCGGGAATGATTAAGATGTTCCATCTTCGGTGATAAATATTGTATTTAATGTATTTTTCAAGGTATTCCGCATTGCATAAGAGAGTTATTAACCGTTATGACCGACATCGACCGCCGTAGTAAGTTTTCACACATAATCACCATCGCCGTGCCGACAAAAGGCAACACTTTGTCAGAACACAAGCGACGATTTTGATTTGGTTGAGGGTGGCCGGAGAATAGGGTAGCCTAATTTTGATGCGCAAATTAGCGCTTCTAGTTTATTATCGAAAAACAGCCGGTTTGAGAGTATAATATATAGCTGAATACAGCTAGGTTAGCTGAATACAGCTATTGTAGCTGTATTCTCACATTTGCCAGACCTGCTTAAAGGGGCACTTTGATTATTGCGACATAACGAAGAAGCGGGCCCCGTTGGTTCAGAGTGCCCGGATGAAGATAATTAATCGAGTGTGCTTCTCACAGTACGAGCTAACTGCATGGCCTCCTATAGCCTGATACCGGAGTACGCTGTGTATGTCTCTTTGGAAAGCAGACGAAATTCCTAAACGATGTACATCTGTTAGTAATTTCGTCGGCTTTTCTAAGACAGGCTATTTGGCCATGCGTTTGTCACAACAGACCTGTTTCTTACGTGCATGCATAATTCGTGTTTATTGATAGTAATGATGAAAAGAGTAACGGCTTGTATTAATCGAATAATATAAATGAAGTTAGTTTGCCGCGTATCGTAATCAGGGTGGACTTTATTTTACCTATAGACCATTTTACAGATAACCATTTTGACTGTTGCATTGTGGGCCAGAAAGTATCCAAATAAAGCCACGTGCTTTACGGTCGCATGCATTTACTATGGGGCATTTAGGGTGGGTCTATAAAACTAATTATAACTTTGGTATCTGTCATAGTTTACGCGATAAATTTTAAACATATATCAGGGACATGTACCCCTTCTAGAATGTTCAAAAACATTTCCAGTTGCTTGTCGTATTTTAAATGATTTTATGCGATGAAATAATGCGAAAATTTAGAAAATTGCACTATAATTTCTCAATACTTTGCGGTTTTAGTAAACGCCTGATAAAAGTATTTCTATTGGGAATTTTTACACCAAATTTTCAGAGAATATAGAGTAAACACAGTACTATCGGAATATCGTAAAGGAGTTCTGTGCATTTGGGATTGATTAACCCTCAGACTGCCGAAGCTGTCGTCAATAAATTCGCTTTTTCGTGTTCGACGAAAATGAAACTTGTCTGTTTAAAGGTCCCATTTCGTGTCGAATGGTGAATTTGGCTGCAACAACACCCGTGATGTTTTACTTCAACTTTCAAAAGAGGAAGTTTGAACACATTTTGTATTGTTTTTTTTTTTGTGCCTAGAACAATATCCAATGATTGCGTCCATTAAAAACCTTCTTGCGCAAAAGCGCCGCTACACGATAAAGAGCGTTTTCATTTACAATCGTTTTTACTCGTTTTCAAAACTGATGTATATTGTTTTGTGAATGCTCATTGGTCACGCTATTTATTTTACGTATTTTTTTCTGTTGTATTTGAACATTTGTTACACAGGCTTCGCGATTATTAACTTCAACTGATAAGCGCCGACTGCGCAACGTATGCGCTCAACAGTTTGTCTCAAATAAATTGTTATAAAAACACAGGTTTATGGCCGCGGACATAAGCCGATTAAGTGTGATGTAATTTATCCATGAACTTGACAACTGGAGATTATATCACCATTCGACACGAAAATTGGACCTTTAAACAGACAAGTTTCATTTTCGTCGAACGCGAAAAAACGAATTTATTGACGGCAGCTTCGGCAGTCTGAGGGTTAATCAATCCCAAATGCACAGAACTCCTTTGCGATATTCCGATAGTACTGTGTTTACTCTATATTCTCTGAAAATTTGGTGTAAAATTTCCCAATAGAACGACTTTTATCAGGCGTTTACTAAAACCGCAAACTTATTCCCTTCCCTATATATTCCTTATTTTCAAAAATGTCGCTTTCGGCTGACTTGACGGCATGGGTGTGTGGCCCGCCCCGAATACCACATAGAAACACTCCGACCTCCACCCATCACCCCCCCCCCCAGTGGCACCACCCCGAGTGGTGAAAATTGGGTATGGACCATTTTCGAGAAGGGTGCTGGACGTTTCGTACCTTGGTCGTTTCGTACAAAGACGTTTCGTACACTCTGGTCGATTCGTACCATTATTTTGGTTGTTTCGTACCAATCTTTTTGGTCGTTTCGTACCATCGGAAAAAAATTTGTAATTACTATAGTGTTGATTGAAAAGATGTCTATTACCATTGTTTTATTTCTGTATTACTATATGTGTATATACTAGCTAGTAATCGTGAAATCGGCGGTACCAGGTCTGTTCAGTATACTTGGTATGTTGTTACAGGGAAGGGTTGCCGATCACTGATTAGTCTTTAGAAGTGCTCATCAGTGATTTCACACTTTGCTGATACCTTATGTAACCTTATGTTGTTAGTGGACGCTGGCTTCTATAGATGCCACTATATCCACCTCTGATTCTTCATCTTCTATTTCTCCGAACTCTCCTGCATTTTTGTTTTTTGTTTGACTGATCGTATCAGGGTCTGTCAGCCTCAATTCAGCCTTGAAATTTAATTTAATCTCTTGGTCCTGCCAATGGTAATCGAGATTGTTTTTGAATGAATTCATGTCTTCTGCATAGACGACTTTTTCTGCTAGATGATTCCATGGCTCCACCACTCTTAGGCTAAATGAGTATTTCCTCACATCCCTGTTTGCTCCTTCCAAGAATAATTTATAATTATGTCCTCTGGTTCGGAGTTCGGTGCTTCTTCTTAATATGTCATTCACTTCCGGATCATAGGTGTCACCGTTTTGTTTTTCTTGTGTTTCGTAAATTATACCGCACACAGGTATGTTGTTACAACAAAATTGTAGTCAGTGATTAGTCTTTAGAAGCACTAATCACCAAGTTCACACTTCGTACGGTTTGTTTTTACAGCATTCGCGAGTGATAAGTGTGTTGTTTTTCTTGACTCCTATAAATGATGCGGATCGCAAGAGCAAGGCATTCAGACAATAACCATGACTGATCTAGATTCCGACGTGAATTGTTTAGAGTGTTCCAGAGAAGTGCGTCCAATACAGCACGGTTTACAGTGCGAAGGTTAGTAATTTATATTTTACTTACGTTTCAAATACAAGTCGAATTCGTCAATCACATTCAATATACCGATACGTCGCCAAATACATATATTTAATATAATGAATGCTCTTATTATTTGTAGGTTGTGAGAGATGGCAACACAGAACATGCAATACCGGGATCAGCCTTGTCGCATACAGATTGGCCATTAAAACAGCATCTCCCATAGACTGGATATGCACTGAATGTCAGCGTGTCACCACAGTAGAGGAGACAGCCAACGACCTGTACGCAACCAGCGACATACCATCATCCAACGAAATACCAGCTGCCAACTTCGACATTGAAATGACGACGGTCAACAGCCAAACCACCGACACATCAGCCGCTAACTTCGACATTGAAATGACCGACGACAATATCATCGATCACTCCACATTCCATATCAATAAGACCTTCGACTGCCCTTCGGACCACGATGAGCCTACAGAACACATTGAGCCTGCCTTCTCGAAATTGCGCGACCATCCTGCAGTCAACCGTCCTGATATTCGCTCCCATCCCAAAGAAAACCACCGAAGCTGCAGAAGTCACAGAAGACTGATTGAGCACTCACACTTGTGTCATTCATTCATTTTCATTTATTGTTAATTAATACTGTTATTCATGTATGACTTTTATTTCGTTATAATAATAAAACTTGAAAAAATTACGCTACAATATTGTTTTTTCGATGGTACGAAACGACCAAAAAGATTGGTACGAAACAACCAAAATAATGGTACGAATCGACCAGAGTGTACGAAACGTCTTTGTACGAAACGACCAAGGTACGAAACGTCTAGAAGCCTTCGAGAATGGTAAGGATTTCGACCGATTTGACGGAATGTGTGGGTGGCCCGCCCTAAATACCACATAAAAACACTCCGAGCCACCACGTATCACCCCCGGGTGGTGGGCCTACCTCCCAACCCAAAACATATAATAGCTTACTATATAGAGACTGGGACTCATATAATATATAATATTAGTCCCAGCTACATGTAGCTAGAAATGTGAACAGCAGACATCCTGAGATACAAACAATATATATTATTGATTGTTTGATTTTCCAACCAGTATTTAGTGGGGGGAATGTGTTGTTTTTAGACCAACAGCAGTATATTCTTCTACTTTTGGTCCAAAGTTTGGTCGGAATGGCTATCGGTTGAACAATTTAGGTTTAGAGGGTGTCAGGTTGGACATTTCATTTGGAAATGTTTGAGGTACCATTTGGAAAGTTCAACTGGGAGGGGGGGGGGGTGCAAAGTAGTATTTCGAGAACACTTGACTTTGGTCTGGTTCAAGGTACGTACATTTGGAAATGTCAAGGTGGACAAACCCAAGTTTCCCAACCACCCACCAATGGGGACCATCTACATGTAGCCACCTCCCCGATTATAAGGTATAAGAACACATTGGCTACATGGATGCGACTAGAGATCTCCATTGTGGGGGGGTCTCCAACGATAACTTACTATTATTATCACAGTTAGTGGCCAAGATATAAATGCTATACGTGTAAGCATTCTCTCCAGTCAATTATTTACCAGATCGACATACTTCTAAGTTAGGAATGAAATAGACACGACAAGAGAAAAATGTAATCCTGTCCATTTTGGTCAATACATGTAGGCGATCACTACCATATATATGGTAATATAAATTTTTGCCTCAAGGCGACATATAATATTTCCGAATGCCATGCTACATGAAACTAAATATGAAATGTTCCAGATACCATAAAATCTCTTACAGGTACCGGTACTTAATCCGATCAGAGGGTCCCCATATAATCACATTCCAACAACAACATTTTTTGAAATGACGCTTCAGTTTCAGAATCTAATAATTGCCCAAAAATAATGAAAAACACCATCAACTATAGTATAAAATTGCACAAAACCTGTTATTTATCACCATTTTGTTCAACGAAATTTTACCGGTTTGTCAAATATCTGACACAAAAAGCCACTTGATTTTAGAGTTTAATATCCATCTTTGCCCGCAATTTGGTCAATGAAATTCTTCTCGTTGACTGTCTATTGGGCCACTATAATTAAAATAATAGATTTATAACATCGATATCTGATCACTCTGAGCTGTGGTGGGTGGGTTCCTCGACTCGAATCAAATATTTTTTACCCCCGAAGTCAAGGAAATAGTAATTTGCGACCGTTAATTCGGATTGAGTACCTTTAATATCTAACAGCAACCATATCTCAACCCCACTACAATCTGGGACTAATATATGTTATACATGTATTAGTCCCAGCTACAATCAGTGAACCAAATGAATAATTTTAACAGCATCTGAAAATGAAAGAAACATCCCGCACCTTGTCTACGATATAATGAAAGCCATAATTGTAAATCAATCAGCTCTGCGTGTACCGGTATACATGTATATGTACACATATTGGACCCACATGAATTGCTATATTCTCCATATTAATTTAAAACGAGCGCACCACTTTAACAAACTCATTATTGAGTATTATATCAATAGCGATGTGTTTGTTAAAGTGGCAAGGTCATTTTAGATTTATACTCCTTTTAACATCAGTAGGCCTACACAATCATTCGTTGCATAACTTTCATTAAATTTTCCTAGTACTGAATATAAACAGTACTGGTACAACACTAGCAGTACTTGAACCGACCATACTGTAGGTGTCTGGCCTGTTTATTACCTTTTTAATTTGTTGATAGTTCATTCAGACAACATCCTCTAAGTTGCCTAATAATAGAGACAAACTAATAATAGTGATGGTGGGATTTTTTAGCTAAAATTAATAATAGTAACCACAGCAATTTCACTCTATGTCTCTTAGTGATCTGATCATGGGAAGTGTTCTCCAAATATAATAACAGTGTTGACACTATCATATTATTGACACTATTATTGCACATGAGAGTACCGTTACTAGTACATGTAGATGCTAATATGAGTAAGTCATTATCAAGTCTGGCTCTTCTTGAATTCAACTATCATAGTGATATTCAACTACATGTATTATAGCTTAATTGTACTACCATACACAATGTATACTGGTACGGTATATACGTAAACTCCAGGTTTTCTCTGTTTTTACTAAAACTTCATGGAATCATCTCACTTCGTAATGCACAACCACATTAAAGTGTACATGTATATAACACTATAATTTTAAAAGAGAAAATGAGAAGGCATCAGATTCCAATATAAAAAGAATTCTACAGCTTATTGCAGGAGACCTGTTTATTTCATAATGGCAGAAGTACATATGTGCATGTATGCCATTTGAATGAAATTTTAATAACTTCTCACCAAGATGATTTCAAAATTCTAACTACTAGTACAAGTAAATCAGTTAAATAATCAAAAATGCCAGCACCGATATATATACTGTACTACATGTAGTAGGTACCGTACATGAGATATTGTCACCACTTCATAATAGTTGAATATATATGGTACATGTACCGGTACAATGGAATTCAAGTTGTATCAGACCTGTTGTTTGGCATAACCAATGTACCAGTAAGTGACTTTGGTGATCACTGTTAGTCATTGATTTTGATAACATAAGTTCATGATTTTTACAAAATAATTTTAATGAATCAAAACCATGTGCAGCCGCATGTGTAACATGTAACTGTCTTTGTCCATTAGTCATTATCCAAGTCTGGTTTAGTCTTGATCTAATGATCAAAGGCGGAATGTTACTAGTATGTACCGGTAACTCATTATCATGATCCGGGAGTACTGATGAATTATAATCCATTTCACAGCATTGTCCATGTCTGCATGTATCATGACATGTTTGGTAAACATCCTCACTCGATTCACTGACACTGGTGAGTGGTGCCATTGCCATTCTAATTCTCCATATCATGTTCTACCCTTCACAAGTTCACACACATGTAGCTACTGTACTTCTAATCAGTCTAATGTACTATTCAGAATGATAGAATCTGAATGAACATTCAATGACCTTTTACGGCATCAGCGTTGACTGCATTTCAGCGTTGACTGCATTTCAGCATTGAAGGGATGAGGAGTCCAGAATAGAACTATAATCATCATATTTTGCAATAATCATTACATTCACATTGTTTGCATTCTTCCATTGGGGTCAATCAGTGCTATTCTGTATTCACTTATTCGAGTCAATCAATGTCCATGATAATAACAGCTGAATACGGCATAGTCTGACCTGCCACACTCAGTGACTCACACACAGTGTCTGTGACCAGTCCAGTGTTAGTTCAGTCATGAACGTAGTGCGCATCCTTCTACGCTGGAAGCAGCAATCTGCGAAAGCGGTCATGTTGACCAACTTCACCAAGTCCAGTGTGCGATATTCGGATTGGTCCCGTCACTTCACATGATATTTTCTGATAATTAAGCGGTATTTCTAACATCCAACGGGTTAAAACAGTCTATATCTAATCCGTTGTGTACACGAAAGAATGAGATACACATTTTCTGCGAATAATGAACGAAACAAGCAGATATGACAGATGAAAAAACTATTTATTTTTAACACATAAAAATTCGGAAATTCCACACCGGAAGTGTGAAATAACGTACTCTAACTCTGGGAACAATTTATCCCCAATTTCATGTACAAGAATGTTTAAACATTATCATAACATATTCGACTTGTTTTTAATTTGTTTTCGTGAAAAGGAATGATAAAAGGCACAATAAACATATCTAGAACGATAACTAAATCCAAATTAGCCATTTCCCCGTCATATTTCGGTCAGGCAAGCGAGGTACAAAAATGTATGAATCTGAGTACGAAAGTCGGAGTGTTCCTCTATCGTATTGCAATAATCGCCAACCTATTATAATATAAAAAGCTATGCAGGGGGATAACTCGGAAAAAAAATTATTGTTGCGGAAAAAGTCTCATTGTGAGACTTTAAGTCTCAACTGTTAATAAACTGTACTGAAGACAATTGTATTATTCCATACTTTCACAACCAGCTTATCATCATGAAATCCATGACTATCATCTTCGCCTGTGTGTTTTCTAGCACTGAAATTCTGAATATCATTAGAAAAGTTAACAACTTTCTCGACAATGAGTTTCCGGTTTGTCGATAAAACTTTCGGTCGTTGTTACAAACACCGGCACAAAGCTGTGTTTATAAATTAATCAAGGGTGTACACCAAAGTTGGAATCACTGACTTTTGACTGCAGGCCAGGTACATGCAGGAGTCAGTCTCAACTCTCAGCCTCACTCAGACTTAGAATTATCGAAATAATTTGACCATTTTAAGAGTGACTTTTTCATAAAGCAGCGAATTCTGACATGAGTCTAGTTGCAGATAAGCGCTGACATGACAAGAATTTCAGGCGTCAAACTCACCTTTTTTGGGAAGTTAATCCGACTTCTCCAGATATCCCACAAATTGTTAATAGTAAATGTCGATTATGCTGAAAAGTGGAATTGAAGTGGAGAAAACAAAATCAAGCGAGTAATTAATCTAGTCGCGAGCTGTCATTGAGCTGGATTCTGCGCAGTAACATCCCGGAAGTCACGTGTGAAATTTACAAAAAAGCATACACGCTATTTTCGCTCTTGGTATAGAAATATAGAAAAAATATATGACGTCATAATTCACACGCATTTAGGTAAAAAGCACCCTTGGTGGTTGCTATAATAATGAGGCAATTTATTTAGTTACGCTCAGCCTGCGAAATTGTTCATTGCAATAAGCAATGGCATGGCAACATTTGGAATAAAATATGCTCAGCATTAAATTTGTCGTAGGACATTTTTTTTTATTTTGTGGGCTGAAAGCTGATGATCCGTGTATATGATGTAAACAAAACTTTCACAATTTTTTTTTTACTCAGTGTTTCAGTGGAAGTTAGCTTTGGAGAAACCAGTGACATTGCTGGAGATGGTGAATTAGATGATCCAGATTTCGAAGCAACTTTGAAGTGAGTACACATGATGCCCGAGGAACTTATCGGCAGGGTGCTGAAATTAGAAAATCTCCTAGGTTGATATTTGAAATTAAATTTTGTTTGGACCAGTACTCCACCAACTTGTTTTCTATCAAAGTGATGTAAATTTGTATTGTTACTCACAATACCGGTAGGTCTATTGGCAAAGTACTTTGATTAGATCAGAAAACACTGTCATAGCTCAAATACAGGAAACTTTGAGGAGTGTTAAATTTATATTTTGAAATTTCTAACTGAATAAATGATTAGCCACAGGCCAGGCTTATATATCAAATGATTTGACCTGCCACAACATTCACCAGAATGTGAAATGTTTATAACAACATACCCTCTTACACTAAATAAATATTTCTAATCTAACACATAGATATTGTATTTTTAGTCCACTCAACATGGAAGAAGACAATGTGATATATCAGTCCATAGCTGACATGGTTTTTGATATAGATGATGGGAGTTCCAGTGATGAGGATGGTGGTGCTGATGAATATGAAGGTCCTAGTGTCATTAGTGTCACTTCTGGCATTGACGCTATCCAACATACTCCATGCATAGCTTACAGAGAGCCATTGTTGCAGCTAGCCAAAATGAGGAAGGTGATATGTCCTGTCAAAGGTTGTTCTGGCGAATATGATATTCAGGCAACCCAGAGGGGCACAGCCATTCATCTCAAGTGGGTATGTAACTTGTATTCCATCACACAAATTATTATGAAGTAGTCTTATAATTTCAGCTTTTCTTTGGTATATTTTCTCTCTAACAAATACTAACAATTGAGAATATCTCAAATGACTGACCAATTGATCTAAACTCGGTCTACTTCACAATTTTGGTTCATAATCTTAGTTCAAACAAGACAATCCAGATGGTTGATAGATTATAAAAATCATTGCTAGCTATGAAAGTAAAATCGAGTAATTTACCAAATTCTAATCGTTGCTATTATGTAACCCACAATTATTCCTAACATTTTCATCATTTTGTATTTTATTTTTAAAACAATGTAAAACAATATACATTTTATGCTTAACTAATTAAAATATGCATTGCTCCATCTATCGCAGTGAAGCTGATACGCATTGATAATATCTTCCCACACTACATTCATGTTTCATGCTCTTCTGTCATCTAACAGGTTTGCCCAAAAGGTCATGTTGGTGCTCAGTGGTGTTCACAGCCAATTGTCAAGAAACTACAACTGGGTGATATCATGACATCTTGTTCCCAATTTCTACCAGGGAATAATTATAGAAAGATTCTCCTCATGGCTAAATTCATGAACCTCAAGTTTATAACAGAGAATCTTTTCTACCAAATTACCCGGTTGTATGTCGTGCCATCGATCGAGAATGCCTGGGCGACAAAGCAAGAGGATACGTTATCAACAATACGAGGGAGGAAGGTCATTCTGCTTGGTTAGTATATCTTTCAGTTATAATTGTATTTTAAAAGTTTTAATACTGTTGGGTAAATTCAAACTTGGTTTGCACAAAATCATCTGCATTTGTGATAGTACTGCTTTGAGAATCCTTTAACTAATTCAAGAAGAAGCCATTTGCTTACCTCAACTAACTTCCACTACATCTGGGCTGTTGATTATTCGGGCACTGTAGAATATTACCAAAATTCATATATAATTATGTGATGACCCAGGGAATCATTAAATGAAAGTGTCAATGATGCAGTTGCTCAACATGGAAAGGGATTAATGTCATATGTCAATGGAGCGATTAGGAATGCTGAAAGTTGAAAGGTCTAACTACTACTAGGTTATCAACATGAAGAGATATTCTAGTATATAAAGTAAAATCCAAGATTGTTGCTAATATTCTAATCTCACTGGAAGGTGGGGGTGTGTTGGTAACCCTGTTGCTAAACCTCCATCCATACCCCTGAACAAGCCCCCCGAAAAACTTGCCCACCCAGGTATATCAGCTAGATTTTTATAAACCTGTGTGTGGTACACTAGTCCTCGTTTATCAGAAATAAAACCAGCTTTGCCATTGCTAGACAGTCAGATATGCTATGCACCTTACTGACTGAGCCACATCTCATAATATAATATAAAGTTTTGATGTCACATATCGAGTAAGAGGTTGAAACTGGCAGAAAAATATTTAGCCCTTTCATGAAGGGAGCTGCACTGGTGCAACATTACAGATCATGTGCCAGTGCATTCTATAATGTATGCAAGTCTCCCATAGGGAGCCTCACATATATAAGCAAATGTACTGGCTTATAAGGTCAAGGTAAGTTTTGCTTGGCCAATGTGTCTTATATATACGATGCTCCCTGTGGGAGACTCGCAATATAAGAGAATGCATTGGCACAGGGTTTTTGCCAAGAAAATCAGGAAGCTCCAGGCATGGAAGGGTTAAATGAAAACTGCATAATGTATGATTGTTTAAATGCTTCCAGGTGATGGACGATGTGACTCACCTGGCCACTGCGCGAAGTACTGTACATACACTGCACTGGACTCAGAATCGGAGGAAATCATCAGCATGATTATAATTGACAAGAGAGAGTGTGATCTAAAGTCATCGAATATGGAAATGTTGGCTTTTAAAAGGACGCTGGAACTTCTCGAGGGGAAAGGTGTTGTCATCGAAGAAGTTGTGACTGATGAGCATTCCATGATATCAAAATATCTAAGTAAGTTATACAAGGTTGACTTCAATTGTAAACATATACTGATCAGTACCCACTGAACTACTGTAATATTTTGATCCATTAGTTGATAACTTATAATTTCCATTATAGTCATACTGGTATCCCATGCACACTGTTTGATGTACATATTTTAAGAGATAGTGACCTCATTGTTCAGAAAAAACTCAGTTGCCTTGTAGCAGATTTATCCAAACGTTTAATAATAATAATAATTATAATATATACTGGTAGAGCATTCCAGAGTAATTAGTTATAGTGCTCTTTACTTGAATATCACCATGGCCATATGGGGCAGCGGTTACCTATCATCGATTAGGAGGAAGCAATTCAAGCAGCTAATGAGCACATTAGGATTACCATACTGACAATATCCATAGACCCCCGACTGGGTACTCGGTTAACGGGCGAGTCCCTGGCAACAACTGTAATATGAGATTACTTGTCGGAGGAAACCAACGCAGTGTTTGACCTTCAATGGCAAAGTCGAGATTCGAATGCATGAGTTTTCATACCATGAGGTGGTTACAAGTCCAGCATACCACCACTTATTTAAAATTTCAAACATTATGTCAACATGTCCAGTTATTTATAAATAATGGTTTTAATTTTATGCCGTGTTGTGATAATTGATATAATTGTATAATGATATTGTTATCTGAGGCTATGTGTGTATGTGTGTGTATTTAGCAAATTAATTCATTTTTTTTTAATTTGATTATAGTTGTGGTCTACATGACCCTGATTTGGAAAATGCCTGATTTACATGGGGCATTTGGTTAATTTCCCCAATTTGAAAATTTAAGGGGCAAGTACCTGTCAATTAATTCTAATTCACAGAGTTGTGAATTGTCCAGTGTCCGAAAGGCATCACACACACCCTACTCCACGAAATAAGATCATTTAGGCAGGGTCGCTAACTAGCACTGAGTCTTTTCATTAATAAATTTGTAGGAACAGAAAGGACAGACTTGAATCATTCCTATGATATGTGGCATGGAGCGAAGTTATTAGCTAAATATCTCACCAAGGTAATTACATTATTTTTCGTAGGTCTACAGTGCTGCTCTGCTTTTAACCGTCATTACTGGAGCTGTGTTGGTGCAGCATTAAAGATCCTGTGCCAGTGCACTCCCTTATATATGCGAGTCTCCCAATGGGGGCCTCGCATATATAAAGGAATGCACTGGCTTACATGGTCAAGGTAAATATTGTTAGGCCAATGTGGTATTCTCATATATGCGAGACACAGGGTTTTTGCAACATTTCAGAAAGTTCCAGTCATTGAAGGGTTAAAGGTTAGCAATCATATCGGTTATTTTGAATTCATGTAGTTTGATTTCTGTGCTTGCATGGAAATTCATTAGCTATGACATAATTCTCAATTTTTTTATTCTGGTATCCTTCGGGGTCTAGCCCTAATTATTTTTACTTTGTCACATCATGGTACAATTTTAAAACTTGATATATCCCCTATATAGTTTTCACTTCAGGGCAAACTGTATGATGATTCATTCCTGCATTTGAATATTTCATATTTTGAGAAAACTTCATTACCCGCTGAAGAACTCATGAGATAATATATCTCTAATTTGTTTTCTCTGTTTTAATTTTCAGATTTCAAAAGCTGCACCATGTAAAGACTTGAGGTCAAGGATTAAGAGTATCACAAACCATTTCTGGTTTTGCTGTGAGAACGCAGACACAGAAGAAGCCTTTTTGGTTAATATCAGTATTTAGCATGATGGCTACCGAATCCCCATTTTGTCAACCCCCGATATCGGCCACTGTAATAACAAATGAAAATTTTATCATTCCCTTCGCATGGCTGTAATCCCTTATAACAAGCCAGTGTCTAGCACTTCAAATATATTCATCCACATTATTTTCAATGTTAGTTTTCACCAAAATATGATTTATAGGTTCATAATTGACTTTACACGTAGTCACTTCATTATATCCCAAATTGGAATCGTTGTTGGAAGTGAAATATATTGTTCACGACTCTTTTATTTCGTGATTATGTTATATTTCACAGTCTTGAACCATAGCTTATCAGGAGTAGCATCACAATTCGCTCATAATAAAGAAACTGATTTCCGCGTATGATTTGATTTATACTGTCAATTCCTTATTTCAGGGGATGAGGTGCGGTTTGATAAACCATGTCACAAATAAGCATGAATGGTTAATAGGAGAAGGCTTTGGTCCAGGCGAATGTACACACAGTCCCCTTGAGGATGATCACCGAGATGATTGGTTGGAGAAAGGCTCAACTCCCCATGTAACAGTTAAAGATTTTGTCTGGCGCCAACGTTTCCTCAAGAAAATTCCATACTACCTCAAATTCAGGTATTAAAGTTGTATTTACTGTACATAATTCCATTGATTGTTTATAAAACACGCAGACATTTCTTAGTTTCGATGTGTTGTAAAAGCGAAAAATGTTCTTGCATTTTGTTGCCTATCATAACAGTGTTAACATCTGCTCATTACAGTTTATAGATTGTGAGATGGAATCACAAATTAAAATGAGCAGGCAAGCCTTTTATTAGCTCAACTTTCTTTTTAGTTTGAGCTATCGCCATGGGTTGCTGTCGGTCGTCCATGTGTATGTGCGTGTGTCTGTCAACAATTTCCTTTGGCGTGGGCTAAAGGTCGTATCTTTGGTCTGATCTATATGAAATTTGTCATGAATGTTGACATTGACATGTAGATGTGAACGAGTCATTTTCGGGTCAATCAGTCAAAAAACATGGCCGCTGGTGACCATCTTCGGATAAATCCATTGGTGCAGGCTACAGGCCGTACTGTTTGTCTGATCATCATAAAATTTGTCATGAATGTTGACATTTACATGTAGATGGGAAAGAGTCATTTTATGATCATTCGGCCAAAAAACATGGCTGCTGTTGGCCATCTTAGATTTTACTCTTTGCATCACTAAATCATTTGACACATCCTACAGACCACATCTCTGACCCGATCATCATCAAACTTCATATATCGATCATCGGGGTGATTTCTAGTTGGGAACGAGTCATTTTTGGGTCATTTGGCCAAAAAACATGGCCGCCTGCAGCCATATTGAATTTTACTCTTTGCACCACTAAATACATTGACACACCCTACATACCACATCCCTGATCTGATAATCACCAAACTTCATATGGATCATCAGTGTGACCTCTTGATGGGACCCTGGGTCATTTTGGGGTCATCGGCAAAAAATATGACCACCAATGCCATTTTGGGTTATACTCTTTGTATGACTATATATTAGAATGGGTATAGACCAATCTGTTTGTTTGATCTTCATGAAATTTGTCATTGACATTGACATGTAGTTGGGAACGAGTTATTTTGGGGTCATTCGGCAAAAAAAACATGGTCACCGGTGGCCATTTTAGAATTTACTCTTTGCATCACTAAATCCTTTGACATACCCTATAGACCACATCCCTCAATATATATTGTCAACCATTAAATTAGTCCCCTACCTAAGTTGAGCTACAGTTTCATTGACACTTTCATTTGAATATGGCTTCCTATACTGGTATATCACATATGAAATGAAATTTGGGCTTCAGTTTCCTATGGGCATTATAAGTACCACAATGTGAAATGTATATCTATTTGAACCTGTATAGTTTTGTCAGCAAAAATGGGTGGTTTGTGCGTTATTTTTATTTTTCAGAAAGGCCATAACTCTGCTAGAAAAAGTGTGGATTCCCAAATTGAGCTGTATTGTATTTTCATGCGATCATGTGAACAAAAAATAGTTGTATTTCTTAGTTCGACAGACAGTAGATATGACTGCATGTTTGTTTAAATTGTTGTACAAAAATTATAATCATTTAGTGTAGACCATTCATTTTATAATATTTATCAAATATGATTTTCTCCAACAGGACAACAGCATCCCTTGAATCCTTCAATCAGCATATTCTTGTGTATGCAAGCAAGCGCTTTGCTTACAAATTTCCAAACTTCAGAGCAAGAAACTACCTAGCAGCTCTGGACTATTCTCATCACAAAGACAGGGCATATAAAGTCACCAAGGATCGCAGAGAACGGTATGTGTTACCCTTAGTTCATTTTAGGATGGTGACCTTTTTGGCAGGAATTTTGACTAAAAGTAAAGTTTCCTATCAATTCTCTAATGTAAAAGATAGGAAGGTGTTGTAATTTGTATTCATTTGGACAACATTTATCTAGTGTTATAAATACTTTCCACGTGATTTACGATACATGCAGAGAAATATGGTCAGTAATGAAAAAATAATTATAACGTTGCAAGAACTTGTGATATTTCACAACAAATAAATCTCTGGCGTTTGGCAAAGTAATTTCACTGAAACTGTAGACACCGATTATGAATAGCATTCATTATCAATGGTTGAGCCAAGCCAAACTGTAATCATCTCTCGAAATTATACCTTTCAGGGCAATAAAATCATAACTGTAAGAAACAGTCCATGTGCAGTGTTGTTATTCAATTGCTAAATAATGTATTAACTGATATAACAATGTAAAATGCAGCCCAATTTATCAGATTCATACCTGTTGGGAACCTACTCTATACATAAAAGGTCCCCAGGTTGATCTACATGCAATGATGCAAATGTTTACAATATCAAACCAAGACTATCCAAGCATCAGTGAGTTATTGATGCCAAAACACAGTATAACAAGTCCGAAATTGCTCTATATTGCTGATGTCATATATGCCTTTCTCACATGAATGATATTTTTCTTTACAGCCATAACAGAGTTTTCAACAAGAATTCGAAAAGATGGACCGTCAAAAAACTCAAAGAAACTAAAACATACAGCTACATTCCGGGTTTAATTCAGCAGATCATCGATGCCAAGCTATCGGACGACCTTTCAATGAGGCCACGGAAGGAATTGGGTGAAGAAGATCCTGAAAACATAGCCAAGACCATTGCGCCGATGAGCCCACCAGCTACATCAGATCTTGTAGAAGCGAAGAAAAGCCGATTCGCACAACAGATAACGTTAGTTTAGCTCGTTAACAGTAGAATAATTCTGCAGATTGTTATTGACCAAAGCATATGGCTGTGACAGATGAGCTCAGTTGTGGGTGATTTTAAAGATCATATTTGACACAAAATTAATCTATATATTATACTAGGAGGTTATTATACTAGGAGGTGACCCGATTTCGTCCAGGCTTTGACCTTGAATTGTCCATTTTGAAGGTTAAGGTCGGGTCGGGGTCACGATTTGACCCGTCCAAAACACTCAGTGGACAAAACTAACCCAATGTATCAAATTTCGTGGAAATCACATCAAAATTCTCGATTTTACCCGATGTCAAGGTCACGTCGCACGGGCAAATGAATATGCTTATGAAGAGACTCCCCATACGAAAGTACCCCCACATACCAAGTTTCATCGAAATCCCGTGTTATTCGGGCGTTTGACCTTGAAATTACCCGATTTCAAGGTCACGTCGCACGGGCAAATTAATAGGCCTATGTCACTCCCCGGTCGAAAACAACCCCACATACCAAGTTTAATCGAAATCGGCTTGGACGTTTTCGAGTCCATCGATTACAGACAGACACACACAGATCTTCCAAATTATATAATAGACTAGAAGGTGACCCGACTTCGTCCGGGCTTTGACCTTGAATTGTCCATTTTGAAGTTCAAGGTCAAGTGGGGTCACGATTTGACCAGTCCAAAACACTGCCGGACAAAAGTACCCGTCGAAATCCATCCGGTTTTACCCGATTTGACCTTGAATTGATCATTTAGAAGGTCAAGGTTAGGTCGGGTCATGATTTAACCCGTCCAAAATACTCAGTGGACAAAAGTAACCCTATGTATCAAATTTCGTGGAAATCCCATCAAAATTCGCGATTTGACCTTGAATTGACCCGATGTCAATGTCTCGTCGCACGGGCAAATGAATAGGCTTATGGGACTTCATCGAAATCCCGTGATATTCGTGCGTTTGACCTTGAAGTGACCCGATTCAAGGTCAAGGTCGCGCGGGCAAATTAATAGGCCCATGCCACTCCCCGGCCGAAAGTACCCCACATACCAAGTTTCATCGAAATCCCGTGATATTCGGGCGTTTGACCTTGAAATGACCAGATTTCAAGGTCAAGGTCACGTCGCACGGGCAAATTAATAGGCCGATGTCACTCCCCGGCCGAAAATACCCCCACATACCAAGTTTCATCGAAATCGACTCGGCCGTTTTCGAGTCCATCGATTACAGACAGACACACAGACAGATCTTCCAAAATATATAATAGATATCCAACTGATGGCTATTTCAAGTCTACAATTTTGGCCTCAGGTAGAAAAACATGCAATTGTTACTCTAATACAACAAATTCCCAACTAATGAATTATTGGAAAAACAAACACTACAAGAACAATTTCAACATATTCTTGGTGTGAAATTTCCAAATATAAATGATGTGGCAGTTATGAAATTTCTAAATATTGAAAATTTGAACCGAAGTAGGTCGCCCCAACTTTGGTCAAAATTCCAACGCTTGGTAATTGCATAATTTCTCCCCCTGTTGTCACGTCCCTGATGCCCAAGTCACCGTTTTATTTTCAATCATCCTGCTCAGTGATTTCATGGAATACGGTATCTGACTATCTGGGCGAGTTTCAAATCTGCGTTCTTGAAGGCTTGTAAACAGTGGGTCACCAAGACCTGATCTGCACCCAAATATTTTGAGAACTTGACAAACTATATGACATCAATTGCATGTCCTATATTTTCACTCAGTTTGAATTATACTGCATACACAATGTAATAGAGATCCTGGTGTGTTACCATTTATTTGAATCGGTGGGTGCAGATCAGATCTTAGTGATCCACTATTCACAAACCTGAATTCGAAAACGCTCTTGTCAGGAACAATTCAGAATGAAACCTCATATAGCCCACATGGTTCTAATAAGTGATAAGACACAATAGCTTTAAGAACATATTTTATGATATTACTTTTATGCAGGCAGTCTGAAAATATTTCAATTTTATCAAGATAGTCTGGCAACATTAAACTGGTGTTGTGAATGCAATTATAATTTTCAAATGGGAGATTGATGAACAATCAAGGACACATGGCCGTTTACGCTCCAAAATACTCATTTATAATAATAACTTTTTAAATTTTTTGATAAATCCTGAACTATCTGATGTCCCCATAAATGGCTGGATTTAGTTGGTCCACCTTTTATGCACATCAATCAATCGCATTGTTTGTTTAGAAGCATAAATATTAAAAACGCATCCCCTGCTGTTCTCTGAAGAATTGTTCGGAGTGATTCACAGATGTAGTGTTATTGCTGTTCGATATTTACAAATCCGTTCCATACGCATCTCATTGACGTAAAATGACGTTCACCTCAACCATGAAACTTATTTAAACAAAAGGATCATCACACATGACAAACACTTTGTCGATACGGCACTCGTGCGGTCGCGTAAGGATAGCACTCGAGGCGCAAGCGCCTCTCGTTCTATCATTCCGCGACAGCACAAGTGCCGTATCGACAAACACATTTACACATCGTATTGTTCTGTGTATTTATAGATATTCCTTATTTCAGGCCAAGCGAGCAGGATTAAACCCTTTATATTGGGAAAACGAATCTGGAAATCGATCTCTGATTCTCCATACCACACAGGATGGAATCACTCTCCTGATGTTGGGTCCAAGCCTTCCATGAAAGAACAGCACATACTGCCGGTATGCCTGATGCCTGTTTGCTTTATTAAGCGGATCTCTGTCCACATAATTGAAAACTTTGCCCCCGGTACTGCCGGGCCACTTGGAGAACACCCTCATTGAGCACAACTGTGTCGATAACCTGCAAAGGAAGTGAACTTTATGTACAGACCATCTTGTCAACAATATACATGTAATTGTGTGTGAACATGTGTTATTTATTAAAGATGAAATAAATTTGTTCAACTCTAGAATATGCTTGTCAAAGATAGACATCCAGAACCCCCCCCCCGCATCATTCAACCAACAAACATATCACCCCCCTCCATGGATCATCATGGTTGAGATCTTTCTAATACGTACCCTCAGGTCATGGCAGATCATTTCTGTCTGAAAACTGGCAGACGGGATGGAATTTTACCATTGTACTAGTATGGGCACGCATCCTATATACCATAGATGAGAAAGATACATCTAACTCTATATTTACTTTCAGATAATGAAAGTAAATAAATGTGGGGTACAGGGTGTGCCAATGGATTCACATTTGAAATCATGCTGGAGGCCATGTTAACGGAAATACTCGATGTGGCTCCAATTTAGAGGTCACACCAAAGATTCATATCAAGTTTAGTTATCGCCAGACTTGATATGGAACTTCGAGATGACCACTAGATTGGAGCCATCAAATATTTATCGATTTTGTAGAAAAATATGGCTGCCTGCAGCCATCTTGGATTTTAATTGATAAATGTCTCTTCATGTTCACATCTATTAGTACTTAGTCATTTAATTTTCACATTACTAATCGCTCCATTGACTGTAGCACATACAATTATCCCCTCTATAAGTTGAGCTACAGTGTTTTTAGCTCAAATTACTTTGTAAGTTTTAGCTATTTCCATGGGTTGGCGTGCGTGTGTCCGTCAACAATTTCCTTTGGCGCAGGCAACAGGTCGTACCTTTGGTCTGATCTTTATGAAAATTGTCATGAATGTTGACGTTGACATGTTGATGGGAACGAGTCATTTTGGGGTCATTCGACTAAAAAAAATGGCCGCTGGTGGCCATCTTGGATTTCAAAATTAAATCCATTGGCGCGGGCTACAGGTCGTACTGTTTGTCTGATCATCATGAAATTTGCCATGGATGTTAATATTGACATGTAGATGGGAACGAGACATTTTGGAGTCGTTCGGCCAAAAAACATGGCTGCTTGGGAACGAGAAATTTTGGAGTCGTTCGGCCAAATAACATGGCCGCCAGCAGCTATTTTGGATTTTACTCTTTGCATGACTGAATCCTTTGACACGAGCTACAGGTCGTAGCTTTGCTCGGATCTTCATGACATTTTTCATGGATGTTAACAATGGCATGTAAATCGGAACAAGTTGTTTTGGGGCCATTCGGCCAAAAAACATGGCCGCCAGCAGCCATCTTGTATTTCACTCTTTACATGACTAAATCCTTTGACACAGGCTACAGGTCGTATCTTTTGTTGGATCATCGTAACATTTGTGATGGATGTTAAGAATGTAGTTTGGAACAAGTCTTTTTGGGTTCATTCGACAAAAAACATGGCTGCCGGTGGCCATCTTGGATTTTACTCTTTGCATAACTAGGCCTTTCATATTTCCACATTCCTCATCACTCCATTGACTGTAACACATGAATTATCCCCTTTCCAAGTTGAGCTACAGTGTGACAGTCATTGACACTGTCATTTAACAAAATAACATGAACTGGATCAAGGGGGGGGGGTGGTAGTGAAACGGATATGAATCAACTCTGCAAAAACATATATTTGTAACATAAATTCACAATGCAGCAATATTGCTAGAAACCTACAAAATTATACTTCATTATAATATAAATAATAAGTAACATAGGGGTCCTACTCCTGTGTGCCAAATAAAGGTATCTGTACGTTTATTGATTTTATGAGAAAAAAATCTGCCCTGCACGATGCTTTATATTCAGATCTGCATGTTTTTAAAAGATTGATGGCTCCGCTCTAACTTTTATTAGCAAATGCTATACAATTATTTAATTACCAGAAAATGTTGATTTTTCATTTGAGATATTGTGCACAGCAAACACTTCTGTTCTGTCCTGCACTGTTATTAAATTTTCCTGAAATTTTCACCCTGAACTTATATTCCAACCTGCACTTTTGTTGGGCACACAGAACTAGGTAATGCATGAATTCTTGTTTAATAGCTACTCACTGGAATCAATGATGGGCAATTTTCAGGATGATTCACACAGCATAGTCTTTCGATCAGCTGTGGCATCTCCCGACAATGTCCACATATACACCATGGTGGTGAAGGTCCATCTGCTGGTGGGTGGTAACCCACACGTGGGGTTCTGCCATTTGTCAAGTCCAGAATGCTGAACACCATTGGCAAATGCTCCATGGCAAACCTTGTACATAGGTATCTCACTTCTGCCTCTGGCATTGTCTGGATGCGTTCCTGTAAATAAGGATATTTCATCTAGTATGGTAGTTTCACAAGCATCCGTAACGCAACCAACAAATAAAATACAATAATTCGCATCCGAGATGCATGGCAATACTATGTCATTTTTTTTTTGGTAAACTTGACAAAAAGCTACACATCAAAAATATTTTAACCCTCATTACTGACTTCTCCATTAATATGCCAGTATGGTTATTGTTTAATTGATTCGACTGAATATCAGTAAGATGTATCTATGTATATTTCAAATTATTGGTCAGAAACCAACATGTTAACAAACAAGATGGACAGACAGACCAATAACATAATCCTGGAAATTTAGGCAGGATTCAGTGCCACTCCAGAAATTATAATTGTAGAAATACAGGTGGATTCAAAATACATGTAGCTAAAACCATTTGTCGCTGTTTGGCCAAAATGGTTTATATCAAATACCTACTTGGACATATTCTCGCTGGTCTTGCTCTATTTCCTCAGCTGAGCGTGTAACAGCCACAGCTTGAATGACTGGGGCACCCCTGCCCCGACCTCTGCCTCTCCCACTTGCTCGAGCTCTTCCAGAGGTAGCTCTCTGGCCAGCGGCATGTTCCTCAACTGCAGGGACTGTCACTGCACCCCTCCCTCTTTGTGCCCCACCCCTTCCTCTCGGACGTCCTCGTTTGCCACAGTGCCCCGCTCGCTGCCTGCTGCTTGTTCATCAGTGGTCTCAATTTCACCCCTCCCTATTGCTGCAGCACCCCTTCCTCTTGGTCGCCCTCTGCCCCTACCACGACCAGTGGCACCTCTTGGACCTCGACTTCGCGTCGCAGTTCCTCTTTCATCAGAATCTGCACTGCTGTTTATAGAGCTTCCTGTTGAAGACTGCAACGAGGAATATCACAAGATAAGCTTATGCTTATGATAAAGGATATTACAAAAGGAATGCTCAGTACTTGGTACTAAATCCCACCCATCTCGATTATTAGGCACATGAACTGTATCAGAATTAATCCGATTTAATGCTACTAAATAACTACATATATTTCATCGGATTCGGGGGTAAAAAAAATATGTGATTCCAGTCGAGGAACCCACCCATCAAAGCTACCGGTATCAGATTTCTATTTTTTAAATCTGTTATTTTCACATTTAATATTTGGTGGCCTGGCAGACGCCTTTACGAGAGTTTGATTTGTCACGCAAATGTCACTGTTCACTTTTACTTTCCATGGTGATCAATGCTATCGCAAATTATCTTCGAAATATAAAGGGACAAAAAGCAAAAACACATATTAGGTAACTTGTGATAGTTTATGGGCGGCTAGTAGTGGGCTACATGACATATTCTATAAATTTAAAGACATATTATGGTCTTGCGCATGATACTGGTAAGCTACTGTTCAGGTGTCATTCCAAATTGGAGGAATGTAGCATTCTACTAACATTGCTGAAAAGCTCAAGCATGTTGTCCATTCCACTCCATATAAAACTTCGTCAGAAATACCGGTATGATCAATTGTAAATATTTACTTCTCAATTCGGGACGCAACTATCAACGATAAGCTTATGAAAATGGTATCGCCATCGAGAGACACTGAATTTAATTAATATATCAGAATGACGGTGTGTGTTGTCAATTTTGATATAATATTTGCAAAAATGACTACTTTGAGCACGATTATCCTACATTTCTATTTGATCACCCTACCAGAGTGTTTCACATCACTTTAAGAATCGGTAAGCATGTTTTAGTGTTAATGCAAATATACATGTTACAGAACAACATGCCTGTTACACCTGGAAATATGCTTGTTTACATTTGAGATGGCGTGTGGGGAATTCAACTAAAACTATGAGCATCACCATATATGGAAGCAGCAATCTACAATCGCTTGTCAACAAAAAAAACTTTATTATAGGACTTTATCAGCAAATATGATATCATGCTTGGTATCGTTATGAGTATTTATTGCTGATACACTAATTTGGATAACTAAATCAGCTTTTGGTGAAATTCTGTTGTTGTTGTAACTGGATGATACAGCGACCATCGAATATCATTTTGAAGACATATTAATCGCAGACATGTGATATGATAAAACCACATTATGTGAATGTTCCATCAGTGATAGTTTATTCAGTTGCAAAATGGCGGCCAGTCAGACTTACCTACAAGAAATTAATTGTCTTGTGGTTGGCAGTAATTGCACACAAATGTGCTTTGAGCCATATAAGATACTGGGTTCATCGGATTTGTCCAAAAAAAATAATAATCCCCGCTGAATTGTCGATCAGTTGTAACTATTTCAACCATATGGATTACAGGATCTAAATATTTCCAACAGTTGGACATTTTTGGTACCAGTTATCTCGGAAAATGGCAACATACATACCGGTATAAGGGGATTGGGTGAATAAAATGGTTTAAAAAATACAACAAGCGAAAAATGTCAACCCATGTAAGGGAGTGGGGTGAATAAAGATTCACACATTCACCCATTTTGGAATTTCAGGTCATTATATACTGGTCGAGTGAACCATGGCATTTCATGTAATGGCTATCTTGAAGACGAGGTTGATTACAGAAAATGATCGGTCATAAATAGGCCGTGGTTGGTTGAAGAAGGTAATTGGTCATGAAGAACTCGGCACTATGTTAACATGCAATTTAAAAAAACAAGGTGATTAATCGCCAGCACGTGTGCAGTATGAATAGACCCTTAAATAGCGTCAATTCCCAACATATCACAAGCTCGTGCGGGCTGAGAAGACTTGGTCTAGTAAGTGCTTTAAGGTTAGCCAACTTCGCTGAACCCGTCGTCTCTGTCCAATTACAAGAACTTGTCCATGTCAATAATGCCAGGGTTAAAATCTGATGAGAATCAGAATCATGATTCTTAGTTTTATTTTCGTAGAAGCAACTGATTCGCTGTAGAAATGATAGAATTTGATACTCGCAAAAATATTATGGCAGTTTGAAGCCGCACAAGCAGTGCATGAGTCTTAATCTTGGACGAATAATTGTATATGTAAAACTTAATATGGTGCAGGCAGTTTGCCACACATGTATGGAAATAGATGTAATAACAGTAATTCGGTCATATTATGAAAATATCTGCACCAGCTTGGCGAGATGCCGGGCAGGTGTAATTGGTCATCAACGGGACACGGCTAATAGATGAAGATAATTGGCAACACACACTTTAATGTGACATGTCATTAAAATGCATTGATCATGTGGTGGAAACAGACCCTAACATGGATGGACGTTTATATTGGTCATGAATAGGGAAGTCGGTGGTCGAGAGGTAGCGTACTGGTCTCTCGTGCTATCGGACCGGGGTATTCTAACAAAAATCAGAACTCGGTCAGATACCAAGTTTGTCAGGCTGAAAAGTCTCATTTGAGATCACTGAATAAAGATCCAAATTCAAAAAAGCCGACTCCCCCCCCCCCATTACAACACTTGTCCAGGTATGTTGTCGTGGGTGCAGTACGCTGTCCAATCGGGCGCAGACATTAATGGCTGACCTTTCTGCACGCCTCTGTGTGTACACGTTAAAGAACGCTACTGGAGTCACCACAGGGTTATAAAGTTACTCGGCCGTGGTAGCACCTGGACCTCCACATAATCCTCAGCACATTGAGGGTGACGGAGTATCAATTAAATAGATAGATAGACGTGGAGCTATGTCAATCTCCCTGACCGAGTCTTCAACTTATGTTAATTTACTAATTTAGTTTTAAATGGAACTACCGGTAGTAATATCAATGTGTTTACATTCAACTGCTTGACCTAATTTTTATGAATTTTAGCTACTGCTTACCGGCTCATAAAAATATAATTCACTAATTACCAGTGTTGGTAACCTAGATGAGAAGGAGTGTGGATATTGTGTGGACAGTCACAGTGTACATGTAATTTGTGTCTGTGTCTGTGGTCTGTTCCATGTCAGAACAAGAAAAAACAAATATTCTGTACCCACTAACCCAGATACAAAGTACCACAAATACAACATTCTAAAGTCTTTGTTGACGACTCTGATGCGATATACATCATTCCATCAATCATCCCGACACGATTATGGGCCAATACAAATTTCAACTCAAGACAAGTGAAGTTGTGGAAAGTCGCTCAAGAAAAGAGCACAATGATTGAATGAACTACTTTTCAAAAGATCACACTGCTCTACTGACATGAATGGAATCGATATATCAGTGCTATATATATGTCCCGCTATTTTGCACGTAATCAGCGACCAAGGAAACACCATATAACCTTATTATTCGTGGAAAACGACAGACACATTTTAGAAAAATACTCACCGACATATTTTACGCTTGTTTTTTCTCGCTACCACGTGACTGTTCGCAAACTTCCGGTTCTTCCTGCGACCTGCGTCTTCTCCGGTGAAGGTAAAAAACATGGCGCGTAGTTTGAAATCGTAATATTTTTATTACCAAGATCAATATTTTCTTCGCTAAATTAGGTTTATACGAAGCTCATATCACACGAACACTATCTAACTTGAAAGTTATGTCAATAGGAGTAAATTAAAAAAATCGCCTATGTCTGGGTACAGTACCCCTTTAACGAAATGAAAGAACAATTATTCACGAAGGCAGACAACACTTGATCCGCGTCCATGACTCATGTGTCATTATATTATACTGAACGAAAAACTGAAATTACTCTGATAGAAATTATTGTTATTTCCACAAAATTTACATCACACATTACATTTGCATGCGAATATGATTTCAAATGTGTTACGCAAAATGTCAAAGCTGCACATACGGTGACATGTAGGAATCAATTTTTTCATTATGATTTCCCAAGAGATTGGACAAATTTGAAATTGTGATTTTGATTCAGTTTTCAAAACGGGCTTTGGTATGATTCCCAATATATCGTCCTTATCGGCACGAAAACTTCAGCCGCGACTACATGTGAGATGTCAACGACACTCACGGACGGCACGACAACTTCACCCGCGACTACAGGTGACACGTCAACGACACTCACGGTTGGCACGACAACTTCACCCGCGACGACAGGTGACACGTCAACGACACTCACGGTTGGCATATCTACATCACCCACGACGGCGACTACAGGCTACACTTCAACGGGACTGGCGCACGGCATATCTACATCACTCGAGGTTTGGCTCGCATGTGGAATTTCAGTAAACTGTTTGTCGGCTGGCTGAGAAGCATTGCGATATCTCGGCTCTGCTTTAAATGCGAACTTGATCAACTCGTGACCTGAGCAGAGAGAATTAAACAAGCCCAACTTATCTCCCGGTGCTGTAGTTTCCCACTTTCTCGTGTGAACGCTGGCGTACCTTCATAGTGCCGGTCACGGTTTTAGGAGCCCCGCGTTTCAATATTTTATTATATATTTCAATGGCAGGCTTGTTGATCGTGAAGAGATGGGTACGGGTTTCATTTTCCCTCAGGTTGTCAACGAAATCTTTCGCGCACAAGATGTCTGCTCCATGAAAGATCATCTGATCAGCTGTTCGCTTTAGACTGCCTCCTATACCGTCGGGAATCCCCTTTCCGTGACCCGCTTCCTGGAAGTTCCAGCATCCACCCTTAAATCAAAAATTATACAACTCATTGGTGAACGGGTAAAATTTAACCCGTCTGTCGATACTGAGTTGTGGGCCCATCACTGTAGACGTTAACAAATTCAACCTCCGAGTGACGTTCCCTTATCTTTTTGATCACATGATTCAGGAAGGCCCATATCGAAGCCAGATCATGTTGAAGAGAGTCTGACACTGCTGAGAAGGACAGGATCTTCTTCATGCTCCCGGTTATATAATATCCAGTATGCAATGTTATTTGTGCTTTTGATGCACCGAAATGCATCGATTGAATTTCGCTTGTCATTCTGCCAACATAATTTTCAGCAAAGTCAACATGGATCAGGCATTCCGTTTTCTTTAAGTTGGACTTCAGTTGAGTGTATTGGTCATATTGATTTTTTTATGTTGAATTTGGTGTATACTTTGCGACAAGTCATCACTTCATTTATGAGTTCGCCAAGAGTACTTTAGGCGTCTTTTAGTTTTTGATCGCGGCGTATCACTCCCCCTATTCACTGTCCTCTGCAATCGCTTTTTATATCTGTTTACTGTTGTCATTTATCATTATCCTGATAGCACTTGGCACGCCCCCTTTGTCTGATCTTCTGACTTGATCGATGCTGTTTTGATGTCGATGGACGCTCGTCGTTGGGATTCGGCGAAGTTGGGGGTGTTAATTGCTCATTCTTCTTCTTTAGCCTTTGACGCCGTTTACGTTTTCTCCATGTCTTTTTCTGATGTCTCTGCTCTCTTTCACTTAAACTTGCGATCAATTGTATTTGTCCGGTATCCTTCTTCTTTGCGTATGCCAGCTTCTCCTTGATCAAGTACGTCCTCCTTCTTTCCGGGTCGGCATCACACTTCTCACGATACCGCCGCTGTTTCTCCGCTGGAGTAAGGGCCATATGTCACTGAAATTGACAAGACAATGACATAATATAGTCTATATATATCGCATGGGATAATTTACAAACATGGAAGTATAAGAAACTAATTGGATTCTATCCACCAAACTCCACCCAATCCTGCACTCAATGACCCTCCTCTCTCCTACACGACGTTCGGAGATAAACATGGGGACATTTGACATACCGTTGTAATATTTTATTTTGGCTGTAATTTTATTTTGGTTGATATGAGGTGGGGTGTGCAGATAACTTGACATTATCTGTCGATCAGTGTGTTCTTTGGGAACATGCTTTGGAATAAATGCATTGTTTTAAACCTATCTATTCTGGTCACGTGAGGCTACAAATAAACATACTGCTATGGGTTAGTAACATACTTATGGCAGCCGTATCTATGGTAACAGAGGGGATTGGTTACAAATATACTCACATTTGTATCGTTTTCCATCAACTAGAACTAAAACAACATGACTATCCACTGCATAATATCTTTTCCCCGCCTTGGCGATTACTTATTGGAACCAGTTCCCTGTTGTAGGCCATTCATATTGTATTATGTGGTTTATCTGTGTGGTAACAGTAGGGACACGATATCGTGGGACATCGATTCTGAGCCCACCATTACCGTTTACAGCATAGCTTTACTTCATTTTCATGTTTTTGGGCTCGGTTGGTGGACAGACAATGCAAAAACGTTTGAATCGTTAAAACAATTCATTAACTGTCAAAAGGAATTGTTTTTTACACAACATTTTAAAATAGAGACATGAGATTTTCGCTATTTCCCACCATATAATAAGCCTTAGGGCTAGGCAAATGATTTCCATTTGTGTTTGTCAGATGGCTACATGTCATGAGTCAGGGACATTGTGGTACAATATTATCATTATATTTGGACTCCATAATTGTATATCAAATATATCAAATGGTTACATGTAAACAGAACAATTGACCCACGAAGTGCAAAAATATAAACCGTTAACATGTTACTTTCCCGAGGTTTACCGAGGTTCAAGTAAAATTTAGTGTACGAGGTTGATAAATTACGTATAGAATAGAACGAGTGTGAGATACATTTTATGGTCAAATAAACGCAACATATTTATTGAAAACAATAAACTGCAGCGATCGCATGTCATTTAAAGAATGGTGTGACTTCATCGCACACGCTGATATTACAAGTGTGTCTTATCGATAATAACAAAACTGGTTTTATGGGCTAATTATGTGATAAAACGCTGATATTACAAGTGTGTCTTATCGATAATTACAAAACTGGTTTTATGGGCTAATTATGTGATCAATTGTGATATCAGCTGTATGTGGCATATCCATATTCATAGTAATACAACATTAATTGTTGTTGACAACTGTACAAAATTGTTATTCAAATAAACATTAAATGTTTTATTCAGTTTGTTGTCATTATGATATCCCACCCTACATAACAGTTCCAATGCAATTTCGTTTATCTGCTACTTGTTGTCATAGAACTTTTGAACAGTAGCTTCGCAAATTTACTTTCAAGCCAGCAATTGATGACTGTCCTTGGTACACCAAATGCTTTTGAATACAATGCGAACAACATCGTCGTGCTCGAATATCTGTTCAAATGTTCCCTCCAAACAGTCTGGGTAAATTTATATAACAGTGCAGTACCTTGGCGTCACGAGTCTGCAATACTGGCTTAAAGTATATTCTTCTAGTGTAAATTGGTCTGGTAATTCTGGTTCTGGGATATTGGGTGCGCTGTGAACTAAAGACATGACATTTTCTTGAAATAGATTTGTAGTACTAGTATTTTTACCAAATTCTTTCGAAATAGGATAATAATGGGTAACTCACCATGTTCTTTTTCTTCTTAGATGTCCTTGAAATCCTGCTCACGGCACAGATTAATTTATAGTATATGTAGCGGTCCTTGTGCGTTTTACCCTGTCCTTTGTTTCCTCCCCCCTTCACGTTGTGTATTCTTTTGTGATATGTATATATTAAAGACGACGATCCTCTAGTAATTGTTCCAATATTTTATTCTGTGACGACGTGTTATATAGAAGCAGATACATGGTGATGATGTATGACTGGAAGATGTCTGAAAACGCTCATACTAGATCCAGAATTCTGGTCCAATATGTATAGCAAATGTCAATTTTGTTTGCAATAGCAAGTGACATATGTTTAAACTGGGTCCTGTTTAGAATACATAACTCATGTCACATTTGTGGTTTTCCTGAGTTCATCAAGTACATTGTACCTGAATGACCAAATGGTTTGCACGCCTAAAATGACTTTGTGTCATTGTCATCACATAATGTATGTACGTATCCAATGTTATGACACTAAGTATCAATGTGTAATAAATTGTTTGTATAACTTATTGCGCAGGTACATGCAGGAGTCCATCTCACCATTTCTTGTGACCAACATACCCATGAGAGGACATCAGTATTATTAAGTACGTTCTTGTGTCCTTACCCTGTTCCAGTTTGGAGTACACACTTTACAATAAAATGTACTTCACAATAATCTGACTATCGAAGAACTTAGATAGTCTCTCGGTTTTAGTAACCTTTAATAATTTGTAAGATTCTAGTGAAGGAACAGAGTCCATGGAAACATCGCTCTGTTACACAGGTCCAGTTCTAGTACGCTTTTTGAAAGTATCATTTGCATTAGAAGGGTTAATGTTTTCCTTTCTTTTCACCCTTCTGACAGGAGTGTCTCTTGTAACTTCTTTCTGTTTTACTGTCGGGTGGCTCATTTTGTCCTTTTTGAGGAGTTTCTCTTGCAGCTTCTTTCCATTTTACTGCAGGGTTGCTCCTATCCTCTCTTCTGATAGCAGCTTTTTGTTTTACTGCAGGGTTGCTTCTTTTCGTCCTTCTGGCAGCGGTTTCTCTAGCAACTTCATTCTGCTTTACTGTTGGGTTGCTCCTTTTAGCTATCATATTTGTGGACTCTGTTTCTACAGGAAGATTATTTGTCGCTCAGATTGATCATTTAGGTAACTCAGGAATTGATCTGATTTGGAAGCAGGATACTGATTAAGTCTTTGGTGAATGTTATCTGGAGACATATGTTTGGGATTGGATTGAACTTCAGCACTGAGAGAGCCGGTAGATATTCATTAGTTGGTGAATGGAAATAATCAAAATAGAAAATACTAACACCTGACAGATGCAAATTTGGAGATAGTCAAAGTCAAAACATCAATTAAATAGTGCTACTGACGTTCGAAGTTCGGACTGATTGGGTGATCTTTTAGATCCGTGAGACAATAACCAAACTGAATTTCTGAGCCGAAGAATGTGCATAACTTTGGATAAAATGATCGGACCGGACCGAAGATCGAATTTAGCCTGTGTCTCATGTAATTTGAAATTGAAAATTTGAAAATCTCAAAACAACAATTGAGATAAATAGAGGTTATCACCACTATATCAGAACGCTTGTATCGTGGCGGCCGAGTCACGACGAGTATCAGGAAAGCCGCCGTGGCTTGAAACAAGTGTTCGTGTAAACTCGTATTGCTGGTGACACATTTATCTTACATGTTTTCACCTAAAACTCAATTTACTCGTTTCACATCTATGTTGTCGCTGCATTAAGATTTTGATATAAGCATTAACTTTCGCTTTAATATAAACAATACATGACCAGCTATTTTCTATTCAACGCCAATTTTGTGAGAAAAATGTGATACCAGTCAAATGTACAGATTTAAACATAAAGTCAACCTCAAAATAACACCATCACGACATAAAATGCGATCATCGCGCTATTTTCAACGATAAAACTGAAGTTAATATGGGAATTGGAAAGGGAATAAAACAGATCATCGGTTTTATTCATATCTATGTATTACAAAGCGATAGTTGTAGCGGTTAAATCTTTACAAATATGGGGAGTTGATGTTAGAACAATGTAAAATAACACATATGAATGTTTTGATGTTAAAAAAATACTGAAATACTCCAAGAAAGTCATTCGTCATTTTATAATTTTGTGGAGGCGTTTATAGACATTATCCACTTTTTAAAGCTGGTTTTGTTGTTATTAATTCGTCGCAGAATTGGCTCCTCTTTAAAACAAACGTATATATCCCAAAAGTTATGTGACTGTGTCATTGTGTGATCATAAAAAATGCCAAACGTTTATTGTAAGATAAAACTCAATATCAACCTTCACTGAACTAAGATTTGCTATACGCGACTCCCAGATACAGTGTAAACATATAGTCCTATACTATATAGTAGAATACTACAGCAGTTTGGTTCAATTCCACGATCACATTGCTAACGTCATATATATGTATTGGATATGAATGAAATAAACAAATTTCTGGCTATCAATGAATTTTATTAGACGCATGTTAACAGACAGACAAGTAAAAACTTAAACACGATAAAACGAAATAAAACAAACATATAACACCTTATAAAATTAGATAGTCACACTTTCTAACTACTGCAATAGTTAGAAATACAGTAAGAAATACAAAGGGCCCTGTTTTTAACATTGTGATATTCTTTCAGATATCTGTGGATATAACCAACGACAGCGCTCGCGGAACTAAGACTACAACAACAAACCGAAAACGGAACCCAGCCTACATAACAGTTTCAATGCAATTTCGTTTGTCTGCTACTTGTTGTTATAGAACTTATGAACGGTGGCTTCACCAATTTGCTTTCAAGCCAGCAACTGATGACTGTCCTTGGTACGCCAAACGATTTTGAATACAATGTGAACAACATCGTCGTGCTCGAATTCTGGTTCTGGGATATTGGGTGCGCCGTGAACCGAAGACATGACATTTTCTTGAAATAGATTTTGTAGTACTAGTATTTTTGTCAAATTCATTCTAATTAGGATAATAATGGGTAACTCACAATGTTCTTTTTCTTCTTAGAGGTCCTTGAAATCCTGCTCACGGCACCAATTAATAGATACTATATGTAGCGGTCTATGTGAGTGTTTACCCTGTCCTTTGTGCCCTTCTTTCCTTCACGTTGTGTATTCTTTTGGGATACGTATATATCAAAGACGACGATCCTCCCTCTAGTAAGTGTTCCAATATTTTATTCTGTGACGTGTTCTATATAAGCAGATACATGGTGAGGATGAGTGACTGAAAGATGTCCGAAAACACACATACCGGATCCAGAATTCTGGTCCAGTATTTATAGGAATGGCCGATTTTGTTTGCAATAGCAAGTGACATATGTTTAAACTGGGGCTGTCAGAATACATTACTCATGTCACATTTGTTGGTTTCCTGAGTTCACCAAGTACATTGTACCTGAATGACCAAATGGTTTGCACGCCTAAAATAAATTGGTGTCATTGCTGTCATCACATCATGTATGTACGTATGCAATGTTATGATATTAAGTATGAATGTGTAATAAGTTGTTTGTCTAACTTATTGCGCAGGTACATGCATGAGTCCAGCTCACCATTTCGTGTGAACAACATTCCGATGAGAGGACATCAGTACTAAGTACGTTCTTGTGACCTTACCATGTTCCAGTTCGGAGTACACATTATACTTTACAATAATCTGACTATCGAAGTTAGATAGTCTCTAGGTTTTAGTAACCTATAATAATTTGTAAGATTATAGTGAAGGAACAGAGTCCATGGAAACATGGCTCTGTTACACAGGTCCAGTTCTAGTAAGGTTTTTGAAAGTATCATTTGCATTAGAAGGGTTCAGTTTTTCCTTTCTTTTCACCCTTCTGACAGGAGTGACTCTTGTAACTTCTTTCTGTTTTACTGTCGGGTTGCTCCTTTTTGCCCTTTCTTGTGAGTTTCTCTTGCAGCTTCTTTCTATTTTACTGCAGGGTTGCTCCTATCCTCTCTTCTGATAGCAGCTTCTTTTTGTTTTACTGCAGGTTTGCTTCTTTTCTGCCTTCTTTGAAAAGTTTATCTTGCAGTTTTTTTCTGTTCTACGGCAGGGCTGCCCCTTTCCTCTCTTTTTGTTAGCAACTGCTGTTCCGTGTTAATGCAGGGTTGTTTCGTTTTGCCCTTCTGGCACCGGTTTCTCTAGCAACTTTATTCTGCTTTACTGTTTGATTGCTCCTTTTATGCTTGCTTTGAACAGTTTCTCTTGCAGCTTCTTTCTGTTTCACTGCCGGGTTGCTCCTGTGCTCTTCTGCTAGCAGTTTGACTCCCGGGTTGCTCCTGTACTCGTCTGCTGGCAGCCTCTTTCTGTTTTACTGCAGGGATACTTCTTTTTGCCCTTCTGGTTTCCCAAGCAGTTTCTCTAGCAACTTTATTCTGCTTTAGTGTTGGGTTGCTTCTTTTAGCTATAATATAATTAGATTTTTGGACTCCGTTTCTGCAGGAAGAATATTTGTCGCTCAGATTGATCATTTAAGTAACTCGGCAATTGATCTGATTTGGAAGTAATTCGGAGAAGTTTGCGGAGAGCGTTTATAGATATTATCCACTATTTAAAGCTGGTTTTGTTGTAATTAATGCGTTGTATGGTTCAGATTTTTCTGAACAGAATTGGCCGCTCTTTAAAAGAACGTATATATCCCAAAAGTTATGACTTTGTCATTTTGTGATCATCAAAAATGCCAAAAGTTTATTGTAAGATAAAACTCCATGTCAACTTTCGCTGAAATAACATTAGCTAGACGCGACTCCCAGATATAGTGTAACATATAGTCGAGTACTACAGCAGTTTCGTTCAATCCAACGATCACATTGCTAACGTCATATATATGTATTGGATATGAATGAAATAAAAACACAATTCTGGCTATCAGTGAATTTTTGTCAACGCATGTTAACAGACAAGTATAAACTTAAACACGATAGAAACACAATCAAACAAACTTATGACACCTTGTTAGATAGTCGCAATTTCTAACAGATACTTGTGGATATAACCAACGACAGCGCTCCCGGAACTAAGACTGCAACAACAAACCGAAAATGGAACCCAGCCGCACAAACATCTGCCACAACGAACACACCCGAAGAAAACAACCCAACCTCACTTGCGGATTTAATTTCGAACATGACGAAAGAGTTTGCTCTAGTTAGGCGAAAGTTGGCAGCCATGAAGGGCGACTTGTCAAAAGTAGTATACGACAAGAGAGCTATAGAGACACTAACTCGATGCGTTACGGACATTGGACGCACCAACCCAGAGCAGCTACATATAGCAACCATGCAAACACCAACTAGGACACTCTTATCAACACCGTCAGCAAATGATCCAACAATTGATAATGACATCCAACCTCTTGAGTCGCCAGTCGTCGAGACAGAGTCGTCGACAGGGTACAGTGACGTCGATATCCAACTGCAACCTGCCGATTGTCTAGAGTTGAACGATGCGAAGTATCCGAGAAACTGTGCGCTCCGGATCATTCAAACGCTTCTGCCAGCACTATTTCAGGAGGTTCCAGCAAAAAGAAGCAATTGCCAGCAGAGGTTGGATCGGCGGTGAGAAGTGGTGTTTGTTTTATCTACGGGCCACAATACCAGGACAGAAAATTATTTCAGAGGGAGATCTTCGACGTGGTAAATGAAGGTTTGAGACGGAGAAATGCAGCGCCAAAAAATGCAAGGCGTAATAGACCAGCTGCTCATGTTTCCTTAGACTCACTGTGATCACGACCAAACTTGTTGTCAACAGAGTTCGAACTTGACAATCTGAAAGCCAACACTCTCATCCGATCTGTTGCACAGAACTTGCTATTGGAACCCTGTGCAATCATCGAGTAAAGAGTGACATTGTTATGTGTAAATATTTATACATATATAATTTATGTAATGAAACCTTGATTGCTTCGTCGGCTACATGTATACCCACATTCATAACTTTTATATTCATGTACGATGATACATGTAAATTCGCAATTCGACATATGCTAAAATTTTACAGTCTAATCAGAAATTAATACAGTTCAATTAATTCACAGCTCACTTTGTTGTCACTATAACATTCTGAAATCGAGACTTTTAAATCCATATGTTAAACATTTCTAGATTATGAAACATGCTCTCACTCGTTTCGATCATGTGTTCATCACTATTCTCAATGAGTTAAAACTCTATTTAACTTTTGTAAAATGCTTGTACATGTATACATTGTATATCTTTGTTAAGATTATCATTGTTGTAACATATTACGCCCCGTGCTAAGATACATAATTATTGTTTTCGTTCCCTTCATTCGTTCCATTCACTCCGTTATCTTTGATATATGTGTTTGGTCTTATTTTTAGCAATCCGTTATGCATGGCGAGAATATTTTCTCGTTATAATATTTGGACTCCGAACATATATATCAAATAGTAAACGGTTACATGTACACAGAACAATTGACCTACGAAGTGGAAAAATAAAAACCGTTAACATGTTACTTTATTAATTATGTTAGAAATTGAGCATTACCGAGGTTTACCGGGGCTAAATTAAATTTAGTGGAGGTTGATAAATTACGTATAAAATAGAATGAGCGTGAGATATCTTTTATCACGTAATCAAATAAACGCAAAATATTCATCGAAGACAATAATAAACTGCAGTGATCGCCAGACATTTAACGAATGGTGTGATGTCATCGCACGCGCTGATATTACACATGTGTCTTATCGATAATAAATTACGTAAAGCACACCGCGAGCTCCTATAATGTGGCCTGCCAAGCTCCGGCCGCCAGCGATCGCTCCGTGGTAATCCATTTTCATCCATGTTCATCTCGCGATCACCTGTTTTATGGCCGTGGTCACCCGTTCGTCGTACCGTGATCATAGCGTGGATGTTCCGTGTTCAAAGGTGATCAGTGCGTGCTTAAAAAATCAGTTGGAAGGTTCTGATCCGACACAACGTTCGAATGTTGGTGTAAAACTAAACCAACATTGATACGTGAATAATTCTAAATTGAAACTAAATTGAACACTTATCAAAGGTCCCGTCGAGATATTTTTGGTCTAACAACATTGAAGATGTCAATTTATAAAATTCAATAAATATATATATAGTCATATGGTTCCTGTCAAAATATTCGAGTTATTTAGAATTAAGTTAGCATCATGCTTGAAATAATCCATGTGTATCGGTACCATTCAGACTGAAATGGTGCTGCTCATTTGCCAATATGAGCAGCAATTTCGAGAATATATTTTGGACTAGAGAGATGATAATTAATTACGTAACGTACACCGCGAGCTCCGCCACCGCGGTGTGCCAAGCTCCGGTCGCCAGCGATCGCTCCGTGTTCAGCATTTTCCTCCGTGTCCATGTCGCGGTCACCTGTGTTATGGCCGTGGTCACCCGTTCGTCGTACCGTGATCATAGCTTGGATGATCCGTGTTCAATCGTGATCAGAGCGCGTTCAAAATCTGAACACGTTGAACACGTTTTACCCAGACCGTGTTCGTATCGAGTTTGAGCACGGAAACACCACGGAAAACCACGCGCGATATTTCCGCATGTACAAAACCACGCACCATGTACTATGTACGGCGTCATCGGGAACAGCGGAAAGTCGACCCTTTCGATGATTGTGAAGTCGACACTAATGGACAGCGGCGATATTTAGAAGAGATTGTCATGTGGCACGTGGCCACGCCGCTCAACCGCCATACTCGTTGATGGGGCGCCTGAAAGTGAGTAGACGTTACTTGGCACCCCCTAACGGGACGCGACGTTCTTTTAAATAAAAAATACATAGAATGATAAAAGCAAAAATACATATTACTGTTATCAGCAGCTCCAATGTATGCCACGAGAGTGTCGTCTGATTTTTTGGTGACCATGGGCATTAGCTTAGAATTTGTAGGGAATGATCGGGGCATCTGGAGGACGTAGTATTCTCCATCTCCCACAAGGCCACACAGATGGACGACATTGGTCATTGGGCTTAGATCGAGCAGCCCCGCCCTCAACTCATCAGTTGCAAAACTGGGTTTTGGGTCAGCTCGTCAGGTTGGCAGGGGCAAATGAATAGCCACTTTGTGGCCGTGAAGGGGCCTGTATCTATATGATACCGGAGGAGGGCTCAGAGTGGTTATGATTACTCTAAAGAAAAAGAAGGTTGATTCTGCTTACTACTGAATGGGTAATACAATGGGTAAACTTGTTTCATGAATTTGTTTATGTCTAAAGCCATGTGGCCCCTTTCTAGCTATATGTATTTATGACGTCATTATTAGCTGAATGATGTATTTATTTTGCAGCAGTTTTGTGATAAACAGTTGTCCCTCATTGGAACATCCCAGCCGTGGGATGCTGTTGGGACTGACCTGGTGGGACCACTCACTGAAACGTAAGCGAAGAGATCTACAACATAACATATTTGTTTACGAAATATGTATTCACAGAGCTTTAACGGGTATATTCACTATATTCGTCTAGGCTGTCTGCTCCAGTTCTGCCTGTTCTAGTTCGATAACGACACAAGAACTGGAGTCCAGTTGTAAGGAATCTGGACCGGGATTGCGGGACATGAAGACAAGATATGTTGTTTCATATGGGTAGCATTGGGAAACACACTATATTCCAAGTTCAAATAGATACCAAAAGCGTCAGTTAAAAGTAATTTGTTTTGGTAATATCTAGCCAATAAATAATTGTATTTGAGTTCATTAAGAAAACTAAAACATCCTTATATATTGTATTGTATGTAATGATATACGACAGACCAAGCATGCTAAATTGACTGCAAATATGTATCATAGTTTCGGGTGCAATTTGCCACTGCTATTTCATTTTGGTTCACAATTACAATCATTACGAAGACCATACTGTGTGCCAACATAAATACCACCGGCAACGGTGTGGTGCAGCTTAAGTAAAAGCAATTTATCTATATTTTCAATGCTACGATATCGCCAGCACAACCAGTTCAAAAATTCTTTGATACCAACATGACAAAAATAAAGTAGGTATGTTCAACGCGATGGTTATCATTCGAAGGAAGTGTTCATTCCATTGTTGATAACATGCCTAGTTTACTTACAGTGTTCTATGATGGGACTCATGGGAGTCCGAAATTAACCGGTATTTATAGAGAAATCGCATCCTACAAATTCCAATATGTAGCTCATTTCATGTGTGATGTTTCGAAACAGTTCTTAGCAAAACGTTGCAATACTCGATTCATCGACTTCACCGACATTGATCCTCTAACCGGAATTAGCGATATCAACGGTAAAATAGTTCTCAAAATCACCGGGACCTTGTTTCAAAAGTTTTGTCTCTGAAGTTCAACCGAAACCGCGATCTGATCCAGATGCAGAGTATACGCACAGCTTTCCGTTACATGGCTATGGCATAAAGGGCGGAGAGAAAGTTCGCAAAGAAGCACAATCAGCTTGCCGTAAGTTTTCTTCAGTTCTGGTTGAAAATCTCAAAAGCAGGTTCACTGACAATGAGAACGCTGAAGTGTTGACAGGGTTGACAACAATTTTCGATCATTCATACAAACCTAGGCAGATAGCAAATTCAAATTCAATTCCTAAGCTACTGACATTCAAACAACGGACTGATGGGGATATTACACTGGAAGATCTTACATCAAGTATAGAAACATTTCAGAGTGTGTGTAAGGGGATGAAAGATATGAATGACATCGGTGATCTTGTTCAGTTTGTTCTTCAAAGAAATGACACATATTCCATAATTTCAGACTTTGCAGAAACACTATATTGTGTACAGTGTCGACTGTGGAGAATGAGAGGGCTTTCTCGTACCAAAATTTAATCGAAGATAAACGGCAAAGCAGACTTTCTGTTCCACATTTAAACTTATTAATGAAAATTGCAAATGAAGGCCCTCCAATGTTAGAATTTAATTTTGATAAACCATTTAATAGATGGGCAGATGTAAAAATCTCGCAGAATTTTCAATGGTTGATTATTAACATTGTTCTCATTGTTGTTGTTTTACCTACCAGAACCTGTTATATTATATTAGAATAAATATCTGAGTTAATTAGCTTGCGTTGTTCTTTGAATATGTTTAAATCAAAGTGGCTCCACAAATATGGGTTGAAAAAATGTGGCTCAAGTAAATGAAAAGTGGCTCAAACAAAATCACCAGTGGCTAAGGTGGTTGCTGAAGAGAATCTTTTATCCACATAATAGTCTCCAGTGCGGTGGCAAAGTTCTGACATGTAGAGTATTTATGATTATCTATATCATTATCTACTTCCATTTCAATCGTTCAGTTTTATAATGGATATTTAACATCATTAGACATAGTAGTGTAAATAAGGTAATTTAGGAGCGCTAAGCCGGATATTGCATCTTTAAAACAAGTGCACAGCACAGACTATCCCCTACAAATGTGACTTTTTTTTCTGAGCTGACTTAATTTGCAAGATGCCTTGATCTGACCTGCGATGATTGGAAAGGAAAGACCTGTTGCCTGAGGAAATCCCTCATCCTATTTTGGTCAATTTGTGGATCATGAATATACCAAAGATCATTCGCATCCAATCTACAGTGATGCCCTAAATAATTGACTTCTTAACCAGAGCAGCATTATGGGTAACTTTTCAGGATATTAATCATAATTATGGCTTGTTGCCATTCATCGGAAAGCTCTGTTGGAGTCGATTATTTAGTAATTGTCCTCTGAACGTAATCAGTCTGGGGTTATTCTGGGAGTATCGTGGGTTAGTCAAAACTCGAGATGGGTCAGTCCCTGCGGACGGACAAGCTTATTCCAGAATATCCCAACAACTCGCTAATATGACACTGCATGGTCGATGACTATGTTAATGTGATATCTCAATGATTCCGATAACCGATTCTTGGTGCATGATTGTTTGGGTGCGTGCATGCAGATCAGTGAATATAGGCTCTTATAACATGTTTACCGACTGAAGAAGGTCCACCGATCTAGAGGCTCAACCAGCGCTGTCCATTTGAAAGTCCGCGTGGCAGACACATCTTAACATTTTTCAAGATGAAGTCACCTTCGTGCTGAGACTTGTTTCCGGACATGTTCGTGGTTCTGTGTTTGATAAGGAAATCGGCGACTTCGGAAGGAGCTTGGAGGTTCATTAGCCGTTCTTTCATGCCTATTCCTGGTAAGTGGCATATATGCAGAATAAATTTGGCTTCTGCAGCATATATGTTGTGGTGACTAGTACGTCCCATTGCTGCACTCCAGAGACGTGTACATATTGTACATATATGTATATATATAGTTTGCATGTTCTGTGTTAAATCATAGCTTTCGCAATAAACTGATTGACTGATTGATTGTAACGCGATACACAAACATCCGTCAGATAGAAGTAATTTTGACCGTCTGCGGTCATTTGTAATACCCTTCTGCTGATGGACTCTCGTCTGTCTGCTTACATTGGCGGCATTTTGGCAACAAAAGCTCGTCAGTTGTGAACTCCAATAGAATTTTAACCATTTGACATCCTTTATGGTGATCATAGACGGATTGGCAACATGCAAGGGCTTTAGGCGACAACACCGAGCATCTTTGCCATATCTACAAGAACGACATCCCACCAAGCCTGAATAAACATTTTACCATGTTCATTTCCATGTGTCCGATGTCAGACAGTGATAGTAAATTCCCGAACGTTATGTGTTGCAACGTAGATGTGTAGTCGTCTTGTGGTCCGCTTTCGTGTGGGCAATGACGTTTTGTATTCCATGGATTTCTGTAGAACATCCTGGACACGTGAAGGTGTTGTGCTGTCTATCACCAACATATATGGGCAACCATCGCAACGAACAATACTCCATTTGCTTTCCTACAAGCTCTCGCTGTACTGGACTGACCGAATTTACGACTATGTGTATGCAAACAGTGTGTGTGTGGTGTAAATAAACGCGCACAATGAAACAATCATGACGTGACAACAATATATGCTAATATTGGCCTGTATGAAAGGTTGTATTTTATAATCTGCACCTCGGATCACAGCACATCTGTGAAAGAGTGTACTTAACTATTGTCCCAGTGGCATAAAGAGCGTTCAGTATAATTGCTTCTTATATAAAGAGCGTTATAATTAGTATGTGTGATATAGCGACATACAATGTTTACATGGTGCGCAGATAACGCCGATGTCAACGGAACATTGTGAGAGTTTAACATACATGTAATTGCGTTGAGTCATTTGTGGATGAAGCCCAAATCAGTAATGGAAATTAAATGTCACGAAATTGCTAAATGCGATTCGGCGCCACCTCTCAACATCAATATAAAATGGAATAGGACGCAGCGTATTCCATTCTCCCCAACTAATAATGCTAGTACAAAATTATGTCATCCCTTATATTTAGAGATTGAGGGAGTGGATGTGTTACCTTGTTTGAATTTACCAAACGGTTCAACTGTAGACAACGTAATGGTGGGGGGAAATGCTGTTGACAGTGGGTTGGGTGAATTATATGTGAGCAGGTGAATGATTTGTTTGGGAGGGGGTAGACGGATCTCTATTTTCCCAACTCATAAAGTTAACACAAAATTCATGTAAGTATCTTATAGTTTATCATTTGCTTCTTTCCAACTCCCAATTGATAATGGTATTACAAAATGTTGTCGATCATAATGATAACTCTCCCAGCTGTTAATGATCTCTCGTTACCTGGCTGAACTGTCTAACATTTGAACGACGAGCACCTCTTGTTACAGTGAGTACATAGTAAAACCCAGAGTAAAAGTGTTATAGTAATGATCTTGATGTGTTGTAAAAAGATTAACAACAAGATTGTACTGACAGCAAACCATTACAATGGTGTCAGCCATACAATTTAAACACAAAAACTGAAAATATAACATGCAAATTGACTGGTACAAAACAATGAATGAGTCATCCCTACACAATATATAATGAATATCGAAGAATATAGCTTGGAAATATGTGCTTTACGGTTTACTGTACTAGAAATTTCATTTTAAATAAGTTTTTTTAAGTGCACCTTGCAGTTCTAGGTTGATTCTGCACATGATTTAATGTAATCGCAGATATATCTAGTATCGCTGGGGTTTGTTGGGTTCAGAATTTGTACTAGAATCTTAAAAGATTCAGACGAATGTAGTGCAATAGAGGCAGAATTAATGATTAGCTTGTTCAATAAAACATCACGTTGTTGAACATATTTTATTCAGTGTAGAAAAAAGTTATAATATATCACAAGCCAGGCATTTTCTGTCTTTTCTGTCAGGTTTTTGTCGTTTGTATCGGTCTCTTTTTATTGCCAATGTGTGTGTGTGTGCTTAGTCTGAATGATGTTAATAACCTTGTTTGTGATTTGGAAATGCCAAATTTTAAATAGTTCTGGCAATCAAAAAATTAGAATATATTTTTCCAAATAATTGAAAATCATTGTCTGAGTCTTTGCTGGCGATAATCTTTAAAGATTTTCCAAGCTATTGCTATTCAGTGTATTGGTGTTATCCATTTCAAATATTTTAATAATGTTGTTAACAGCTGTCAACCATGATTTGTGGTTTCCCAAGAAAAGTTCTTGTTCAAGATCATAGACCTCCTTGAGAAAACGATTTGATGGAAGTATTTTTAGGCGTTTATAATACATAAGTGTTAACTTGGAAATTAAAACATATATAGGTGACCTTCCTAGTTCATATCGACTAGCTAAATTAGACGCTTTCCGGTGTATACCTAAAGTGTATTTGCAGAATCTTGTGCTAATCTTTTCAAAAGGGGTTGTATCTTTGATTAATGCTTTCTCTGGAAAATCACTAATCCATATTTCAGATCCATAGACAAGAATGGGTCTTATAAGTGTATCAAAAAGTTGAGTGGCAAGTTCTGTTAGGTATGTTGAAGTCCAGTATCTTTTATTTAAGAGAGAAAATTGCTTTTTGGGCTTTATCAGACATATGCTTGGCAGAATGTTGTAAATTTCCAGTGATCCGAGATAGTTGTAACAGTCTATGGTCTCATGTTTTGAGCTTGATAATCTGAAATCAAATTTTTCATAATTGGTCTTTTTTCTACTAAAAATTATGGCTTTAGTTATATCGGTATATATTTTTAGCTTCCATCGTTCACAGTAACTCTCAAGGAGATCTATACAAGTTTGCAGACCCTTTTTAACTCTCGGATAACCGGATCAGGTCATCAGCATACATCAGAAGATTAGTGGATGTAGTTTTGAATTTGATGGGTTCAGTTTTATCAAAATCAAATATTTCAGGTAGATCATTTGTGAATATTTTGAAGAGAAGAGGACTCAAACTGACTTCTTGTTTTACTCCACTCCAAGCTCTTCCAGATTAAGAATGTAGATTCCCTTACCATGAACTCATGTTTAGTATACATATTTTTGATTAGTTTGTAGAATTTTCCTCCAATTTCAATTTTTAACAACTTCTCAAATAATCCTAGGCGCCAAACAGAATCAAAATGATTTATAGAAGTCAACAAAGCATCCATATTTTTTTATTTTTTTTTTTGCCTCAAAAGATGTATTTGTTAATTATGTTTTTTAAAGTGAATATATGATCTGATGTCCTGTGATCTGGGCGAACTCCTGCCTGAAACTTGTTATATAAGTTATTTTCTAAGAAGTCATGAAACCTATTATGTAGTAAAGATGTGAAGTGTTTTCCAAGGCAGCTGGTCAAAGTTAGGCAACGCTAGTTGTTCCATTCATTTCCATTCATTTAAGTCACCGATTTTATGTGAAGAAAAAAAGAAGATATATTTGCAATATTCCAATTCTTTGTTAAGGAATTTCCACTTAGTATTCTATTAAATAGTATAACAAGAGGAAGTAAAAGCACAGTACTGCCATTTTTCAAAAAAATCATTAAGTATTAAATCTATTCCAGGTTGTTTATTTGATTTAAGTTTAAAGATGCCCTATCGAACTTCTTGGCATTTGAATGGGAAGTCAAGGGGCTTATGATTTGATAAATTTTGTTCTATGTCAGCAAGATGTGACGAGCTCTTCCCATGTTGGCCATATAGGTCCGACATATAATTGTGCCATGTATTAATATCAATTGGGTTTTCTTGAGTTTCATTTAATCTCAATTTACTGATTTTATTCCAAAATTTCTTTGTATTCTTAACATTATTAGATGAGCCTAGTTCATTAAGAATGGTTTTGGTGTAGTTGAGTTTTGAAGTACCGATAAGTTTTTTGTATTCCTTCTTTAAGCTATGGAATAATTGTCTAGTTTGGAATTCATTTGGTGCAAGTGTAATCTTTTCCCAAACGATCTGAGTTCCTTTTTCATTTTATGACAGTTCCCATTGAATCAAATGTGTCTGAAGCTCTTTTTAGTCGCTTTGGTTTTTGGAAAATGCTTAAATTTGGCTGATCTGTCAGCTGCTTGAAATATGATATCACTTAGATGTTGTTGCAGTTCATCAAGAGAATATGACGGATCATCCACAATAACACTAAATTGATCCAACAAGTTCGCAGAATTTGTGTCTACAATGGCAGCAATATAGTATTTTGATGTAGTATCGCTCCAAATATATTTAACTGTTAAGGTAGCACATGACGCCTCTGTCATTTTAGCAGTATTACTGTTTACAAAGTTACTATTGATAACCATCCAAAGTATACAGTGATCAGACCTCTCGTCTGGCAGCAAACATTGAAAAATAAAACTTTTGAAAAGAAATGTTCTGAAACACGAATATAATCAACGGAACTGCAACCATTGGGTGTGAAACATGTATGACATCCTAAGAAGTCTCCCATAATTCTACGGTTAATTATTCTCAGTTTAGATGCAATGCAGAAATTTATCACCTTGTGTATTAAATGGTCTATCTAAGTTAAAGCGTGGTGGTATTTGGAGATCAATTGAATAGTCTCCCTCAATGTCCCCAGTTTGTATGTGAATATCATTATCTGGTACAACGTAGTCTGTCAAATCGGCAGTACGAGCATTTAGATCACCCATTAGTATAACCTGTCCTTTATCATTAAATTGAGATACATTCCTCCGAAGTCTTTCGAAAGCAGAGTCGTTCAAATGCGTGTCAGCATGTGCTCTTGGCCTAATGTACACAGGCTAAATAAACATAAATTTTCCCAAAATAAATTTCTACAGCTTTCTAGTTGGGTTATCGCTCCATTTTTAAGAAAAGCTCATTTTTATAGTATAAGATTATGCCACCTGACCGTCGACCTTTTTTTCCCTTTCCCTTTATGACCTACCACTTGTATTGCTCTGTACCCTGGGAGCTTTATGTCAGACTCCTCATTTGTCTTTGTTTCCACCACCCCAAATATATCAATGTGCATTTTGTTGATTGCTTCCAACAAGTTTTTCTTTAAAAAAAACCATGTGTATTCCAGAAACCAAATTGAAACATAATTTAGTTTTTGTTCATTACAATTTTAATAGACAAACTCTTAAATTATGAAACCGGAATAATTTTGTTTAATAATATTCATGCTCCCACTATTAATTTTGATATGTCAGCTGCTATTCTTTCGAATAACAACAATTAGTTTGAAATACCAACAATAATAAAGTCTATGCAAATAAGTGGCGGGAGTTTTCTTTATTCAATTAATCTTTATAGCAAAAGTTGATGTAAAATATTAAGCTACAAGTAATTTTACTTTACACATACTTGCAACATGTGCACACATACACGCAACGTGTGCATATATACTAAAGATAGACAGACACATACACCTACACATGTATGTACATACTGTACATGCATGCAAGTATATGTATATAGTTGACTAGAGTGCATGATATACCTTATTAACCCGTATTTACGTACTCAATTACCATGTTTCCGATTGTGGCATTCGAAGTAAAATTATTTCGTGACTGTTCGTTGGGAATCTGCTTTCGAACATGTCTGTATGGCGATGGTGAGCCAAATAGTTGTATTTGAATATGTGTTGGTGCGAATGATTTGTTTCCGTTGTATTGGGAACCATTGCTGTCCTTGTAGTTAGTTTCAGGTTGAAGTCCTAGTCTCGGATTCAAATGGGTCTTTATAAGGTCAACTAATCTCACGATTCCTCCAAAATTAAAGTGAACGCCGTCGTTACCGAATATGCCAGGAATGTGTGTACATATTCTGTTGTTGGGGATAAACTCAAAAGACTCTTCTTTCTGTAGTTTCAATATTTCATTGTTATAGAGTTCTACTTTTATATATTAGGATTCTCTGCCCATTCGTTGGAAAGCTGGATTGGTGGCATGTTAGCCGTTGTTGCAGGTGTATCTCTTATACATTTCAACAGAGATTTCATTTTCTGTATGCATTCTTTTACATTATTGTTCACAAGGTCATTACTCCCGACACACATAATTAGATGTTTTGATTTAGTGTTGTTATTTGTAATAAACTCCTGTGCTCCATCAGTTGTGTTTTACCAGTTCCCAGAATGTTCGAACACATCTTTATTTTTATACATTTTTCTCGGTTGCAGAGAGTTACCATGCGAATCTAATTATTATCACTTAGTGTTCAATTTTAGGATCTGCATTAGATGGCACTTGCTCTGTTTCTTTGTAGTCTTGATTTTCCTCTGTCTCTCGAATGTTAGTATCATGTTCAATCTCAGGATGTGCATCATATACATGTAGCTCTTGCTTTGTTTCTAGTTTAACTAAAGCTTCTTGAAGTGATTATATGTGCGCATTCATTTCACGATTATCTTTCCTTAAGTCATAATTTTGTTGTGTTAGTTCTTTTACTTTTTGAAAGTTCTTGCCATTCTCTACTTTCCCTGCTTCTTGAAGTGACTTTATATGGAATATATTTTTAGTTTTTATGTCTGTTATTTTTGAGTCCAGTTCTAAATTGTGTTGTTTCATTTGTATGATTTCTGCTTCTAATCTTTCCATTTTTGTTGTTGTTACAATCATATTGCAGTATTTATTCTCCAAGTTATTTACAGGTCTAGTCAATTGGTCACATTTTAACATACACACGCAACTTATTAGAAAGAACTTTCACTGTTTTCTCTGTTGATTTTGATTGTTTGGATTTTAGCTTGAAGAGCTTCGGGTTGTCACACTCATCAACTGTATCATCTGAGTTTGTCGATTGATCCTCATCATGTGGACATGTTTTCCCACGAAAGTTTGTTTTCGGTTTCATCGCACTGCACTTGAGACTAATCAATATAATAAACTGGGTTTTTTTTCGTTTGCCAATATATATGAGGACGCAAACGGAGTACCGTCGATGGCTATGCTATTAGTCAAACAAAATATAATCGCAAGTTGAGAACAATGGTAGATCAATAGCGCAAGTGTATCGACACTTAAACTGTTAACCAAATCGTTCACGGGACCCGTGGACATTGTAATCGCGTGGCTTGTTTTTCCAGCGAAATATTTGATTCCGGTAGCTGTTCTAATTAAAATGTTCACCACCACTTGCGGCTATTTAATGCAATGAACTGTTTCTTCCGTGTTTTAAATAAATAGCGATGCGAACCATTGCTATTCATTGGCAGTCCGTGTGGCACATATCTTAACACGTCGATTTTTATTTTCCAAGATGAAGTCACCTTCGTGCTGAGACATTGTTTCCGGACATGGTTCTTTGTTTGTTCAGGAATCGGCGACTTCTGATGGAGCTAGAAGGTTCATTAGCCGATCTCTCATGATGATTTCCTGATAAGTGGCATATTTGCAGAATAAGTTTGGGTTCTGCAGCATACATGCCGTGGTGATTATTTCGGGACATTGCTGCTCTGTAGTGATGGAGTGCAAAGGCATACACAAAAACAGCATCCTTCAGACATATGTAATTTCGACTCTTGACAGTCTGCAGACATTTGTCATACCACTATAATAATGTTGGGCGCTCGTCTGTCTGCTTACAATGGTGGTGACAAAATCGAATCAGTCGTACCCTCCTGTAGAATTTGAACCATTGTCCGTCCTTTATGGTGGTCATAGAAGCTTGACAACATGCAAGGGCTTCAGAAAACCGAGCATCTTCGCCATATCTACAAGAACGACGCCCACAATATCCTGAATAAACATTTTACCATGTTCATTTCCATGTCCCCGATGCATGGCAGTGATAATAAATTGTCGAACGTCCTGTGTTGCAATGTAGATGTGTTGTCGGTTGTCGACTTGTGGTCCGCTTTTGTGTGGGCGATGAAGTTTTGTATTCCATGGAATTCAGACGAACATCGTGGACACGTGCAGTTGTTGTCTGTTGTACAGGCCAACAGATACGGGCAACCAGCGCAATCAACAATACTCCATTTCCTTTCGCACACAATTATGTCCTGGAGATGTTTCAACAAAGTGGTGGTAGATTTAAATGAACGAGGAGAAATATGGTTTGCCTTTACAGTCGAAGGTGAACTGCTTGCTGGATGAAGGTATAGTTTTGGTTTTTATGTACACCATGCGTAGTTTTAGCGTTCTCATCGTCTATCACCACATCGTTTTCTATTTTCTGTCTCTCGAACATTTTGGAAAGCCGTTCTTGCATGTAGTTGTTGCGGTAATTACGGGAGATCTCCGGATGCTCACTATAGTATAATAACGGTGTTGGTGGTGTTTATTCATTCCACATGTGCGAAAGACTGCTGGATCTGCAAGTGCATTGCTGGGTCTGTAATGCGGTGCAAGATGTTGGTGGTGACACTCAGCTGTGGCATCGGCAACCATTCGCAAGCGTCTACAGATGACTTGATTGTAATCGACAAATGACACCACGTCACTTTTCTCTGGACATTCCAATCGAATCCGTGATCGGGCGTTGAACCAGTTGAGTATCGTGGTGTAGCTTGGCGACGGACGAACTGCTGAATTTAGATTGCATACTGTTACAATTTACAATTTTAATAATTTGTTCGTGTATTCTTTAACAATCTTATAATTTCACCCATACAGAGCCCCAGACAAACATGAGCAGACGACACTCTTCTATATGCTTATATATATATATATATGGGGCTCCCTGCAGGGTAATGGATGTTTTTTATTTTATGTCCTAAAAATTGTAAGAAACATTTATTTAAAACAAATGATAAAAAATTGTTAGGCCAATTCATTCTCTTATATATGCGAGGCGACATATGGTCGACTCGCATATATAAGAGAATGCATTGGCACAGGGTAAAAAAATCCCCACTTACGATTGGGTTTGATATGGCGGGTCACATATGTAATCCAGCGTGTTCCAACAGTGATATATTTCTTCTATTGCCATCATGAGTGATTTTAGTTATTTTTCCTCACACTCATTGATACCATTGGCACATTCCAGGAATTTAAGCAAGGCTTTGTTTGAATTTGATACCCATGTCTGTGGTGACTGGTATGTCCATGTTTCGACATCTATCGCAGATCAACTTCTGCCAACAGATTCTTTGAAGATCACTCTGTTGGTAGCATGGCCGATGGCAGTTGAAGTTCACGCTCGTAATAAGTGTAGAGATTTCGGCAGATAGAATTGATAATTCTCTCAACATCAGGGTATTGGTCATTGTCGTTACAAGCCCGGGTATATCCTCATTGGGTAGTATTAAATTGTCTGTCGCATACTGGCTACACGATTTACATATGTTCGTGTCAGTAGTAGGAACCCATTTTGTTCCAACGCCGTTACAGTTGTTTGGCGAATCCGCTGCGCTTCAATTGCCTCAAACTTATATTCTTTTCCAGCTGAAAGTTATGTGTTGTATGCAACTGCACTTCAGCTTTTGCTTTCTTTTTTGATATTTTTCTGTGACAAAAAATATCGGTTTTTGAGCTGTGTCACCTCGCAATGACACCGTGACTCCCATGTGAAAAAAATCAGATATATTGTCCATCAGCAATATACTCAGTTAGCAGTATAATAATGATTTAATACCTGGTAAATACCCGGAGTATACCCCTAAAATAGGCTAAATGTCATGACTCATGTGTACCTACAACTTACACTACGAGGCCAATTGGCCGGTTTGAGCAAGGTACATAAAGCGATTTTTTCCAAATAATAGATAACAATGTATTAAGTTATCTATAATCAGCTTCATAAACCATCAAAATACTTTTCGAACACCTCCAACGTATTTACAAAACTAATGTATTAGGCCATTCAGTGCTATCAAAGTCAAGATTATTGTCAAGTGCACATGATTTTCGTTTAACTTCAGAAACAACTTCTAATATAACACATATCAACAATGAACAGTATAGGTACCACTTTATATGAACAGTTTATGTCCATATTCAATTTCTATATTTCCCAATAAATGTTCACTTTTTCAATATAACTTGAACCTTGTTGATCTTGCATTTGCTAAACCATGGCGCCACTATTCCTGCCACGTTCACGCTGACGCGAGATATTTCTTTATCTGAATCTTCATTAAATGGGCTGAAAAGCTTATCCTTGTCAAAGTCGTCATTTGATGTTGGAAGTCATGCGCTTCTTATGCCCGTGTGTGTAATATTTCCGCCACATACAGCGGTGGTTATGGCTTTCCCCATACTGACTTTCTCCCCATCTGATACTCTGTGATATATGCCAAGAGAGATGTGTCTTGTAATTGACATAATCTGGGCTGCCGAGCAGTTTTTCCTGGTAAGAATGGATACACCGGTTGTTCTCGCGAATTATTTGTATATCTCAGATTTGGGATTGAGATTCTCGATGTATTTGGCGAACGACAGGACTGGACAATATTTGGTACCATCAAATGCGATTATTCCACCAAAGCCTTCTGTCTCGCCTTTTCTTCGATTCTTGGTCAGTTCGTCCATGGTTTTTTCACGTATTTTGTACCATTCATTGTCCTTATTATCGACAAATTGGAATGTCTCCTTTGTCATCTGCACAACATGATTGTGCAGAAATAAAGTCTGGTCTAAAATATAACCTTGTTGAACAGGCCTTGTGGAGTTATCGGATCTATATGTATGGTCTCATATATATATTTTTTCAAGTATGCATCAGTGATACGATGATAGTGTTCCGTTTCTCATTTGCCAGTGGCTTTAAGCTCTGATAGTGGAGTTTTGAAACACCTGTTACACACATGAAACTCAACATCTCCAATAAGATATATGTTTCTTTTGAAGGGAGGTGATGTTAAATATATATTTAGTCCATGTCTAAGGTTCGCCAAGGAACTGGTTTTATACTGATCAAGCTGTTTTCTTTATGCATTCAAAGTCCCTCTATTTTCCTTTCTGTTCTAAATATTTGCACATCGCTGGTTTGATTTCTTTGTATTTTCCGGAATGCATTTTGGTATTTACTGCAGAAGTATGTTCAGCGAATCGTTTTATAGAAATATCGTCCGACATGTGTATCTATTGTCAATGCAGACGAACAGCCGAATACTTACAATGGTAGATAACACATCAGAGAATGGTCAAAACTGTACGATAAATGGGAAACTAACTCTGTTTTCCTAGACTGATTGTAGGATCAACATAATATAACTGTTTTCCGTCATTTTTAGATAAATACTTGCTGGTCTCGTTTACGTTTGGAAACTATCTGTTAGTGATATAAAAAAGCAATATACTTCAAAACTAGTAATGGTGGATGAACCGGACAACCTAATTAAACCAGACAAGAGTATCACAATACCCAGCAGATCAGGAATGAACGTGGTTTTGAACGTAGCATTTCTCAAATCCGCACATGATCGACCTTTAATGTGAATTAGGTACATACTGTAATTATTTGATTCTGAAATAAGCAGATAATGGACTCATACCCGTTATTGCGTTTTATGGCGAGGGAAATAATGAACACACATGTTATAGAGCGTATACCCGAAGTCGTGAATTGGCTTAATTGTGTCATTGCCAACACATCATCTGCTTAGAACGCCTCATTATGAGTCGATAATGTGACTAAACCGCTCCTATTTTCAGCACATTATCTACTCGTAAATTGAGGCAATTCTAAGCATATTATCTACCTAAAACAAGTTCACAGATGATGTGCGAGTTTTCAGAATAGGCTGTTGCACGGTATACTTTCGACTTGCAAACTTTTAGAAAGGTGATATAAATATTACAAGGTGTAAACGAGATTGCTATTACCATTGTAAAACTTGTCTTCACTATATAGCGACGACATTTTTTGCGCGCTAATACGAAATAATTGAAAATTTACAAGGGTAATATCAATTTTTCAAGGGGTGTACGAGATTGTTATTACCCTTGTAACAAACATGTGTTGGTAAATAGCGACGGCATTTTGTGAAAGGTAATATCAATTTTACAAGAGGTATACGAGATTGTTATCACACATGTAATGCATATCTTCTCTGTATAGCAACGACAGTTTTTGCAGAGTAATATAAATTGTTCAAGGGGTATACGAGATTGTTATTACCCTTGTAAATTCTATATTCTCTATATAGCGGGCTAATACGAAATAATTGTTTCCTGTTAGGTTAACATATATCGAACAAGAACACCTGGCTATTGCCCCAGAGGAACAATGATGCTAACGAAGGCTTTACATTGTACAGAGGGGTGATGAGCATTATTCACTGTTGGAATCGGTATCCATTATGACCTTCACTTCACCATCATACCAGTCTGTAAGGCTGCTGTAGAAGAATAACATACTTGTTAAATTTTATTATTTTTCACCAAGTCAATCCCTGGTGAAATACTGTGGCTCTATTGTGGATTGTGCTATGCTCGATGTCGCGGACATCACATGTGTGCAGAACGTCAATGATAATTTCCACTGGATTGAATCACGATTCATGTAGCGAAACACAGGTCCTACCCACACAAAGACTTGCTTATACGGGATGTAATCCGTATGAATTTCTATTGACGTATAATACTTTCAAACCGGACCTTTATTCTTAACAGCGGAACAATATAATTAAATAATTTTATCAATCAGTTTGTATTAATAAATTAGTTTACTACAACGAAAGCTGGTCGTCCCTTTACGGTGTTTTGATAATAATACTCCAGAGTTTACACGTGACTCGTTAGTCTGAAGAAATACTTGTCACGATGAACTGCTTCATCCTGGTTCAACTTGGATAATTTGGAGGACAATTGAAATCAGCTACGTCAATCCGTGCATCCGTCCATAAGATATGTTAAAGGTTTTCTATAATTACTGAATTGTTCTCAGAAGAGGGAAAGTAAAATTGATACTATCCGATAACAGTCATTGCTAATTGTTGACATCTTTACAAGGCTCAAAGCCGTATAATATAACATAACGGAGGCCATGGATAAGGCACTTACAACAACAGCGCTAAATGATAATACTTCACAGAGTCTGAAAACGATGAGCCACGTGTTAACTTGCTAAGGCAGAGAGGAAAATATAATATAAAATATTTATCTGCGATGAGCTATGTACTACTAGTGTAACTATCTGAAGCATAGCGAAAAATAGAATGTTCACAACTATAACATGGCTTAGTTCAACGGTAGCTGTATATGGTCCACACTGCCACTTGAAAAATTTGCCAATGGCAAAAATAATTCACATTTGGCAAGACATATTTTCATTTGGCAAACGTTTTGGAAAGTCACTTATTAATTGCTCAAGAAAGTTGAAAAAAATGCCAATCGAATACCATTCATTTCAGGAAAATCTTACAACATAATTATGTTGGTGGTGTCTTTAAGGCCGGATTCGTCATCTCAGGTCTACGTAAATCTCTAGGTTTAAACCGCCGTGTGTCAGCTAAATCCGTGGTTTAAACACGAGACCGCAGGTCTAAGTGACGCGTTCGTCATCGCTGGTTTAAACCTGGTCCAGCCAGACCAGTGGTTTAGCAGTAGTGTCTCTGTATCGTCCACATAATTGATCGTACTTCCCTAAAGCGAACCGACTCGTTCTATTGATTGCGAAAATCAGTAGTTACGACAACGAGCATATTTTTATTGGAAATTTATAAGCGAGGAGCACTCACCTATAAATCGTGCGGGATAAGTTTTTGTCAATTTCGATATATTTTTTCAGTTTTATAAGCTTCAATCGGCAGCTAAACCATCTATTTCGGCGGTCCAGCTAAACAAGCTTTACCGAGGCTAATCATGATATATGACGAAACCGTCTTTTCTTCATCGCGGTTTAGAATTGTCAAACAACCATCAAAGGGTGGAGCTGTAAATAATATCAAGTGAGGGAGTGTGTAAGTGGCGACTGCCGACTTGTCTTATTATGTCACAGTTCATTCATTCACATGAGAGCTTTGCTCAAATATTGACATGTTCCTTCAATGTGATTTTTACGACTACCTTGTGTTTGTTTTGTTTTGTTTTTGTTTGGCTTGTACATTGAAAAAAAGCAACGCATGTAACATATTTCTTTATTAAAAGCTGCCCCTCTTCATGGTTGCCCACTTCAAACAGTTCAGATTCCACGTCTGATGTGCACTCGTAAGTATATTGCCTTTACTTGACTGACTTCTTGGTCCAGGATTGATTCGATTATGGAGCCTTTATTCTGCGTTAGAGGGGCGTGTGGCCATTTTGTGCGATTGGAGCCTGCGACACCTTTGAGCACATTTGGATAATTTGAACATTTTTTTTTTTTAATTTAATTAAATTGAAAACAAACAAATAGTAATTTAAAATTTTAATTTTGTTTCATGTTAGATTCAACTCCTTACTTAATTTAAACACAAAATGATTGTAATTTTCTTTTTAATTAAATTTTTAAATATAATTTTTTTAAGACTCACGCCGTTATACCGTCCGAGTCACCACACCTAATTTGGTTGAAATCCGTCCAGGGGTATGATGAAGAGTTGCGAACAGACAAACGGACATAAAGATAGACAGCTCATATACTATGTAAATACATCAAAATTGGTTGTTGTGGTTAAAGCATCTTGCAGAAAATGTATCGCACACAAAGTGATGAACAGCGCGTGAAACTCGCGTTGAGACATGCCCTTTGTCAGATTGCTTTAAACCCAGAATGACATCGAATTAATAGCCCACGAGCGATACTTGTTTCTCAATGAATAAATCCATTGCGCGTGCACGCATTCGCGATTATTTATGACGTTCAATAACCATTATATCGGCCTGTCTTTTAGTCCGATTGGTAAGAAGGCAGTTTTACTGCATGCTCATATCACCGAATCGAGTTGTCAATTAGCTGGCAAATAAATGACAAAAACGCCCCATTAGACCCGGTTTTGCTGGACCGCCAATATACGTTTAAACCATGTTTAACCGGATATGACGAATCCGGTCATAATGTTTAGGAAAAGTTAACACAATTAATCTCAGAGCATTAGTGCCGATGGTTGAAGGGATTATTGGTATTTAGTGTGGTGGTGGTGTTTACACAGCTATCACCCTGTGTTGTGCCCTTCTGATGAAGCAACCCTTTTACCATTGTATTGTTCTGTGATTGGCATATTGTGTTATGATAAACCACAACAGATATGCGTGTTTTACTAATTATTAACTAACTGCTTTTCTATCGATATAAAAAGTCGTTCAAACCGTGTGTGTCGAAACGTAAGACTTAAGGTTGCAGAATATATTGGCGAATGCTGCAATAATTTGGCAAACAATATATTCGTTTGGCAATGTATTTGGCAAAAGTAAGTTGTAGTCCAGCGCGGACCCTGTAGCTGTATCTTCTATATGCGACATTGTCAGAGTCTCATCAACCGAATCAGGTTGGAAACTTTCTTCGCAGAAACATAGTCAGTAAAAGCGTTCAGTTCCTTTCTAACTTGATAGTACGTGTTGTGTGCACTTAATTTAGACACTTGTTGGCATTTAACTGTGGACTTTTTTCTCAGTTAGATGTAATGCGTTTTCAAACATTTTTACAGTAATGCCAATTAGCGCTGTTGCTGAAAGTGCTTTATTCGTGGCCTCAATAATGTTATATTGTCTGGCTTTGAGCCGAGTGAAGATGACAACAAAATGCAATGACTGTTATCGCAACATCCTCGCTCAGATACGCACATAATCGATCTAGAATATGATTATGTGCGGACAATGACATAATAAGCCAACTCACGACTGTTCGGGTGTACGCTCTTTAACAAGTGATTTCACTGTGGCCCACGCCATGAACGAAATAACGGATAAATGTTTCCTCCCGCAAGTAATCGACATGTTATGTGACACATGTACTTAATGTGATTATTTGATTCTAAAATATGCATATAATGGACCATATCCGTTATTCCGTTTTATGGAGCGGGCCAGAATGAAAACATATGTTAAAGAGCGACATTTGAAAAGTCATGATTTGGCTTATATGTGTTATTGTCCACACATAATCGGCTTAGAATCGCCTCATTATGAGTCGATAATGGGACTAATACATTCTCATTTTCAGCACAATTACGACTCAAAATGAGGGCAATTCTAAGCAGATAATCTACCTAAATCAAGTTCTATTATAAGCAGATAATGTGGATTTTCGGGAGAGCAGGCTTAATTGATTGGATTAATGAGCAGGCTTATTACCTACAATGACATTTGGTAAAAATATAGGAGCAAAATGGGTTAGCAGAGACCTTTTTTCTGCAAATTTAAAACGATACATTCGGCATGGAAATTATGTTAATAAATTATCAGCAGCTAATGTTTCTGTTTAACTGCAAAGAAATTTAGTCAATATGAAGAAGCAAAATATGTTAGCAGGAATGTTATCATAAATTGTTTTTCTGCAAACTTAAAAGGATACATTCAGTATGCAAATTATGTTTCAGAAATTTCGCCTGCTAATGTTTTTTGCAAAACTGGAAAGAATTTTGTAAAAAAAATATTGAAGAAAAATATATTAGCAGAAGACATGTCCCAGCAAAATTAAACACATTCATTCGTCATGCAAATTAAGTTTATGATAAATTTTCAGCAGCTAACATTTTAAACATAAATTCATAACTTTTCCTTGAACACTAAGGTTAATGGTATTATTTATCGTGCACATTGTTTTAGAGTGATAATAAAAATTCTAAAGAACTATATTTCAAAACGTTAGTCAAGGCTCCTTGGCAAGCCTAACATCAACATATTAATTACATAGGAAAGTCAAAAATTAGAGCAAAATGAGTTTTTCTGATTGATTTCGTTAGATTTGTAAATTCACCCATCAGCTATTCTCCCGAAAACACGCACATTACCTGCTTATAATAGCATTTGTTTTATGTGGATAATCTGATTAGAATCGCCTCATTTATAGTCGATAATGTGCTGACAAGGAGCGTTTTTGTCACATTATCGACCCGTAACGAGGCGATTCTAAGCAGATTAAGTGGGGACAACTGACGACTGTTCAGGTGTACACTCTTTAACAAGTGTTTTCATTGTGGGCAGCGCCTTAAAGGGAAATATTGGGTATGATCCATTATCTGCTTATTTTTGAATAAAACAATCACATTATGTACATATTTCACACTGTAGGTCGATTTGTGCGAGGTTGTGTTGCACCCACGCAGCGGCTGATATACATACAAGCATGGGTTGAACAAAACTGATGTCTTCACCTTGAAAGATGGGTAATTGAATTGAATGTTTATTTGTACATTTGTCTTCCTACCACCACTGTAATATAACGTTACCGGTAAAATTACTATGGCGTGCATAGGTGAATAATACAGCCTGTTCTCTTGCTTATTTGTATAATTGTCCGCACATAATCTGCTTAGACTCGCCTCATTATGAGTCAATAATGTGACTAAAATATTTTCATTTTCAGCACATTATCGACTCAACATGAAGCGATTCTCATCCAAATTGGGTTATCGATACATTAGCTGTGTTGTGAAATGTTTGTTACGGACGAAGGTCTCCACTATATACCCCTGAATCATTGGAGGATCGGGGTATAATAATAAATAACCTCTCAAATCGCCGCACTTATGTAGCTAAATGAAATGTTACCTGGTAAACCAAATACCCGTTCTTCTTACAATGTGTTGCAATTTCTCTTTGAAACCATAACAATCAAACAAAGTTCATCTCCCAATATCTGCCCCAAATTGTTCTACCGATATAGGATTCCCTGATTGCATGTTAAAATAACTATTAACTACAAACGCTCATGTTATGACAAGCTATGAGATTTGTATAATTAATAACTTTGTCATTCCAGCTTGCTCATACATGTGATAATCTAGAAATAAATTTTAACTGCGCAATTAATTTAATTCCTGTTCATTACTTAAGACATTTATAGATAGTTATAATGTAATAATACATAATATGTTATAAAATGTGTTTTATGCGGGTTTTGAAGCCCAACTAACCTGTATGCAATCATTGTTTTCACTGCCAAATTATTCGCGAGTTAATACTTGTGCTGAAACGTTAACATTGCATAAATTTTGACCCAAATAACAGCATTTACGCTGCAGTATAATTTATAATGTCACATAATCTGCTTACTAAACTGTTGTTTACATCGACATATGTTGATACATAATCGTGCCTTGTATATTGTTTCTGTAATGTCTTTCAAGATGCCAAGAGCTACTATTGAATTGAATTGAAACTATATGTTGACACTTAGCATAAGAGTGATCAACCAACACCTCACCTCACCCCTGTGCTAAAGGTCGCCAAGCGAGAAAAATTCTCTTTAAAAGCTAATTAACTATTTAATTCACAATAACATACAACACCGCGTCAACATTCAATACGAAATGCATATTTGTCTACGCTTCTAAACTCTATTTGTATGCACCTCCAGCAACGTTGTAACTGTGTAAATGTGACTAACTGTATTTGTTGACTAGTATAATGGTCTAAAATCCAACCCACATGCAAATTTTGTTCTACTTTGGCCATCTCCATAAAACCAGTTTAAAGATACTAAATTGAGCTCACCACAGAAACATAATTGTTTCTATTTATTCTATGCGCTGCTTTAATATCCAAGCCATGCATTCACATGTTATTGACGAGAAGTGCATTATATACCAAGTGAACCATATGTCACAGCCTTTACTTTGCTATCTTCAAGCTATCCACCCTAATTAATCCGGGCGGATTACAATGTTTTAAGAATGAATGACATGGTTATCTAACTGGTAAATATGCGCGTTATAAATTTAACCGAATTATGTTCTATATAAATTGTAATCCAATATTTTAAATATGAACATTTCTTTCAACCTTTTAATCCCATATGCTAAAACCATATAATCATAGTTCTTTATTAAATAGAAATCGTTATAATGCATGATCAAGCAGGTACAAAACAAAATCACCAAAATTATTTTTAAAATTGCTGTTCTGCCAACATATCTTCGCACATATACGCACATAATAGACATATAATTTAAAATAGGTACATAATGCGATTATTAGATGTTGAAATAAGCAGATAATGGATCATATCCTTTATTTCGTCAAATGGCGCGGGCCACAGTGAAAACACATGTTAATGAGCGCACACTTGGACAGGCGTCAGTTGGTTTATTTGTGTCAGTGTCCGCACATAATTTGTGTAGAATCGCCTCGTTCTGAGTCGATAATGTGACTAAAATGATGGTTCTGCGGACCAATAAACTGTTCCGCTAATTGATTACTTATAAGAGCAGATACTTGCAAATCATCCTCAAAATATGTGTGCAACTGAGTCACACAGAAGCAAATAAATTTCTAACAATTTACCAAACTGTTCCTTGTAACTTTCATCTATCAATCAATAACTAGACTAATGCAGATGAACAACCCATCCGCTAGTTAGAAGTAGTCATAAACGCCTGAGTACAATACCCACAATTAATCAAAAGAGCATTTAACGTACTGTATTTTTTAAAAGAAAAACAACTTCAAATTGATGCTGGATTACGCTATGAAATTGACCAAGTTTTCAATTCATATATCTCATTTATATTTTGAAGACCTCTGTTTGTTTGTCTGTCTGTCTGTCTGTATGTCATTTATACAAATCTACGATTCTCGACCGATCGGGACGAAACTTGGTACGTGCGTGTAGTTTGACCAGGCGGTGGACGTTGTCGTATTGGCGAGCCCGTGCGGCGCCCGCTTCGCGCATGCGCAGACGAGATCTCGGAAACGGGTGGAGCTATCGACTTGAAATTTTCTATGTGAATGTATCTTGCCCCGGATACGACTTTTCTCGGGTCGCCGAGCCCGTGCGACGCCAGCTTCGCGCATGCGCAGACCAGATCTCGGAAACGGGTGGAGCTATCGACTTGAAATTTGGTATGTGAATGTATCTTGCCCCGGATACGAATTTTATCGGGTCGCTGAGCCCGTGCGACGCCAGCTTCGCGCATGCGCAGACCAGATCTCGGAAACGGGTAGAGCTATCGAATTGAAATTTGGTTTTTGAATAGCCCGGACAACGTCGGGCTGGGTAGAGCTATCGACTTGAAATTTGGTTTTTGAATAGCCCGGACAACGTCGGGCTCATCGGCTAGTCTCATTTATATTTTGAAGACCTCTGTTTGTCTGTCTGTCTGTCTGTATGTCTGTCTGTCTGTATGTCATTTATACAAATCTACGATTCTCGACCGATCGGGACGAAACTTGGTACGTGTGTGTAGTTTGACCAGGCGATCGACGTTGTCGTATTGGCGAGCCCGTGCGACGCCCGCTTCGCGCATGCGCAAACGAGATCTCGGAAACGGATGGAGCTATCGACTTGAAATTTGCTATGTGAATGTATCTTGCCCCGGATACGAATTTTATCGGGTCGCCGAGCCCGTGCGACGCCAGCTTCGCGCATGCGCAGACCAGATCTCGGAAACGGGTTGAGCTATCGACTTGAAATTTGCTATGTGAATGTATCTTGCCCCGGATACGAATTTTATCGGGTCTCCGAGCCCGTGCGACGCCAGCTTCGCGCATGCGCAGACCAGATCTCGGAAACGGGTAGAGCTATCGACTTGAAATTTACGAGATCTCGGAAACGGGTGGAGCTATCGACTTGAAATTTGGTTTTTGAATAGCCCGGACAACGTCGGGATGGGTAGAGCTATCGACTTGAAATTTGGTTTTTGAATAGCCCGGACAACGTCGGGCTCATCGGCTAGTCTCATATATATTTTGAAGACCTCTGTCTGTCTGTCTGTATGTCTGTCTGTATGTCTGTCTGTATGTCATTTATACAAATCTACGATTCTCGACCGATCGGGACGAAACTTGGTACGTGTGTGTAGTTTGACCAGGCGGTCGACGTTGTCGTATTGGCGAGCCCGTGCGGCGCCCGCTTCGCGCATGCGCAGACGAGATCTCGGAAACGGGTGGAGCTATCGACTTGAAATTTGCTATGTGAATGTATCTTGCCCCGGATACGAATTTTATCGGGTCGCTGAGCCCGTGCGACGCCAGCTTCGCGCATGCGCAGACCAGATCTCGGAAACGGGTGGAGCTATCGACTTGAAATTTGCTATGTTAATGTATCTTGCCCCGGATACGATTTTTATCGGGTCGCCGAGCCCGTGCGACGCAAGATAAGATTTAAGATAATAATGTTTAGTAAACTTTTACCAGCTACCTATTTCTGCATGACATAGCACTAACTGAGATGAAACAAATAATAACAGAACATTATAAACGTATCAAAAAAAACTTTGAATATCAGCTGTAACACAAATATATATAAGAAATTGTAAATGCTATATATTGGAACGGAGCCGGAGCCAAATGTAACTTTTTAACCATTTTTTAACAAGGATGGGTGAAATATTTTCATTTTTCTAGTTGGAGTTATTCTCTGATAAGCATTTGTAGCTATGTTACAAAAAAGACGTCGCATTCTTAAACGACTTCCAACTGTAACTACGTAACAAAAAACACGTCACATTTTTGAAACGACTTCCAAATGTAACTTTGTAACCCTTTTTTAACAAGGATGGTTGAAATATTTTCATTTTTGTAGTTGGAGTTATTCTCTGATAATCATTTGTAACTATGTAACAAAAACACGTGGCATTTTTGAAACGACTTCCAACTAACTATGTAACAAAAACACAGGATTTTGTGAAATATTTTCATTTTGCTAGTTGGAGTTATTCTCTGATAACCATTTGTAACTATGTAACAAAAACACGTCACATTTTCTAAACGACTTCCTAACTGTAACAAAAACACGTCGCATTTTTAAAACGACTTCCAAATGTAACTTTGTAACACTTTTTTTAACAAGGATGGTTGAAATATTTTCATTTTTGTAGTTGGAGTTGTTCTCTGATAAGCTTTTGTAACTATGTAACAAAAACACGTGGAATTTTTGAAACGACTTCCAAATGTAACTATGTAACAAAAACACATCGCATTTTTAAAACGACTTCCAAATGTAAATTTGTAACCCTTTTTAACAAGGATGGGTGAAATAGTTTCATTTTTCTAGTTGGAGTTATTGTCTGATAAGCATTTGTAACTATGTAACAAAAAACAGGTCCCATTTTAAAAACGACCACCAAATGTAACTATGTAACAAAAAACATGTCGCATTTTTAAAACGACTTCCAAATGTAAATTTGTAACCCTTTTTATCAAGGATGGGTGAAATATTTTCATTTTTCTAGTGGAGTTATTGTCTGATAAGTATTTGTAACTATGTAACAAAAAACGACATCCAAATGTAACTTTGTAACCCTTTTTTTAACAAGGATGGTTGAAATATTTTCATTTTTGTAGTTGGAGTTATTCTCTGAAAAGCATTTGTAACTATGTAACAAAAAACAAGTCGCATTTTTGAAACGACTTCCAAATGTAACTATGTAACAAAAAACACATCGCATTTTTAAAACGACATCCAAATGTAACTATGTAACAAAAAACATGTCGCATTTTTAAAACGACTTCCAAATGTAACTTTGTAACCCTTTTTAACAAGGATGGGTGAAATATATTAATTTTTCTAGTTGGAGTTATTCTCTGATAACAATTCGTAACTGTGTAATAAAAAACACGTCGCATTTTTGAAACGACTTCCAAATGTAACTATGTAACAAAAAACACGCCGCACTTTTGAAACGACTTCCAAATTTAACTATGTAACAAAAAAACACGTCGCATTTTTAAAACGACTTCCAAATGTAACTGTGTAGCCCTTTTTTAACAAGGATGGGTGAAATATTTTCATTTTTCTAGTTGGAGTTATTCTCTGGTAAGCATTTATAACTATGTAAAAAAAACACGTCGCATTTTTAGACGACTTCCAAATGTAACTATGTAACAGAAAACACGTCGCATTTTATAACGACTTCCAACTGTAACTTTGTAACTCTTTTTTGACAAGGATGGGTGAAATATTTTCATTTTTCTAGTAGGAGTAATTCTCTGATAAGCATTTGTAACTATGTAACAGAAAACGTCGCATTTTTGACTTGTAACCTCTGAAACCCGGTTACAAATGCATAACGTATATTTCGTGCACCAACTCTGGACATTTCTAATTGGGCGAGGCTCAATGGATGCCAAATCCCCCGAGCGGACATAAACCGTTTACGCGACAGCATTAGCTACATATTTTATTTATCAATCGCGCAAAACTTACTTTTTGTGGCGGAATTCTGTCATTTTCCTAAGTGTTTCATACGTTATTTAGACGCCGCCCTTATATTATTACATTAATGAGGTCAAGCAAACTAATTAGCATTCATGACGTTGACAAACCGAAGTGTAACTTAGAGCGAAATAATTCATTGACATTTTTTATCCACTCACTGACGTCATTGCGATGTGAGAACATTTTGTCGTCCATAATTCACTGATATTGATACAAAATTAGTAAAAGGGCATACGTTTAGCTCTAAACATATATATAGGTTAGAATAACTAAAACAAAAGCCTACAAATTATTTCCCTCTAAGCCACACTTCGGTTTTCCACGTCATGAATTACTTAGCTTGACCACATAATTGTAATGCGGTAACGAGTTAAAAACTTAGGAAAATGACTGAATTCCCCCATAAAAGGCAAATTTTGCATGATGGATAAATAAAATACGCTTGAACTGTTTATGTCCGCTGTGGGATTTGGCATATATTGGACTCGACAGAGCCTCGCCCAATAGCTGCTCAGATTCCCCTCACGTACATAAACAGTTTAAGCCACGACACTAGCTACATATTCTATATCTATAAGGCAGGCTTTATGTGGTCACTGGAGGCAGTGAGCGGTGGATAAATGTTTATATTGAAAATTCATGAAAAAGAGCATATGGTAGATATCAGGGCAAAAATAACGTAAACGCAGTTAGTACAAAGTCATTTAAGAACTAGAGACCAGCAGATAAGTCGTAAATATATAGTGACATTTATGTCAGTATTGTTCTTTCTTCTCGACTAGCAGGCTAGCGTCACCAAATTCATCTTATGTTGACCTAATATTACATGGCCTCATCTGATGTGTGAGACCTAGACCTAGAATATTGTGATATGCACAAATTGGGCACCACGATTATGCAATATGTCATCTGCCAATTCAAATATATATATAGAGAAAATAAACTTGGTAGAGTCGCCAAATTTACACCGGGACCTCATTCTGCTAATGTCCGGCACCATATTCTCAGGCCTCGACATTATACCCGAAATTATACTCGAAATTATACCCGACATTATACACGACATCCCGACATTATACTCGACATTATACTAGACATCCCAACATTAAACCCGACATTATACTCGACATTATACCCGACATTATACCCGACGTTATACCCTACATTAAACTCGACGTTATACCCGACATTATACCCGACATTATACACGACATCTCGACATTATACCCGACATTATACCAGACATCCCGACATAATACCCCATATTATACTCGACATTTTACCCGACATTAAACCCGACATTATATCCGACATTATACCCGAATTTATACCCGACATTATACCCGACATTATACCATACATTATACCCGACATTATACCCGACATTACACCCGACATTACACCCGACTTTACACCCGACATTATACCCCACATTATTCCCGACATTACACCCGACATTATACCCGACATTATAACCGACATTATACCCGACATTATACTCGACATTATACCAGACATTACACCCGACATTACACCCGACGTTACACCAGACATTATACCCGACATTATACCCGACATACCAGACATTATACCAGACATTATACCCGACATTATAACCGACATTATACCCGACATTATACCCGACATTACACCAGACATTACACCCGACATCAAACCAGACATTACACCAGACATTACACCACATATTACACCAGATATTATTACACCCGACATTACACACGACATTATACCCGACATTATACCCGACATTATACCAGACATTACACCCGACATTATACCCGACATTATACTCGACATTAAACTCGACATTATATCCGACATTTTTACACCTGACATTTTACCAGACATCCCGACATTATACTCGACATTATACCCTACATACCCGACGCTATAGCCGACATCCCTACATTATACCCGACATTTTAACCGACATTATACTCGATATTTATACCCGACATACCAGACACTATACCAGACATTATACCAGACATTATACCCGACATTATACCCGACATTATACCCGATATTATACCCGACATTACACCTGACATTATACCCGACATCCTGTCATTATACTCGACAGTATACCCGACATTATACCCGACATAATATATGACAGTATACCCGACATTACACCCGACATTATATCAGACATGTTATACCCGATATTATACCCGACATTAAACCCGACATTATACCCGACACAATATATGACAGTATACCCGACATTACACCCGACAATATATCAGACATGTTATACCCGATATTATACCCGACATTAAACCCGACATTATACCCGACATTACACCCACATTACACCCGACATTATACCCGAAATTACACCAGAAACTAAACCAGACATTATACCAGACATTATACCCGACATTATACCCGACATTATAACCGACATTATACCGGACATTACACTGACATTATACCCGACATCCGGACAATATACTCGACATTATACCCGACATTATACCCAACATACCCTGCATTGTACCCGAGATCCCTACAGTAGACCCTAAATTATACCCGACATTATTCCCGACATTAGACTCTACATTATACCAGACATTATACCCGACATTATACCCTACATTATACTCGACATTATACACGACATTATACCAGAAACTATACCAGACATTATACCAGACATTATACCCGACATTGTAACCGACATTATACCCGACACCACACCTGACATTATACCCGACATTATTCCCGACATTAGACTCGACATTATACCCGACATTATACCCGACACTATACCCGACATTATACCCGACATTATACCAGACATCATACCAGACATTATACCAGACATCCCGACATTATACCCGACATCAAACCAGACATTATACCTGACATTATACCCGACATTATACTCGACATTATACCGGACATTATACCAGACATTATACCAGACATCCCGACATTATACCCGACATTAAACCAGACATTATACCTGACATTATACCCGACATTATACTCGACATTATACGGACACTATACCAGACATACCAGAAATTATAGCCGACATTATACCCGACATTACACCTGACATTTTGCCCGACATCCCGACATTATACCCTACATTATACCCGACATTGTACTCGACATTATACCTAGCATTATACCCGACAATATACCCGACATTATTCCCGACATTATACCCGACATTATACCCGACATTATACCAGACATTATACCCGACATTACACCCGACATTATACCCGACATTATACCCGACATCCCGACATTTTACTCGGCATTATACCAGACATTATACCCGACATTATAGCCTACATTATAACAGACATACCCGACATTATACCCGTCATTATACTCGACATTATACCCGACATTATACCGACATTATACCCGACATCCCGACATTATACTCGACGTTATACCCGACACTATACCCGACATTATTACCGACATCCCGACATTATACTCGACATTATACCTGACATTATACCCGACGTTATACACGAAATTATACCCGATATTACACCCGACATCATACCCGACATTATACCCGACATTATACTCGACGTTATACCCGACATTATACACGACATTATAACTGATATTACACCCGACATTACACCCGACATTACACCCGACATTATTCCCGACATTATACCCGACATCCCGACAGTTTATGCCCGACATTATACACGACATTATAACCGACATTACACCCGATATTACACCCGACATTTAATGTCGGACATTATACTCGACATTACACCCGACATCCCTATATTATACCCGACATTATACCCGACATTATACCCGACATTACACCCGACATTATACCCGACATTATACTCGACATTATACCCGACATTATACCCGATGTTCTTCGATGAATCTTCAAGAGTGGCCCAGCAATTGTTCACACCCAAATATGGAAAGCAATTAACGCAGTAAAAACAGTTACATACCGCAACAATGAGACATCCGCGAAGATACATCCGCGAATATATATCTCCTGCAAAAAGTCTAACCGGTACGCAATATAGCGAGTAAGTTATTAATATATTTACCCCACAGCTCCTATTTGATTCATAAATTTTATTCATCATAAATAACACAAGTAACGAATATATAAACCGAAAACAGTTCATAAACATACAGTGCAAATACAATACATTTATTATATATGTTACACTATTTGATTATTATATATTAATATACTGTATATCATATCTTCAGGGAAGTCAGTAGCCGAGAGGTAGCGAAATGGTCTCTCCTGCTAGCGAACCGGGATCAAAACCTGGTCAGGGTATCTGACAAAAATCAGAACTCAGTCAGATAAAAGGCTGAACAGTCTCATTCGAGATCATTGAATGATGACCCGAATGCAAATTGCCGACTTCTTCCATTACAAAATTTGTCCATGTATGTGTTTGTGGGTGCAGTACGCTGCCCCATCGGTCGCGAACTTTAATGGCTGACCCGTGTAAACGCATCGATCGGTGCGTGCGTGCACCATTCGTGTTTAAAGAATGCTATACGGAGTCACCACAGGGTTATAAAGAACGCTACGGGAGTCACCACAAGGTTACAAAGAACGCTACGGGAGCCACTACATGGTGATAAAGAAAGCTACGGGAGTCACCACAGGGTTATAAAGAACGCTACGGGATTCACCACAGGGTTATAAAGAACGCTACCGGAGTCACCACATGGTTATAAAGAACGCTACGAGAGTCACCGCAGGGTTATAAAGAACGCTACGGGAGTCACCACATGGTTGTAGAGTTACTTGTGCGTGGCAGCAACTTGGACCTCCGCATAAGAATTAGTAGATTGAAGGCATTGGTGTAATATGTATTTCGTAGAAGATATATATGCAACGTCAGACATTGTTGATTAATCTTTTCTTATCGAAGTAATTGTGTCCGTTACCTGTTTACGGTCGCTCCGCTTTTTGTTTTTGATTTGTTGTAATATTTGGCGTAAACAAGTTGTTGTATATTTACCGAAATCAAATTACATCTTCTGCAAATGATGTGTTATATTACTGATCTTGGAAAATATCCACATAAAAAATATTGGCTGTCACCTGTTGTGTTATATTGTGAGAATATGACATCACGTTTCGTCTACTATAATTAACCAAAATAACTCGCATCGTGTGAAACCCGAAATGTGTTGTTCTGCGAGATATCCCCATAGCTCATATCGTCCAATCTGAACAAGCAGGCAGTATACACCGGGATGGCGTAATTAGTTGTGTGTAACCTGGAACAAAATGACCCCATATACCTTTGTGAGTGGGTTCATTGTGTTCCAGGTACGTGCGCTTGTAACATTAAGACATAATGGGAGGTATTACTGGTGCGCCTAGATAATGCCATCAGTCTCTACTATGGCTAACGCCAGATCATATTCCACCATACCAAAACCTTAGAAGTTTTGACATGGAACCTTATAAAGTTGAAAACATAACGCGGCGAATATATTTGTTAGTTAGTGTCTGTTCCTTAATAATGTGCATCACTGTAGGTGCAGGTCCCAACTCGAAATTGCATGCTTTCCTCCGACTTCTGTGAGCCGATATCACAATAAACATTGAATTAATTACCCAGGATAAATCCCACAATTGTAAGCGACCCATAAAAAAATAGCCCAAACATTCACTTAAATCATGAAATTTCGAGTTGGGATCTTCACCTACAGTGAAGTACATTATTAAGGAACCAAAAATAACTAAGAAATATATTCCCCGCGTTATTTGTTCAATTTTATAAGGTTCCCTGTCAAAACATAAAAAGCGTTATCCAGAGTAGAGATTCATGGTATGATCTACTGGTGCGCCCTAGCACAGGTCCCCTGGAGCTACAACGCCAACACGATTATCGACCTTAATATCGTATTTAGCGCGCGCCGCGTATATTCTGTTCTCCAAATTCTTGATAGCTGTGGTCCGCTGGGCATTTTATTTATAGATAATTGTTTTTTTTCCGGTTTAAAAGTCGAACTGTGTAGTTGGGAATTTCAATTTCGTTTATTGTCCTTTAAATTATGTCAATAATGTTGAATTTTGGTTTGTGACAAACTATGTCAATTACCAATAACATAAATTGAGAAGATAATTTGTCTTATATTTCAACTTTAATAGATCTGTTTCGTTCTGCAGCCCACCGAGGGTTGTGGTCGAAGACGGCCGAGTCGTTCGCCGGTTCGTTAATTAGGTGCTGGTTGTTATTGTTATTTTAACGGAATTCTGAGTTTGTCATTCGCGAAACCAATATCTTTTATATTCTATAATTACAATCATGAGTATATAATATATGATCTTGAGCGCGTTACCATTTCTGACTATGGTTTTCTTGTAAGGTATTAACGTGGATACTCGTGGTGGGGTTGTAGCACCAGAGGACATGTGCGCGCTGATAGAGATTGGTGTCATTATCGTTGTGTTAAAATGGCACGCAGTCCACGCAGGGAATATGATATAGTCTACATGAACCTTATGTGCATCGATGTCCATGCGCGTTATAAATTTTGTGTAACTAATGCGCACCACGTGGTCATGAATGGTATTCGCTACACGTCTTTATTTACATTCTATGAAAGCTGCATTCGAATCTTGCTGAGTCAACGTGCATTCGATCGATAAGAGTGTAGCAAAATGTAAACAAAGAATACGACAGCATATACAGGCAGATGGTTACATATAGTTATACTGGCGAGTTTGTATATGGGTGTTATTTCGTTCGCGTGTGAAGGTTATTGAGACCATGTCGGATACTCAGGTGAAAGAAGCTTCCGGGGAGAATGAGATTCCGGCAGACGATAAATCTATCAGCATAGCGATGGGAGATAGCTCAACCATGTCGGATACTCAGCAGAAAGAAGCTTCCGGGGAGAATGAGATTCCGGATGGAGCGAAGTTTCCGGATGGACTGCCAAAGATTACACTGAGAGATGGGGTAGCTTTCCATACACTACCAAATGGACGAAGCACAGCAGCCTCTATAGATGAGTTGCCGAACTTTAAACTTCGAGATGACGACATTCTAATAACAGCTTTTCCCAAATCAGGTGAGCTATAATCATGCCACCCGTGATCATCTGTATTAAGGTGGAGATCAAGTGACCAATTTTGAATGGCGATTTCCAGACAATTCTCCGCAGCAAAAGTTATATAATTATGAAGCCATTGTCTGGGCCTTAACACAGCAATGTAATTAAACAAGACAAACATTTAACTGGCGGCTGTGCTTGGTAAATTGCCATTTTTTAAATATAAATTTCTGGAATTACAACATTTGACCAAGTTAAAAAAAATATATATAAAATTCAACAATAAATATCCAAGTTTCTAATGGAATATATTTCAAGCCGATCCGCAAGATAAATATCTATTGTTTTCCATATCGCACAAATTCACGCCCAGAAATATTTGCAACTCTGTAACTTTTGCTGCGAAGATTTGCTGTAAATGACCATTCACAATTGGCCACTTGACCTCCTCATTAAAGGTACTCAATCCAATTCGATGGTCCCCATATCATCAGATTCCAACAACAACAAATCATTTTTTGAACAATCAACTATATTATAACATTTCTCAAAAGGTATTATTTATCAACATTTTGTTCAACGAAATTTGGCCATATTGTCAAATTCTAACACCCAAAGCCTCTTGATTTTAGAGTTATCCATCTTCATCCACAATTTGGTCCTAGACGCGAATATTTGCCAGGCCGCCAAAAATTACATATCTCAGGCATAAACAAATTTCAAAAATCGACAACTGATCACTCTGAGATGGGATCTTCGACTGGAATCAACTATTTTGTTTACCCAGAGGCCATAGAAATAGTAATACATACTTACGAACAAATTCATTGATATGGCGCTGAAAATACGTGTTTTGTTTCTCATAGTTTTTGGTAAAATTTGGCCATTATAAAACTCCCCGTATGGAGCCCCACACGGACAAAGCAGACGACAGTGATCATTGTATTGTTCTTTCTGTCTGGGGCTCCATAAAGGGATAAGTATCATTTGTTTCTTATAGTTTTCAGTAAATTAAGATCGTTCATGTGGGCCAGTCAGCGCAAACAATATTTATTGGAATGAAAGAACAGAACATCACATTGACAATTACATATATAGAAAACAAATAGTTCAAACGAGGATTGGATAACAAGCCATAAGCCATAAGCTTTTATATAAAATACAACGATATGTTAGGCGATGAGTTTTTCTAAAACATGAAAGATATCCTCTGTATATAGGGCAAAGTTAACCTTGTCAGATGTCAGTATTGGAGTATCCTGAACAGTCACGTGCCACTGACTCCGTTTTCTTTTATCTCAAAAGAAATTATATTGGACGGCACAATGTGACCACTATTGTTGAACAGGCCTTATATACATTCCCATATCTCTTTTTTGTGTGAACTATATTGAATGGGGCAGACTCAATTGTGTTATAATATTAACATGAGCTATTCTAATATTTTTTTTAATTTACCACTGTTAGAACGCCTTGGTGCCATCTCGTTTGTACCAAATGAAGTTGTATATAGAACACATACAGACAGATATTTATTTGCAAATATATCTAGGGACCAAATGTGACGTTTTTAACACGCATGATTTGATTCCTCGTATCATTTGAGAAATTGAGAAGAACGTATATGAATTTGATGTTAATTGGCACTAAATATATTTATTCAGTTTTGGTGACCCGCCAGTCCCTATTTCAGGCTCAAGCGGCGCCACATCTGACATCATTACACCACAAACTTAGACTCATTATGGCGATGAATATATATATAACATTTTTGAAAATTGGCGAGTATACATGTACATTTGTATCAAATTTAGGGGCCCATATCTCGCGCCAAAACGGCACCAATTTGGCGTATTTAAACCACACGATTAGATTCCTCGTATCACGGAGAAGAATATGTATCAGTCTGGTGGAAATCTGCGCTAAACATATTGTTTATCCATTTTTGTGTCTATCTCACCGTATGTGGACCCCTGTCTCGAATGGCATCTTTAAACCACACAATTAGACTCCTGACATCATGGAGATAAATATTTCTAGGTTTGGTGTTAATCGGCGACTAAACAATATTTGTATCAAAGTTAGTGAACACCCCACACCCCACACCCCACACCATCTCTCACACAAACAGCACCAATATAGCGTCTTCAAATCACATGATTTGATTCCTCGTATCATGGATAAGAATGTGAATCAATTTGGTGGAATTTGGCGCTAAAATTATTGTGTATCAATTCTGGTGCCCCTCTCCTTTTCGGTGCACCCCTGACTCGAATGACGCCACTTTTAACAGTTTTAAGCCACACCATTAGACTCATCATACCATGTGGATTATTTTGTATAAGTTTGGTAGCAATCGGTGACTAAACGAATTCTTATCAAATTTAGTGACCCCCCCCCCCCCATCTCACATCCAAATGACACCAATTTGGTGTCTTTAAATCATACAATTAGATTCCTTGTATCACGGAGAAGAATGTGTATTAATTTGCTGGACATCGGCGCTAAAATTATTTGTTATCAATGTTGGCGCCCCTCTCCCTTTCAGAGACTCCAATGACGCCACTTTTGACAACTTTAAGCCACCCCATTAGACTATTTATATCGTGTGGATGAATTTGTATAAGTTTTTGTATAAAATTGGCTAGTATACATATGCGTATCAAATTTAGGGCCCCCGTATCTCTCATCCAAACGGCACCAAGTTGGCGTATATAAACCACACGATTAGATTTCTCGTATCACGGAGAATATGTATCAATCTGGTGGAAATCAGCGCTGAACATATTGTTCATCTTGTTTGTGTTCCTCTCACCCACTATGCATCCTGACTCGAGTGGGCCCCACTTGTGACAGCTTGTGGCATTCTTAAACCATACAATTAGACTCTTGATATCATGGAGATGATTATTGATAAGTTTGGTAAACCAATTTTGATCAAATTTAGTGCCCACTAACCTCCATCTCTCACCCAAACCAACATGGCGTCTTTAAATCACACGATCAGACTGCTCGTATTATGGATAAGAATGCGTATCACTTTGGTGGAAATTGGCGCTAAATTTATTGCGTATCAATTTTGGTGCCCCTCCGCCTTTCAGTTCAGCCCTGACTTGAATGACGCCACTTTTGACACATTTAAGCCACCCATTAGACTCCTCATACCATGGGGATGATATTGTATAAGTGTGGTGGCAGTCGACGACTAAACCCATTCTTATCAAATTGGTGCCCCTCGCGATCCCTATAATTTTTCATCCAAACGACACCAATTTCGAGTCTTAAATTGCACAATTAGAGTCCTTGTATCATGGAGAAGAATATATATCGATTTGGTGGAAATCGGCGCTAAAATTAGTTCTATCAATTTTGGTGCCCCGCTCCCCTGCCGTGCTCCCTGACGCGAATGGCGCCGCGTTTGACATATTTAAACAACACCATTAGATTCCTCATATCATGGGAATGATTATATAAACATTTGGTGGCAATCGGCGGCAAACATGTCCCCCCTTTCTGCCCCTGACAACGGCGTCACTTTAGAAAATTCTAACCAGCACCATTATCTTTCTCGTAAAAAGTTACCCCTAGTATACCGTTTGGTGCCATCTAGATGGTCCCTCGGCGCTAAACTTAGTTTATCAATTTTGTGCCCCTCTCCCCTTTCGTGCATTCCTGACTCGAACGGCGCCGCTCTTAACATATTTAAACCACACAATCAGATTCCATATATCATGGGGATGATTATAAATAAGTTTCGTGGCAATCGGCGAGAAAATTGTTTCTGCCCACCCCCTTTTCTTTCCCTGACAACAACGGCGTCACTTTAGGAAATCCTAACCCTCACGATTATCTTTCTCGTAAAACGTTATCCTTAGTATACCTCTTTGGTGCCATATAGATGGTCCCCCGTGGATTTCTATAGAATACAGACAGACATTCGCAAATATAGATATAGATAGATTACACCATGCTATATTTTTCAGGCATAATTTAGAAATTATAAAGCGGACTATTTCGCGGTGCAGTAGCATGAATACAAAACTGTTTCATAATTAATTAGCCTCTACTATACAGATAAAGTCGCTAAGTAGGTCATCGCTTCTCTGTAAGGAACCTGTAAATTTTTTTATTTTTTTTTTTTACAAAAACTGCGATAAAATACATTTAAATTTGTTCGGTGGAAAACAGAACATCCGCATAGTGTAGCTGAATAGAGAATTTATTTTTGCCCGACATACTCGCAAAATTAAATTCTTTATTCAGCTACACTATTTATGTGGCATTGGTTCGTATTGTTTGTTTATCTCTCTCTCTCTCTTTAAAATTTGTATGACATTGGTCCGTTTTGTTTGTTTCTCTCTCTCCCTTTCTTTCTTGTTTTATTTATTTGTGTGGCATTGTTTCGTTTTGTATGTTTATCTGTCTCTCTTGTTTGTTTTCAATTTGTGTGACATTGGTTCGTTTTGTTTGTTTATCTCTCTCTCTAGTTTTTTTTAAAATTTGTGTGGCATTGGTTCGTTTTGCTTGTTTATCTCTTTCTTTCTTGTTTTTTTTTATTTGTGTGGCATTGGTTCGTTTTGTTTGTTTATCTCTCTCTTTCTTTCTTGTTTTTTTTATTTGTGTGGCATTTGTTCGTTTTGTTTGTTTATATCTCTCTCTCTCTCTTTGTTTTTTGTTTTCATTTGTGTGGCATTGGTTCGTTTTATTTGTTTATCTCTCTCTCTTTTTTTTTTAATTTGTGTGGCATTGGTTCGTTTTGTTTGTTTATCTCTCTCTTTCTTTCTTGTTTTTTTAATTTGTGTGACATTGGTTCGTTTTGTTTGTTTATCTCTCTCTCTTTATTGTTTTATTTAATTTGTGTGGCATTGGTTCGTTTTGCTTGTTTATCTCTCTCTTGTTATTTTTAATTTGTGTGGCGTTGGTTCGTTTTGTTTTTTTGTACGTGTTGTTGGACTAAGATTAGATAATGACATATATAATCGTTCTGCACTGTGTTTTCCACAGGTACTCATTGGCTGAACGAAATCATTGGGATGCTTCAACAAGGAAACGTCCAACCTCTAAACGCGGAGAAAGAATCATGGATGATTGATTTTAATGGTATTGACGTCCTAGATGCCCTGCCGTCACCCAGGATACTAAATACCCACTATCGGCCTCAACACATCCCCACAGAAATTATGAAGAGATGTAAACTATTTCATGTCATGAGGAACCCGAAGGACATAACGGTATCTGGTTACTGTCATATGAGTTTAATGATTCAAGCAGCCCTCCCTGACAAGCCGTTGCCGCCATTCAAAGATCATTTGAAATTGGCCATAGCAGGCAAAGGTACGTGCTAAATATTATCGAAGTTGCTATACATGATGTTTCATATTTTATTAACCATCCCATATAAATATATTTCAAACAAATTTGTTAATAACAAACTCTTTTTTTTCAAAGTTTTTATTGATCAAAGTTAAATGTATATATATATTATAACAGAATTAGCAAAAAGATGATCTCGCACACGCTCTTTTGTTCCCCAGGCTATCAACTTGCACACAACCTTTCACTCACCTGCTCTGTCACTCATCGTGACAAGTCTATAAATATACACGCTTCTGGTATGGGTCCCGCAAACTATGATAGACATTGATTTAGTCAAAGAGCTAATTTGTCCAATAGTTATAAGATATTAACTGTATATATAGCCCTTTGTTAAGTATACTGGTTAATAACAAACTAATATGATGAACGGATGGAGCACACGTTATAGCAACGTAGGTGGAGTTCCACTCCCCAGGTGAAAGATGGTGGTGTACGGAAGACACACTTAAATGCATAATGTTGAATATGTAATGTTCAAGATTGGTTTGGGGTAAGGGAATATGGTTGTATCATCCGTTGTTCTCGATTTAAGTTAATATATGGCTGATGATATATTACATGATATTAACTAAATGTAATGCTTCTGTTCATCGCCAAATCGCAATGAGTTTATAATATCTTTTTGGACAGCTGCAAACAATTGGTAATTTCCTTCATTGGAAAGTGAGAATGATCCTGATCCACAAAGTAGATCGACAACATGTATTTGATATAGTCCAATCCGCACTATTTTTTCCTTCGAGGTTGGCCCTTTCTTTTTGACAAAATGGACAAGTAAAAATTAATTATCAGCGTTCTCGTTTAGGTAGCCACAACTACATTCAGGGTTGCTAATAAAGTGAGTTTGACATTTGTTACCATTCAAATCGCTGCATTTATTTCGCAGTCTGCATAACATAATGTTAGCTTTCCTTTTGCGCTGGAATAAAACCTGGGTGTTTAAGTCGCTATACATTTGATGTACATCATGGTTCATGCTGTCACGCTTAACACTTTATGGAGCCCCGGACAGAGAGAACAATGCACTGGTGACTGTCGTCTGCTTGGGTCCGTGTGGGGCTACATGTGGGAATTAAGCAGTATACAGCCTTTCTTCATGTAGGGCTTCATTAACCCTTTATGGAGCCCCAGACAAATAGAACAATGCACTGATGACTGTCGTCTGCTTGGGTCTGTGTGGACTCCATACGGGAGTGTTATATATATATATATATATATATAATATATATAATATTTTTTTTCGAAAATGGAGATTAAGAAGTTATTAGATGCAAATATAATTAAATCCACTGCCCATAGCACCTGGGGGTTTCCTACATTATTAATTCGTAAGCCCAAATCTAATCCTGTTGGCACCCCTAATTATCGATTAGTTATCGATCTAAGAAAGCTCAACGATGTCTCCATCCGTTAACAATGTCCATGCCAAGTTTCACAGAAATTTCTAGCAGACTACAAGGTTCCACTATTTTCAGTATAATTGATTTATCAAATATATATCACGTTATCGGAATTGAACCGGATCATATTCCTATCATGACAATGAATACCTCAGAAGGATTATTCGCTTACCAACGTATGCCGTTCGGGTATATATCCAGTAGCGGATATTTTTTTTAATTAATGAACATGGCTCTCCACGACCTACCATTCGTAAAAGAATTTATCAAAATCTAAATTTTGCCAACCTCAAGTACAATTTTTAGGCCATATTATTTCAGATAAAGGTATCAAATCCCTTCCACAACCGAAACCAGTGAAGGAAGTTCGGAGATTACTTGGAATACTTAATTTCCACAGAAGCTGTTCGAAAATTTTGCCAACGTCGCCCAACCCCTCATTAAACTGACAGCTAAATATGCTAAATTCGTGTGGGACACTCCATGCCAAATAGCGTTCGACACACTTAAAGAAAACTTAGCAACTGCCCCTATTTTAGCTTACCCAAATCCCAACAAACTTTTCATTCTCACAGTCGATGCATCTCTCCACAGTATCGGCGCAATCTTGTCACAACACGCTTACAACAGTCAACAGGACCATAACGATAATCAAATTGAGTTACCAATCGCTTTTGGCAGCAAAAAACTTAACAAATCACAAAGGAATTACTCTGTCACTGAGAAAGAAGCTTCCGCATATAAACATTTTCAAGACAATTTACATTTTACTTACAAGGTTCCCAAGAAGAGATCAAAACAGATAATTTACCTCTCATCCACATGTTCAAAAAGCAGGATCTAATTAACACTAAAATTCAAAAGTGTTTTTTTTTAGAAATATCAGCATTGAACCCGAAAATCACTTACATCAAAGGCACCGACAATGTCACGGCCGACTTCTGTAGTCGCATTAACCCGATACGTACCCGTGCATAAAATCTTCCACAGACAGCGATCCAAATCCACCCACCAACCTACGCATTAATGACGTTAATGTCCTTGAAATGGAAAATGTTCAAGATGTTTCGCAGAGATCATCAAACAAATGCACTCGATAAGTATCCCCGAAAACTAGCAAAAACCTTTATTATTAAAGACGGTATCTTACACTATATATCAATATACAATGAGATATCTAAATTAAGAATATACATTACTGACAAACTCGCACAAGAGGTCATATCACAATATCACAAACTCGGACACAGAGTAGTACAATCGCTATACGCGATCATTCGAAACAGATATTATTGTCCACAACTATTTGCAAAGATTGTAACTAAATAAATAAGTGTCATATATGTAAACAGAGGAATGCATACAACCCTAAAATACCTTTGCAACCACGATAATCCCCATTACGACCAGGCGAAATCATCGCCATAGACCCCAAAACACAATCAGGAAATAGATATATCTTAACTATTATCGATCAGTTTTCACTACAAACATTAGCATATACATTACCGAACAAGATGGTTGACACAATTCTAGAAAGAATGAACTCAGAGTATCACACATTAATGGTCAAATCATCCTATCAGATAATGGTTAGGAATATGTTAATTCAATATTCATTGCATTCTGTAATATTACCATATCGAACACCGAAAGACCCCATTTTATTGCCCGTCCTCCAGTGGAGTCACAGAACAAAATCATCATTCACTGTCCGCCATAATTTCTAAATTCACCCGAGCAAATGTCGAAAACTGGGACCTATATATGAACTATGCATCACAAGCATTGAATTGTTATATCAGTTTAACACATAAAAATAGCCCATTCTTCCTAACATTCTTCCGGGAACCACAAATAAGCATAGACCACATTTTAACACACACAGAGAAGTACTTGGGAGATGACTTTTTAGCCACAACACTTCAAAATCAACACATTATCTTCAAAATAACAAAAAGTCACATCGAAACGGCAACCAGAAATCACAAAAAAACTGAGACGGTACAATTCCAACCTTTGAAATAGGCCAATCTGTTTATTACAAAATCCACCAACCGAATCACATATTTGGATTCAAGTTTGAACCCTTCTAGCGGGTTCTCAAGAAAACTGGCCCCCTATCTTTCATATTAAGACATGACCTATCTGCAAAATTAACGAAATCACATGTAAAGCATATCAAAGCTTCCCCGGTGAATTGGGCAACACCTAAAAACCAGCTCATTTAAAAAACAATCGACATAACCGATTCGCATTTCAACCGAGCGAAAACAACATTGACACCAATTCATCCCAATCAACTCTCGGATCAGACACTGACCCGATTATAACAGCCGTCAAAAGCGCTCAACTTGAGCGATCAAATTCTGACGACAGTTCAATTCCGTTAGCCGAACTCGCGAACTGACTCATGGCTTCTAAACATTTCAGCAACCCAGACAAAATTTTCCACCCCATAAATTTCCCCGCCAGTACACATCGATTCCACAAATCTCCAGTTACATAGACCAAATATCATAAATCGACAATCGGTTATGCCAGGCGAATCAACAGAAAGCCAATGTAATAGTTATGATATTACAACCGATCACATGTCAACTGTCACACAAAGCGTAACGAATCTAATCCATCGACCTCTACACACAGACAATATGAATCATCATTCTATGGGGCATCCACCGATCTAGATTTTATCTCGTCAAATAATGAGAAATCATTTAACAGCGTTCTCACAAACGAGACTGCAAATCTGTCAGACACAGGTACACAATCATCATACGATAAATACACACACTGGACATTGTTAGCCACCCATAAAAACACTTTCTACGCACCTACCATGCTGAGAGTCATAATGTTACCAATAAACATCCACACCTAACAATTCTTATGCACATTATCTACGAACATTCCCCAAACATACAGATGGCGACTATGCGCAATCTTACTGCCTCTAAACGCTCTTTATTTAAGAGCACATGGAACATGAACCATGGCATCACTCCACTATTAAGTATTTCCCCAATCCTTAGAGACCACTAAATGCTCCTCATTTAAAAGCACGTGGAATCACTTAACCACTATATTTCCCCAAATCTTTTAGGAACCACTAAACGCTCTTCACGTAGGGGCACAAAACCTTTACTGCCACTAAACGCTCTTTATTTAAGAGCACGTGGAATCACTTAACCAATATATTTCCCAAAATATTGTAGGGACCATTAAATGCTCTTCACTTAAGTGCACAAAATCTGTACTGCCATTAAACGCTCTTTATTTAAGAGCACATGGGTCACTCATCATTTTAGGAGCATGGAACATTCACTGCCGCTAAACGCTCTTCATTTAAGTGTACATGGGGTCGCTTAACCATATATTTCCCCACTCTTTGGAGACCATTAAGCGTTCCTCATTTTTAATGGCGCACGACCTAAGTGACCACTGAACGCTTTTCATTTGAGGCACATGGAACATGATCTATGAAATCACTTAACCGAGACCTTTTAAAAACAATTGGGGGCGGGGTAGCAACTTATCAAAATTTCTCCTCATGTACAATTAGCAGTTTTACAAAAAGCTCTCTTTATGTTCACAGATTTTGCAATTAGATTTCTCCAATCATCAGCGAATTAGCAATTTTATAAAGAAGTTCTCTTTAATTCTTCGCCTCTGGGATTCTCTAATCATCAATTCTCTAATGCCTTTTACACATTCACCGATCAGATTGAGCAATTTCATTTCAGTTATACTCTTTACCATAACCAGTTACCAGCAACCCATTTTTTACAGTGAACTCATAAAGTTAGAACAGTCCACCCCCATCCCAGCCAGCCACACGAAAATAGCAACAGCAATTATACGAGAAGGACAATACAAATAGATAAACGTATAGCTCATGTAACACAATAACAGTACGACATTTAAACATACTCATGCAAGATGTTATTTCTAGAAGCTAACACGACGGATGACCATAATAATAATTCAAATCAAGTTATTTGTGTCAACCATTGTGGCAGTCTGCGGAATGCAGACCAGCTCTTGTCAGAAACGGTCCAGGTTCGTGATCTGTGGGGCGCGGCGACATATTCTTACATGACTGTTTGATGCCGCGTCCAAGTAGCCATAATTCTATACCTCTCGTCCAGAATCTCCAGCCGTAACGTCACCACCGTGTGACAACGCTCCAATTCTGCCACGGTACTGAAGTACCGCGCCCAGTCAACACTACCCTCCCCTCCTGACAGGCAGATAGCTACGAGGTAATCATACCAAGATAAAATATGATCGACATATTGAAGGTCAACTTCAAATGTCCTACCTCTATCACCGCCAGTTCAGCCTCTAGAAAAAGCAAGTAATCAGACATTATTATAAGAAATTTAACTCGGAAATAATATTCATAATCATTACGACATCTTATATACTTACCCCATGTTGACAGATAACGTCCGTATCGAATCGAGTCGCTATGCCAAATTAAGCTGATACTCCCGGAATAAATCATACCAATTCCCATGGGTGCCTGCCATACAGACACCGACGCTAAGAAGGGAAAGCATATGTTCTCCATAGAATCTTTATTTCAAAATCTTGTGAATACCGATATCCACCACAATGCGTCTTATACCCTCTGCTCAAGAGCTACAACACAATTTACTATATAATCCGAATCATCTCCGCTAACAAAAATTAACATTCCACCCCCAATCCAGCCGGAGCAATCCAACAAAATATTTAATCCCCGCTCTCAAGAAATATACACCAAATTGGCCGCCAGATTTATTCTACATATAGGCTACAATTATATATCCATTACAATGGATACTCCCACCCAATTTCGATAATAAACCATATGTAATACCACTCACACAAATATTCTTCGCGAAATTTACACACAATATATAATCGTAAATTAATACACTAAACATTACTTAATAATCATAAATAAACCAGTACTCGCAAGTCCAGCGTACATGGGCACCTGTACTCGCGTATCAAAATAAATACAATAAAAATATATTCCTCATAAATAAATAGGAATTTTCAACATAAGCTAGTTACATAAACAAAACATTACCCCGCAAAAAAATATCTGGTGCCATACCATTCACCATCAAATTCTCATACCTGAACGCCCGTTCAAAAGGAAATCTCCTAACATATAATTACACAGTCCAAAAGGGCATAACTCGTGCATAACAAACTCCCATAAAACTTGCATGTACACGACCAAACAAGGCCCAATTCATTCAACATGTAACATATAACACACGACAAACGTGCATCCACAATTACCCATAAATGCTCATATACCCCCCGCTCACAATAACCAAAGGGGTACATGGTGCACAAAAAATCCCAGTTATATGTACAGGGCTAACTTAAGCTCACTATTACATACATGCAAATCGCAATACATAGCCCCAAATAGGGCACAATCGTACATACGACTCCCATATACATGTACAGGGCTAACTTAAGCTCACTATCACATACATATAACTCGCAATACACAGCCCCAAATAGGGCACAATCGTGAATACCAATCCCAGATACATGTAGAGGGCTAACTAGAGTTCACTAGTAAATACATGTAGCGCAATACACGGACCCCACACCCATGTATATCGTGCATAAAACAAAAAATCCAATACACATGAACACGAATTTCACGTGCAAACTTCACCAAAATCTCGCTGCTTACCCACATGTCCACATACCGTGCCGAAATAGGCTCAGCATGTGCACTTTATCCCAAACGACACAAATATTATCAATCCCAAAGCATTATTAATCATATGGTAATATTACACATATTCATATAGGCTCTATATCGGAACCTATGACTCAAATTAAACACATTTCCAACATCAATTCATACTACCATTACTATTCATAAAGGCGAAACGATGTATAGAACCCACGCTTCATGCATCAAATTTATTCACAAAACGCGTACATTCATCAAGTTGTTCCACCAGGACTAACGGAAACAAAGGGGGTTAGCTATGTAGCTTCATCACAAAGTTCAACTCTTCTGTTACAAGATACTCACCACATTTTTGTCAACGTAATCCATCAATGCCTTAGCAATTGACTCGCCAACTACATCACCAATGCATTCTTTCAACTTGCCAGGTTCTTCATCTACAAAGAGACGTCTTACGAGTAATCAACCAGAATTGTTTTAAAATAAAACGATAAATAACTAAATAACTAAACCATTTTGTTATGTCAATGACAACTTGAATTTTTTTCGACATAATCATTTTAAGACAATGTTTGTTAGGAAATTTATTTCTTGACAATGTTCCAAGTCAATTTTTAGAAACTATGAGTCCATCTTAAATATAATGCTATTACTTTGTACTTTCTACTACTTTCTGTGGGTAATTTCGGAAGACACCAGGTCTGAATAATATATGGATAACAAGTTTTAACAGCACACCCAGACACATCTGTAGCATATGTCAAATATGAACAGATTACTGCTGTAATTTTGGAGTAACAACATGCAACCAATCAAATTTCAATTGATCCACCAATTTGCAGAGATCAGAAGCTTGGCAGCTATATGTGTCCGACATTAGTTATGAAACGTCTGTATAAGTTTTACACATTAATAGACCCATTGATGGGTTATCTTGTTGTAACACTATCCCTACATATAGAGGATCTTCAATGAGTCCCCAGTTTATAGAGACAGGCAATGTTGAGAATTGGACGTTATGTTTGAGGTCACGAAGGCTGTCTTCGGTCGGTCTTACTCGGATAGAGGTGTCTGCCAGTAACCCGCGACTAAATCAAGGCGGAGTACCATGTTGATCCCTGCAATGCGTCCAAGATGTCATCTAGACGTGGAATTGGGTACGAGTCCTTCATTGTGACATCGTTGACCTTTCGAAAATCTTATTTAAATCTTATTTAAGGTTTTACATCAGCATCTTGATTTTTCATGTTTTTTCCCTTTCTAACAAAAACAACCGGGCTCGCCCAACTAGATTTTGACTCTTCTATAATACCCGCTCTCAACATACGATGCACTTCTTCCTCAGCTTGCTGACGTAATGCATATGGGACACGTCTCGGAACTTGTTTTATCAGTTTGGCATCTCCCGTGTTAATCGTGTGTTCTGATAATGAGTTTGACCTAGATCTTCTTTATGCTTTGAGAACACAGATGTATGTTTCATAAGTAGCTTCTTTACAGTCAGCTCTTGTTCAGTTGTCAACATCTCGCCACATTGCTCCATAAGCACATTCATATGCTCTGGTAATCTGACATCTTTTATATCTGACTCGGTATCTTCTGACATTTTATTAATTTTGTTCAGTTTTTCCCGAGATTCAGTTGAAATTTTCTCCAATGGCTCTTCTGGGGTTCCGCTTAAGCAAAGAGGTGTTATACAGTTTCCTTGTATTATTTCGCAGTTGGCTATGCTTCCACTTTGATACAGTGTCTTTGATGTCTGATCAACATTGATCAGCCTTACAGGAATACATTCACGTGTCGGGTCGAATATGCTTAGGATATCAATATATCTGCTTTTTCCAGACTATCACCTCTATCTGACACAATTGCATTCCGTGCAAACCACTCGCCCCTTCTAAATGAGCTGGTAGGATCATCTCTGATAGCGGTCGTATGATGGCATCTTCATGTAATATCAGCCGGAACATTCCAACTGGCACTTGAACTCTACATTGTTCATTTTCAATAGCTTGCCTTTAAAGTTCAGTTCGCATTTGCTATGACTCTATGATCTGATTGTTCCACTGAAGAATTATTTGAGTCAACCCGTGAGTTCACCATGTTAACTGCATATGGTCCAGTCTCTTGTCTGTTGTCATCAGCCCTACTTGGTGTGTCACTACATACAGGTCTGCAATCTGTCACTTTGTCATCATCATCATGACCACTTTCATGTGTCGCTCCAGTTTAATCTTTTCCATTCAGTTCTGTACTATGTGCACAAGGGTTCGTAATCACTAATGCAGTTTGCATAAATTTCTGCATTGTAGTCATCATCTGTGCCATTTGGTCACTCAATTGATTGTATTTGTCTGCCTGTCTATCTTTGGATTTGTCGGCTGTGTCAGTAAATTTTAATATGCTGCAACGTATTACTATTAGTTGCTATGTCTATGTCACCATGTTTAGCACGTTCAGTAGTGGTATCGCTATAATCAGGCTGTCTGGCACTCCTAGTTTGTCTATCTGTTGGTTCAGTCTGATTTTCTGTGATCTGTCGTTTGCGACCCCTGGCTATTGTGTGTGGACTCTAGTTTAATGGTATACTCAAGTTATATGTATGAACGTTGGTTCGTAAACATCGCTGCCACCAGTTGAAGTGAAGTGGGGAAGGTTGGTGGCTAAATCCCTTAGTAGTTATGGTAGATGGCCTAAGTATTACCAGTTTCCCCACATTAACCTCAGATAAAGGATTTGTATATCCTTAATAAATTGTGAGATGATTCACAAATATATATAATTTATTTGTATAACTATAATTAAATAGTAACTAATCAGTTCAATAATAGTTTAACACGTTTCAAGTCTACTCATGTATTTATGACTGCCAATAAGTAGAACGCTGCACGCGTTATAAGTAACGAAAGTCGGGCAATAAGTGGAAAAACACGGCCAATAAGTAACAAAAAGTCGGCCAATAAGTAGAACGCTACCCGCGTCATAACTAACGAAAGTCGGCCAATAAGTGGAAAAACACGGCCAATAAGTAACAAAAAGTCCGTCAATAAGTAGAACGCTGCCCGCTTCATAAGTAACGAAAGTCGGCCAATAAGTAGAACACGCGGCCAATAAGTCAAGGTAACGTAAATGACGTCATACGTAATTAGCTCGATCGGCAAAGAATATTGGGTCGACGGAAGATAGATTTCAGTTGATTTCGGATGAATTACGGACACTCAGTGTGTTTGGGAGTAAATATACATATACGTGGATGAACTACATGTATCCCTATCAATATAATTCCCAGTGAAAACTGTGAAATCGCTGCAAGTTCTTAACAAAGTTCACAAGAATAAAAATTGCTGGAATAATTGTTAATTTAATAAAGCACATACTGGTATATCTATGTTAATATATTCATCCTGTGAAACATTTATTGCCAATGTTGGTAATTAATCAAATACTTATTAATTGGTTGTTTCCACATTGACCGAGTTATGAGGCCTCAGGCCAATCCGACATACCTCGGCCTCATAACTCGGCCACTATGGAAACAACCAATTAATAACATATATTACTATTTTGTTTAACAGGAGCGTTTGGATCTTGGTATGAATATGAGCGGCAATACGAACAAGTATTCAAAGAGAACACGGAACTCGACCCACTTATTTTATACTATGAAGACATGATCAAGGTATACAATACCTGATTATTTATATAATTTAGTCATGAGAAGTCCATTGCTGGAATACTATAAACAACTGGTTGGTGCTTTATTCGCAATTACATTTGTTTTATATGTACGTCGATAACCTTAATCAGTGTCGGTCACTCTCAACCCTTAGGGTGGAAATGTCCAACAAGTGTGGGGTGTTAGGGTGGAAATGTCCAACAAGAGTGGGGTGTTAGGGTGGAAATGTCCAACACGAGTGGGGTGTTAGCGTAGAAATCTCCAACACGAGTGGGGTGTTAGGGTGGAAATATCCAGCAAGAGTGGGGTGTTAGGGTGGAAATGTCCAACAAGAGTGGGGTGTTAGGGTGGAAATGTCCAATATGAGTGGGGTGTTAGGGTGGAAATGTCAAACACGAGTGGGGTGTTATGTGGAATTGTCCAACACGAGTGTGGTGTTGGGGTAGAAATTTCCAACAAGAGTGGGGTGTTTGGGGGAATTGTCCAACAGAAGTGGAGTGTTAGGGTGCACATGTCCAACAAGAATGGGCTGTTAGGGTAGTAATGACAACAAGAGTGGGGTGTTAGGGTGGAAATGTCCAACAAAAGTGGGGTGTTAGGTTGGAAATGTCCAACAAAAGTGGGGTGTTAGGTTGGAAATGTCCAACAAGAGTGGGTATTAGGGTGGAAATGTCCATCAAGAGTGGGGTGTTAGGGTGGAAATGTCCAACACGAGTGGGGTTTTAGGGTGGAAATGTCCAACACGAGTGGGGTGTTAGGGTGGAAATGGCCAACAAGGGTGGGTGTTAGGGTGGAAATTTCCAACAAGAGTGTGGTGTTAGGTGGAATTGTCCAACACGAGTGGGGTGTTAGGGTAGAAATGTCCAACACGAGCGGGGTGTTAGGGTGGAAATGTCCAACAAGAGTGGGGTGTTAGGGTGGAAATGTCCAACAGGGGTGGGTTGTTAGGTTGGAAATATCCAACAAGAGTGGGGTGTCAGGGTCCAGCAGGAGTGGGGTGTTTGTGTGGAAATGTCTATCAAGAGTGGGGTGTTAGGGTGGTAATGACAACAAGAGTGGGCTGTTAGGGTGGAAATGTCCAACATGAGTGGGGTGTTAAGGTGGAAATTTCCAACAAGAGTGGAGGGTCACGGTTGAAATGTCCATCGACAGTTGGGTGTTTGGGTGGAAATGTCTAAAAGTGGGGAGCTAGGGTGGAAATGTCCAACTAGAGTGGGATGTTAGGGTGGGAATGTCCCACAAGAATGGGGTGTTAGGGTGGAAATGTCCAAAAAAAGTGGGGCGTTAGGGTGGGAATGTCCAACAAGAATGTGGTGTTAGGGTGGAAATCTCCAAAAAGAGTGGGGCGTTAGGGTGGTAATGTCCAACAAGAGTGGGCTGTTATGGTTGTGATGACCATCGAGAATGGGGTGTTGGGGTGGAAATGTTCATCGAGAGTGGGGTGTTAGGGTTGTATTATCAACAAGAATGGGCTGTTAGGGTGGAAATGTACATCGAGAGTGGGGTCCAGGGTGGAAATGTCCATCGAGACTGGGGGTGTTAGGGTGGAAATGACCAACAAGAGTGGGGTGTTCGGCTTGAATTGTCCATCGAGAGTGGGGTGTTAGGGTGGAAATGTTCATCGAGAGTGGGGTGTTAGGGTGGAAATGTCCATCGAGACTGCGGTGTTAGGGTGGAAATGTCCATCGAGACTGGGTGTTAGGGCGGAAATGTCCAACAAGAGTGGGGTGTTTGGGTGGAAATATCCAACAAGAGTGGGGTGTTAGGGTATAAATGTCCATCGAGAGTGGGTGTTAAGGTGGAAATGTCCATCAAGAGTAGGGTGTTAGGGTGGAAATATCCAACAAGTGTGGGGTGTTAGGGTGGAAATGTCCATCGAGAGTGGGGTGTTAGGGTTGTATTATCCAACAAGAATGGGCTGTTAGGGTAGTAATGTCCGACAAGAGTGGGGTGTTTGAGTGGAAATGTCCATCGAGACTGGGGGTGTTAGGGTGGAAATGACCAACACGAGTGGGGTGTTAGGCTTGAAATGTCCATCGACAGTGGGGTGTTAGGGTGGAAATGTCCATCGAGACTGGGGTTTTAGGGTGGAATTGTCCATCGAGAGTGGGGTGTTAGGATGGAAATGTGCATCGAGAGTGGGGTGTCAGGGCGGAAATGTTCAATACTTGGAACTTTTCGGGAATTAGTTGGAACATTCTATCCCAATGCGAGAGGGGTGCAAATGCACATTCCGATCTGGATCAAGGGAGGTGCAGTTGGCCATTCTAATGTAAAACGCCACCCCACAAGGTTTCCATCGTAGACCCTCAAGCCACGTCCCCGGCCGGCCTGCTTGTGTTGCATGTGGAATTCATACTGTTTGTTAATATATTTGACAGGATCCAATGACCACCATAAAAAAGGTATCAGCTCATCTCGCCAAGAGTTATGACGGCGACTTTCTGATTCAAGTGCTAGAAGCGTGCAATATCGATAAGATGAGAGGGTATGCTAAGACCCGAAACAAATTCGACTGGTTCCCAGGCGACCCATCGGTTGGTGCACAGGCACTTTATCGCAAAGGTATGACGTAATCTGGTCCTGTTATAATTAGATATGGCTTGTATTGCGAGAAACAAAAAAAAAGAGCCAATGTTCTGCTTCCAGTAAGAATCCGTGTCGTTGATTGGTCAGAGAGCAGCGCAACATATCCCATGTTTACGTCTTGAGTATTCAACATAAGGGAAACCAAGACAACCATTTCATCGTCCATCGATGGTGTTGTGGTTTTAACAACGAGCATTTGGCGGGTGGTTAAAACCACACAATCGCGAGTAAATTTGGTTCACCCAGACACAAATGGGGATATTTTGTTTATACTACCGACACAAGCAAAACATGCTAGAAAATTGAAATAAATCTGATAAACCAACACGAATCTGGCGCTCGTTCCCAAATACCCCCGTTGTGTGCCCCACACTTGCCAGTAATCGAGGTTGGTTTGTTTACAAATCACCTGCACTTTACTTTCGCATTTCGTAACGAAAACCGCATATCATTAAATGTACTCAATCCGATCAGATGGCTCCCATATCATTAAATGTACTCAATCCGGTCAGACGGCCCCAATATCACCAAGATAGAACAACAACATTTTCTTCAAAATACGCTTTAGTTATCATAATCGATTTATTGCAACGAATTAATGCCAACCACTGTCAACTATGGTATCAAATTTCCAAAAACTTGTTATTTATCAATGTTTTGTTCAACAAAATATGACCGTGGTATCACTTAAGTATAATGAAATTTGGCCGTATTAGCACTTAATTTTAGAGTTGTCCATCTTCATCCGAAATTTTGTCCGATACCTTCCGTTTAACCACGTGTTTCTGTGCCACATATTATCACACATATCGAGAAATAACAAATATTTGTTACCCCCGAAGCCAACGGAATAGTAATTTAGGAGCGTCTGATCGGATTGAGTACCTTTAAAACTCACATTAAATGCATTTTCCCGACATGAACCTTTAAACAATTATAAGTACCAATAAACTTCTTAATTTCATTGTTAATCATATACATTTATGCCGTATTAGTGAGTTTAATATTCAATTGAATGAAAAGTATAAAATGGGTTCGTCTTGAAGCCCTACGCTTTAAAATGGACGGCCATTTTGAGCGAGGTCTTCTGAGCGATGTCCCGAAAGGTCAACTCCCATTCGCAATCATCCCCGTTGTATACCCCACACTTCAACACTTGGCAGTACATCGATGTGGGTTTGTTTACATATCACCGGCAGATTACTTCTGCATTTCGAACAGAAACGTGGCGACAGGGGGGTTTGGGTGTGTCTCACCCCCCCCCAACTTTGGTCAAAATGTTCAACAGTTGGAAATTTCATACCTGCTAAAACATTAGTTGGAAATTTCACATCAACAATAGGTTGAAAATGTTCTTGTAGTTTGATTTTCAAACAATGTATTGGGGGGAATTAATTGTTTTTGGACCAATATTTGCATATTTTCCTATTTTTTGTCAAAATTTTGGACAGAAAAGGTCATCAGTTGGAAATTTTCCAACCTTAGGGGGGGGGGGGGCGGGTGACAGGTTGGAAATTTCCAACACTTGGAAAGCTTGTGTCCTGGTTACTCCCCCGTGGCCAGTCAAAAACTGCTGGTTAAATTAAGAAAACAATATTGTCATACATTTGGTCAACAATGTCATTGGAATTGTGGCGGTGTCAGGTTTGAAATTTCGAACTCTATAGGAAGGCTTGAGGCTAGTCTATAGATGCTAGGATTTTGCGATTTTCTTGTTCAGATTTCAAAATTCCCTACACCGGACCGAACCATGGTCGGCCCGGTGTGTCTTTTCCCTCCCCCGTGGCAAATACAAAACTGCTAATTAGTTTAACAAAAGAATATTTTACTACATTTGGTCAAATTTGTGGACTAAAATGGTCATCAGTTGGATAATTTCCCAACCTGAGGTGGGTATGAGGTTTGATACATCCAACTATAGGAAAGCTTCAGTTGAGGCCAGTCCAGATGCTATAGACCGGCCCCCAGATGAGGGTAGTATCACACGAAAGGGTAGAAATATCTCCAATTATCCTTGCCACATGGCGGTTCCAAAACACTGAGGTATCCAGGGCGGAGCAGGTGGAAAATATATTTTTTTGACATTTTTAGTGTTTTTGACCTGCAAAATTTAGTATACTCCGGAAAACCAGTAAAACAAGACAAATGTCGAATAAAATATATTTGAATATCAGATATTTATTCTATCTGGGTTGCTTAACATTAATGAGGTGCAGTAAATGATATTCTTCAACAATTTTTGCGAAAAATTCACGAAAATGCCAAAAAAAATGCATAAATTGCAGTGCTTTTCAAAAAAGTTTTCCAGAAGATTTTCTATAAAAATTTTCATTTGTTAGTATAAAGCTCTCAGTGGCCCATCATACTGTTCAGAATTATATACCTGATTCATTGGTATCAACATAACAACCACTGATATGCAACAAGCCGAGATATTTTCAAAAACTTAACCCTCCCCCCTAAAACTGATTTTCTATCTGAAAATACCTGTCAAGTCAGAAAAGCCCGTTTTGGTTCCGTTTTGTTAACCAATTCAGCGTCTTATCATATACCATGGAATTAGAATGTACCCTGAGGAGGTTTATGTTATGGGAAAGTCTATTATGTTTAAATATTTGATTTTGTTTTGGGTAAATTATCTAAAATTTTCATTATTTTTAAGTGAAAATTTACTGAAAAATTTCTGTGAAGTTTACAGCTGCAAAACATGCACCACAATAAGTACAAATTCATCCCCAATACCAGACATGAAATTTTAAAATCATCTACCAGACCAGAATGAAGAAACAAAGTTAAACTTAACCCTACCCAAGCTAGTGTTCTTAATGCTTTCAATTTTATGCTATATGCTACTCAAAGCGAAAGGTCATTCAGACTAGTAGATATAATTCATACCACATATTGCAATAGTGCTGCCCATGGTTTGTGCAATCTCATCTTCACTGTCACTGTCAATTTCATCAAATGTGATGGTATCGGTCAATAGTATTCCTGCGCAACATCTTCAGGGAAGAATGGTTCAAACAGCTCAGATTGCCTATCGGCCGTCCATCCATGAAATGCTACATCGGGAGTGGTTGATTTGGAAACGGCTGCAAGACTCCACTGTTTTGCTATCATGTTGGCTCGTTTTGACTGTAGAATTAAAGATTCCTCACATCTCAGAAATATCAAGTACCTTCTGTTGATTCTCGAACTTCTGCCGGAACATTAACCACCTAGCTTGATTCATTTTTATCGAACGTTGATCATATAAGGCACATGCTAACTCCACGAGTGTAGTAATCGTGTCACTGTCCAAAACCCAATCCATTCCCGAATAAGCCATGACTTCTATATATTTTAATCGTATTTCCAGCAACTTCTAGAAGATTTGTTTTTCCTATTTGGAAGGTAATCATTGCCCGTGAAGGAATGGAACCCAATAAGTGCATTCTTCTGTATATTTGACATCTCGATATCACTGTCTTGAATCACCTGCCCATTAGCATCAAATTTGATCTATTGCCAGGAGGTTTAACGTTTCCTCTCAAGATGGAGAACTCTCTGACATGACCTCTCTATTGATTAATATGTCCTTGAGTTATTGTGGAAAGCGATAGCCACACAGGTTACACAAGTACAAACAACCCACTAACATAGTCACTCCATATATACACATAAACACAACACAAATGACACATTAGTTACTCACTCTATACACATACACCTGACCTATTACCATAGAGTGCCTCCCTGTATACCTATTCATCTCACCGGTGGCCATACAGTCACTCCCCATATACCTATTCGCCACACCTATGGCCAAATATATATTCAAGATATACATATACACCCCATCCATGACCATAAAGTCACTCCAGGAATAAAATACCTCTCGTCAATGGCCATATAGCCACTCTGTTTATACACGTACCATTCACCCATGACCATATTCATGTATAGCCACACTTGTGTATACATGTACAACCAACAAATGCCATACAGTCATGAGTCACCATGCAGGCACACCAGGTGATGATCATTCGTGATCATACAGTCAATCATTGTGTACATATTCAACTCACCATTGATCATGCGTCACTCCCAGTACACATGTTCACCAAACCCATGGCAAAATAGCCAGGCAAGATATATATATACTCCCCAACAATGACCATAGAATCTAACTAATGGTGATATAGCCACTCACTTTATACACATACCTCTCCATAACCATACAACCCGACTTGTGTATACCCGTACACCCTACACATGACCATATAACCATGCAGGCACACCGGGTATACTCCTACACCTGACCCATGACCATATAGTCATACCCTGTATACATATTCACCACATTCACGATCATACAGTCACTCCCTGTATACCGGTTCACATCACCATTGGCCATACAGTTATTCCCTAAAACAATATTCACCTCACTATTGGCCATACAGTCACTCACTGTATACATGTGTGCCACATCAATAGTCATATAGCCACTCGTTATATACATCTACACATGACCATCCACACGCTCGTCAGTGACAACCCAGCATACTCCAGGTACACATATGCACATAATGACTGTACTAGCTGTCATTCCATGCACACCTATACGCATTACGCATAGCTGCGCATCTATTTATTCATTCACCCTACTCGTGATCATACAGACAACACATGTATACATATACACCCACCTGTGACAATACAGTCACTACATATATACACAAACACACATATGACCATGTAGCTAGTTATTTACATAAACCGCAGCAAAACCCATACAGCCACATTGGGTACACCTGTACTGGGTACACATAACCATATAGCCATAGTCACTCCCAGTATATGTATTCACCTCACACACGACCATACGCTCACTCCTTGTATACCCGTACATCTCACAATGGCCACCCCATTCATGAACATATAGTTAAACACGGATACCTATTCACATGATTCATGACCATACAATAACTCTCTTTATACATACTCACCTCTTCCTATGACCATACGGTAACTCTCTGGTTGCCATCTTGACCTGCACGTTGTATTAAGTTGATCAATTTTTATCCTAATAGGCCATTTCAGTTCCGTTTCAAAGTTATGCCCATTTATTAAAAACAAATATAGCCAGTATCCCAAAAGAGGTTCTTGTCAATATTCCATAAGGCAACTTTAAAATTAATTTGTTATGCCCCATAAGGAAATGGAAGAACCAGCATAGAACATTTAGTTGTCAATTGATTAGCTAACACTGCTGCCCCATAATGAAATGGGACAACCAGAATATAACATTTAGTTGTCAGTTGATTAGCTAACACTCACCAAGGGAGTCACAATTTGCTACATTTTCTGAATAACAGAATAATGTTCATGATATATGTAAAAAATGGTTGCCATTTTGAGTATTTTGGTTTATAAACACATTAGTGTGACACATTTAAGGTAGATCAAAACAATAAACACCTTTCACACTAAACACACTAAACATTTTACTTGAACCCCCCCCCGTATTTATGTCAAGTTTGTGAGAGAAACATCCAATATTTCTGGTAATATCAGTGGTGACAAATTAAGTAAAAATTAACCAGGATGCATTAAACATGCTAGTGTTCACTGTGTAGAAGGCAGAATAGCCCATTTTATACAGCAGCCACAACTTGTAAGCAATTGCGGTGCACTCTGGGGCAATATCTACCATTTTCCATATTTCGGCAGCCAAATATACAGAAGAATGGAGTTATTGGGTTTCATTTCTTCACAGGTAATAATTACCTTTCGTCGTTTTTACGAAAAGGAAAAAAAAACTCTTCTGGAAGTTGCTGGAAAGATGATCGAAATATATGGAAGTCATGGCTTAGGAACGAATTGGGTTTTGGACAGTGACATGCTTAATACAATCGATAAGTTAGCATGTGCCTTATACATATATGGTCAACGTTCTAGAAAAGTGAATTAAGTTAATTGGGCAATGTTCCAGCAGAAGTTTGTAAATCAGCAGAAGGTAGTTGATCTTTCTGTACTTCTAACATATAAGGAATCTTTAATTCTACACTCAAAACGAGCCCACATGATACCAAAACAGGGGAGACTTGCAACCGTTGCCAAATCAACCACTCCCGGTGTAGCACTTTGTGGATGGATGGCCTATAGGCAATCTGAGTTGTTTGAACCAATATTCCCTGATGATGTTGCATAGAAATTATATTGACTGATACCATCACATTTGATGAAAGTGACAATGAAGATGAGATTGCATGAACCAAGGGTAGTACTATTGTAATATATGGTATGAATTGTATTCACTAGTCTGAATGACCTTTCGAGTTGAGTAGCATATAGCATAAAATTGAAAGCATTAAGAACACTAGCATGGGGTAGGGTTAAGTTTAAATTTATTTCTTATTTCTGCTCTGGTACATGATTTTAGAATTTCATGTCTGATATTGGGGATGAAGTTATGCTTATTGTGGTGCATGGTTTGCAGCTGTATCCATAAAACTGACGAGGTCATGGGAATTTTTCAGTAATTTAGCTAATTTACCCCAAAAAATCTAATATTTAAACAAAATAGACTCTCCCATAACAGAAACCTCCTCAGATACATTCTAATTCCGTGACACATGACAAGACTCTGAATTGGTTAACAAAACGGACACAAAACGGGCTATTCTGACTTGACAGGTATTTTCATACAGAAAATCAGTTTTAGGGGGAGGGTTAAGTTTTTTTTAAATATGTCGGCTTGTTAGAAATCAGTGGTTGTGATGTTGATATCAATGAATCAGGTATATATTGCTGAAAATTTTGATGCACCAATGAGAGCTTTATACCAAAAAATGAAAATTTTATAGAAAATCTTCTGGAAAACCTTTTTGAAAAAGCACTGCAATTTATGCATTTGTTTTGTATTTTCGTACATTTTTCGCAAAAATTGTTGGAGAATATCATTTATTGCACATCAGTAACGTTAAGCAACCCAGATAGAATAAATATCTGATATTCAAGTATATTTTATTTGACATTTGTCTTGTTTTATTGGTTTTCCTGATTATACTGAAATTTGCAGGTCAAAAACACTAAAAAGGTCAAAACAAATTATTTTTTACCTGCTCCGCCCTGGATACCTCAGTGTTTTGGAACCCCCCATGGGGCAAGGATAATTGGAGATAGCGTCAACATTTCTACCCTTTCGTGTGATACTACCCTCATCTGGGGGCCCGTCTACTAGGATATGCGGTTTTCTTGTAAATTTTTCAAAATTTTCTCACACCGAGCCGAACAACCATGGTCAGCCCGGTTTGTCCTGGTCTCTTGCCCGTAGTCGTGCATGTGCATTTATCTAAAGTTAGACCCTTAGATGTTAGGATTTATGAAATGTTTCAGGTTAAAATATCTTAATGTTCTCATACCGGGAATATAGAAGCATATATAGGAAATTAGGCCTGAGCACTGATGTGTAAGGGGGGTGCAAATGGAATTATGCAAAACTTGTGTTTGGTCTAATTCAAGGGGGGGGGGTGTGCAATTGGAATTTCCCAATGTGGACACCCCCACAACGGAGACCCTCCTCTAGCCACGTCCCTGATTTCGAAACGAAACAAGTACGAGAATTAACTCATATTAAATGCATTTTTTCGTGACATAAACAATTATAAATAACAATCAACTTCTTAATTTCATTTTTAATCATGTTCATTGTTATCGTATTAGTGAGTTTAATATTCAATTAAATCGAAATTATCAAATGTATTCGTCGCGAAGCGCTACGCTTTACAAATAGACGGCCATTTTGAGCGAGGTCACCGAAGGTTAACTCCGATGTAGTTCTACTGTGGGTGAAAACTTTAACCATTGAAATGCCATTGGGGCGAGTTACACACTGTGGAAGTGTATCCCATGGTCAGACTGCTGTTCACACACAGTAGGATGTAAAGCAGAACTATATTACGCAAGCTGATGTGCCAGAATTCGCCCGGGCTATTTAGGCATTTCTTTGTGATCGCCTCCGTCTGGGCAGAATATAAAGCTTTTGGACAAACTATTGTTCGTTCAGTCAAGAAACATGCCTATATGTACTATATGAGCGTATATGAGCGAGGTCAAGGTCAAGGTCCCGTATTCAAGTTGTTCCCGGGATCAAAGTAGGCCTACATACCAAATTTGAGTCGGATCGGTCGAGCAGTTTTCGAGTCTATAACACACATACACACAGACAGACAGAAGTTCCAAAACATATAATAGACTAGCTGATGTGTCCGACTTCGTCCGGGCTATTCAAAGATTTCTTTGTGGTCGCCTCCGCTTTGATCGGTCCAGAAACATGCCTATATATGAGTGTATATGAGCGAGGTCGAGGTCAAGGTCAAGGTTACGGTCGCACGTGAAATTGGACCCGCCCATATTATTCCCGGGATCAAAGTAGGCCTATACACCAAATTTGAGTTGGATCTGTCGAGGTGCAGAAAGATGCCTATACGAGCGTATATGAGCGAGGTCATTTTCAAGGTCAAGGACACGGTCGCTCGTGAAATTGGACCCGCCCCTGTTGTTCCCGGGATCAAAGTCGGCCTACATACCAAATTTGAGTCGGATCAGTCGAGCAGTTTTCGAGTCTATAACACACACAGACAGACACAATTTCCAAAATATATAATATACTAGCAGATTAGCCCGCCACTGGCGTGTGGTCAATTTCTTATCATCCACAACCGAAACTTTATTGTTAATTTTAGATACTGTTATTCATGAAATTAACACGTCTACATTCATTACAAGCTAAACAAGACATTTCGTCATATGTGTATACTTCACTGTGAAATTGCGTTTTTCTGCTCTACGTCAACGGATTCTCACAATGTTTGGTTATCTAAAAAGCGAGGATTCGAACTGTCCGAACTGAACTCCATTCGTCGCTTAAAGTTGAATAAATAGTGGCAAAGACAGCCAACACTAGTTGATAATGAATTTAAGTACATGTATATAAATATAAATAATAAATGGCGGATTCAACGTGGTCATGGGTTTTGACCGCAATACAAATTCAGCAAACTCCGCATGAACCCCTTCATGCAGTTTGCTGAATTTTTCTCGCGGTCAAAATCCCATGACCACATTGAAACCACCGTTCATTACTTATATATTTACATACACCTAATATCTCTTCCGATTTCCCCATAGCGTTACGGTAGACACGCCCCTTATCCAATACGGTCATAACGCTATGAACGCAACGTGACGTCACTTCCAATGTCGTTCATAGGTTTATGAACACATTGGTCCCGGAAATGACCGGACATTGTCGGACATTGCCGACTGCTTGAGTATCTATATAGTATATGTCCGGATTTGGCAAGAAATTTATTTTGGTCTATAATCAGTGTTGTTGCCCGTTGTTACTGAGCGTTGATGTTAAAAAAGCCCGATACTCAATAGCGTTTTACCATTTTCCTTACCGCTACAAATATCCCCCCCCCCCGAACCTCACAAATATATATTTATGGTAGAACGGCTTGTTGTCGATTTCTTATCCACAGCCGAAACTTAATTGTTAGTTTCAGATATCATTCTTGAAATCAACAGGTCTACATTAGTTACTAGCTAAACAAGACAGTTTGTCATATGTGTATACGTAACTGTGAAATTGCGTTTTTTTTCCGTTCTCCGTGAACGGATTATCAAAACTTTCTTAACTGGACTCCATGCGTTCATTTAAATAGATGAATAAATAGTGGAAAAGACAGACAATCCTAGTTCATAATGAATTTAAGTATATAAATATAAATAATAAACGGCGGATTCAACGTGGTCATGGGTTTTGACCGCGATTAAAAATCAGCAAACTCCACATGAACCCCTTCGGGGTTCATGCAGTTTGCTGATTTTTTCTCGCGGTCAAAATCCCATGATCACATTGAAACCGCCGTTCATTTCTTATATATTTACATACCCCTAATATCTCTTCCGATTTCCCCATAGCGTTACGGTAGACACGCCCCCTTATTCAATGCGTTCATAAACCTATGAACGTAACGTGGCGTCACTTCCAATGTCGTTCATAGGATTATGAACACATTGGTCCCGGAAATCACCGGGGATTGTCGGACATTACCGACTGCTTGAGTATCTAGTCAGCCAATACGCCAAGGATTTGATAGCAAACAATATGTAATCGAGGTTCGAAAGATCACGATTGGATGGCTAGTGGCATCAAATCGCGAGCACGGGTGGCACGGGAATGTTCGATTGACTATCATAATGTTGGTTATCATATAATCCCATATCCCATAATATGTCAAATATAGCGAATTATCGAAATATGAAATACAACGAAAAAGCGAAATATGAAAATACAGCGAAATAGTACGAAAAATCGAAATAGGAAAATACAACGAAATATCGAAATAGGGCGAAATATAGAGCGAAATATAGAAATAGGAAATTATTTTTATAAACGAAATAACGGAGATATTTGAAAAAGTGTTTTTGACGAAATAACGGACATATTTGGAGAAGTGTTTTAAAGAGCGTAAGTATATAAATATAAATAATAAACGGCGGATTCAACGTGGTCATGGGTTTTGACCGCGATAAAAAATCAGCAAACTCCGCATGAACCCCTTCGGGGTTCATGCAGTTTGCTGAATTTTTCTCGCGGTCAAAAGCCCATGACCACATTGAAACCGCCGTTCATTTCTTATATATTTATATTTGCGAATGTCTGTCTGTCTGTCTGTCTGTGTTCTATATAAATTCACAGGAGACCATCTAGATGACGCCAAAGGGGTCTACTAGGAGTAACTTTTTACGAGAAAGATAATGGTCGGGGTTAAAATTTTCTAAAGTGACGCCGTTGTTGTCAGGGGCAGAAAAGGGGGAGGGGCAGAACAAATATTTGTCGGGGATTGCCACGAAACTTATATATAATCATCCCCATAATATGAGGAATCTAATGGTGTGTTTTAAATATGGCAAAAGTCGCGCCGTTCGCGTCAGGGGTGCCCGGAAGGGGGGGGGCAGAATTTTTTTCTGTCGCCGATTGCCACGAAACTTACATATAATCATCCCCATGATATGAAGAATCCAACGGTGTGGTTTAAATATGCCAAAAGTGGCGTCGTTCGAGTCAGATTTGCACGTAAGGGGAGAGCGGCACCAAAATTGATAAAACTATTTTTAGCGCCGATTTCCACCAAATTGATATATATTCTTCTTCATGATACAAGGAATCTAATTGTGCGATTTAACAACGCCAAATTGTTGTCGCTTGGATGAGAGATTGGGAGGGGGTGTGCACTAAATTTGATAATAATTGGTTTAGTCGCCGATTGCCACCACACTTATACAAAAGCATCCCCATGGTATGATGAGTCTAATGGTGTGGCTTATATCTGTCAAGTGTGGCCTCATTCGAGTCAGAGGTGTATTGAAAGTGACAGGCGCACCAAAATTGATGCACAATTTGTTTGGCGCCAATTTCCACCAAATTGATACACTTTCTTATCCATGATACGAGGAATCTGATCGTGTGATTTAAAGACGCCATATTGGTGCTGTTTAGGTGAGAGATGGTGAGGGAGGGATTGGCACCAAATTTGATAAAAAAAAAACCATTGTTAGTCGCCGATTATCACCAAGCTTATAAACAATCATCTCCATGATATCAGGAGTGTAATTGTGTGGTTTACGGATGTCACAAGTGGGGCCATTCGAGTCAGTGGTGTATAGAGATGAGAGGGGCATTATATCTATATGTTTAGTGCCGATTTCCACCAGATCGATACATATTCTTCTCCGTGATACGAGGAATCTTATCGTGTGGTTTAGACACAACAAATTGGTGCCCTATGGGTGAGAGATATGGGGATCTTCAATTTGATACGAATTTGTATACTCGCCAATTTTCACCAATTTCATATATATGCATCTCTAATCTCTAATGAGTCTTAGTGTGTGCAGCTTGAGTCCGAAATAGGGACGGGATGGTCACCAAAAACTGATACAAAATATTTTGAGTACTAATTACCATCAAATTCAGACACGTTGTTCTCAAATGATACAAGAAATCAAATTGTGCTGTATGTCTGTTTTTCTGTCTGTCTGTGTGTTTATATATATAACTTCACGTGGTACAATCGAAGAGGCAAAAGCTGATACAAATATATTTGGCACTAATTTCCAACAAATTCATACATGTTTTTATCTAATTATATACCATGAATTAAATCTATTTGGTGTCGTTTGCGTCACGGGTGGCGAGCGGATATGCACTATCATAGATAAGATTGCTATTCGCCGATATCCATATATAAGTTATATATAGTCACCCAGGCCATTTCCATATCATTTTAAGGAGACTTGGGCGTTCACATTTCACAATCCCGATAAATGGTAACCCACTTATAAGTCACTTGAACAATTATATCTTCTTAATTGTTATATTTATATCAGGACATTCACACAATGAGCTAGCAAAAGGAGATACATAGAAGAAGCATTAAACGTATATTTATCATTCTATTGAAGAGATACATATATTCGTGCAAACTGAGAGACCTCGAACCATCAGAGGATTGCATATATATTATAACAAAATTGAGTCTGTTCCATTCAATACAGTTTCCACAAAAAAAGTTTGTCAGGATATATGGAAGGCCTGTTCAAAAATAGTGGCCACAGTGTGCAGTCATATATAGTTTCTTCTGATATACAATAAAATGCAGTTAGTAGCACATGACTTTTCAGGATCCTCCCAATACTGACATCTGACATGGGGTTTAGAACAGACTCATCGACTGACATAAACAACTCAAAATCTCGCTCTGTGTCTGGCAAATGTAGCTGATATACCGGCGCAGCAACATTTCGTTGAAACTGAGAATATTTAGCCAATATAAAGCACCATGAACAGAGGAGCACCTGGAAATTTCTTTGAAACATCTGTATCTTCGTGGAGATATGATAGCCAGGTATCCTCGAGATCTTAGTCCAACCCACTAGATTGATTGATACATCTCAATATGTTAAACCCAATTGTCATCTTTTATTTATGCGAACTAATGTCTTTATGATGTCCATGTATCATATTATAACGTCTGACGTATACGCAGTTGTAAATAAATAAATACTTCATTATTGGTGGAACGGATTAATCTCGATAAACAGAATGACAATTGACAAGGTGGGCCACTACTTATATTCCATGACTGTAATAATCATGTTTTGTGATGCTATTTGAATATACAATTTATGAGAAAACGTATAACACTTTGAACAAGAGTGTTCTCTATTCCCAACAAATATCCACATCATACAGATGGTTTCACATCGCAGTAACCTGGGCAACGCCGGGTAACCCTGCTAGTTTCTTATATATATATATATTATTTCATATTATGGGGATGATTATATATAAGTTTCGTGGCAATCGCCGACAAATATTTTTTCTGCCCCTCCCCCTTTTCTGCCCCTGACAACAACGGCGTCACTTTAGAAAATTTTAACCCCGACCATTATCTTTCTCGTAAAAAGTTACTCCTAGTAGACCCCTTTGGCATCATCTAGATGGTCCCCTGTGAATTTCTATAGAACACAGACAGACAGACAGACAGACAGACATTCGCAAATATAGATATATATATATATTGATCTGATATGTTCATACACTTGTGTCTTTCATCTATATATATATATATTGATCTGATCTCAATGTGTTGTTCATCTATCTATATATTGATCTGATCTTGAGTTGATTTTTTAATTTCAGGGAAGATTGGAGACTGGAAAAACTGGTTCACTGTCGCAGACAATGAACTGTTCGACAAAGTGTACAATAAGAAGATGGAAGGATCAAGTTTAAAATTTCAGTTTGAATAACACTGATTATTAGAAATTATATTAATATATATTTACATATTTGCCACGGCACTCCACACAGTGCATGAACGAATAACAATTATTTTTATCATGTATAACATATTGTATTATGAACTAAAATGTTATCCTAGAGGGATATTGTAAAATTGCCATCACTATTGTTAATTTTAACTAAAAATCCCACCCGTCACTATTATTAGACACCCGAGAGTACGCCATCTTGTCTGAATGAATTGTCGTGTTAGTACGAAATGGTCAGTATCACAGTTTTCTCTTGTCTATTTCATTCCTAACTTAGAAGCAGATTGGTCTGGTAAATAATTGACCGGAAAGCAAGCTTACATGTACAATTACCTCTTGGGCACTAACTGATGCTGAATTGGTCATTGTCGCATAGTTTTGAGCAAAAAGACACCCAGTTTCTCTTAAACGTGAAAAAGACACACATGATGTCCCAAACGTGCAAAAAGACACCCAGGAAATCAAAGTCTCATCAACCAACGGGAATTTAGATTAGTCGTCTGCTGTATATTAATAGTAGTATAATAATTATTTATTTGTGGTCAGAGTTAAATATCAACGGATTTAAATGGGCATACCGTCCGCTTTGAACTGCAAAATCCTAGCATCTAGACTGGCACCAGGCTATCAAAGTGGAAATTTTCGACCTGACATCCCCTAAGGATGGAAAAGTTCCAACTGATGGCCATTTCAGTCCAATATTTGGATCAAAAGCAGGAATATATTAATGTTGGTACACTCATAACAAATTAATTAATAACTCGTTCGAAAATCAATATACGAGAATACTTTCAACCTATTGTAGGTGTGAAAATTCCAAACACTGTTGTGTCAGATATGAAATTTCCAGCTGTTGGGTGGGGATGGAGTTAAGAACAGCTTATTTCCGGTTCTGGGTATAATATGGTTTCGTGAATAGAATCCGGATAAATCACGTGTAGTTGTATATAGAGATGTATGTTTTAACTTAATTCGGGTTCTGAATATAATGTGGTTTCGTGAATAGAATCCGGATAGATCACGTGTAGTTGTATAGATGCATGTTTTAACATTATTTGGGTTCTGGATATAATGCGGTTTCGTGAATAGAATCCGGATAAATCAGTTGTATAGATGTTTTAATTATAACTATTGTATTGTATGGTTTTATAACAAAAATATATTTATTGTCCGAAATTCTGAATAGTTACGTTGTAGTGAAGTTATGTTATGTCATTGAAACTGGTCAGTTAATTCGCAATTCATGTTGTTATCCGACAGTTTAATCCGATAAAGAAGGATGGGATCAATATCTGTTCGTGTTCAACCAGGTATGTCCACGAGTCCAATGTTCATTTAGGTTGACATTTTGCTCCCTGTTTGATTTTCGAACAAGTAATTAATTGGGAATCTGTTTTGTTTTAGATCAACAAGAGATTATGGCATTGGAATCCATGTACAAAAACCGACGACAAATCACGACCTACACTACTCAGAATTATATTTGTGTTGACTTATATGATCGTCAAGGTTTAATTAACTATAAATATATATTATAACCATCACGACCGATACTACTCAGAATTATATATGTGTTGACTTATATGAACGTCGAGATTTACTGAACTATAAGTATCTATTATAACCAATTACGTACATGATAGTTTCTAGCTGTTAGTATGGGGTGGCGTCTACCTCATAATTGTCATTTTGCACCCACATCTTTCACCCTTTCATCACTCCTTGCACCCGGATCTGTGCGTTGGGGTGGTCTTGTGGATACAGCGGCTCACTGGCGGGAAAACAGTTAAAACATTTCACTCAAACAGACAAGCGAGTTAGCATTAACGCCGTGTGAGAGGGCGATATATTACATATCTATCGACGTAATTCGCATGATCGCACGACGTTCCAGGAGTGTGATAATTCTCAGAATCTCTCTAGTGCAATCTGTCGACGGAACTATTTCATTTAGTGTTGTTAGACTGGCTCTCGCCGTTACTATTTTTACTTTTTCAACTTTTCAACGCAAGGGCGACAACCCATTGCAGAAATCGCAGCGCGCTGATTGGGTTATATTTTTGAAAAATCTGGGAAAACTCAATTAACACCTTTGAGCGGGTCAAGATGGGTCAAGTTCACTCGCGGATAGACGGGCTCCCTGTCTGATTGTTGCGTTAACCCTAAAATGCTGTTAAAACTCAATTAAATTCACATTTTCTGTACCGGATATGTACGATTGTGAGTCAACTTACTGTAATACGGAGATGTGTAATACAAATAGAACCGCATGAGTGTCTGGATTTTGACGAATTATCGCACTTGATTTGTTGGCGGAACGCGATACCTCTCGATATACACTCGAGGTATCGCTCCGCCAACAAATCTCGTGCGATAATTTCGTCAAAATCAACACTCATGCGGTTCTATCTATATATTGTTTTATATGTACACCAATTTGTATTTGAATACAGAAGACTGTTCTATTTATTAGGAAATGTGTTCAGTGTGCCAAAATAATACACCAAACGTATTGTGCTATCAAGACTTGGTACATGGGTCATAATAAATCAACCACCTTTTGTGCCACCACGAGAGAATAATATAACATATAAGATATTATTATCCATCCCTTAACTAACACCATTTCCGATTGGGCAAAAGTCGCCACGTGATAGTCCTGGAAAAAGTCATATTGGACTCCCGAAAGTCATATTGGACTCCCGACTGTACAATATGACTTTTCATATTGGACTCTGTGACGTCACGAATTAACTCTATTGCGAAATGAGTCGGTGAAATTGTGATGCGCGCGCAACATTGATGGATTTTAGCAGACGTTTCACTTCCGCATTGAGTTTTTTCTCACTTCCGTGTTTACTTTTCCAAATCATGCTTTCTGATGATCAATTTACGGTACAGGCTTTTATAGAGAATTAAGTGCCGACAAATACCAAAAATAACCACAAAAGTTTTATTTCCAAAATTTGGATAACATACAGATGGATAATAAAAATGTCATTATACAATGTTGTGTAAAGTATGATTATTTTTTTTGTAATCGTCCAGGTTGTGGTGAAGTCATATTGGACTCGACACTGGCGTGACTCGTCCAGTATGACTTTTCACCACAACCTGGACTCGTACAAGAAAAACACATACTGTACACAACATTGTATAATAACTTTATATAACATGAGAAACGGGAAAACGTTATATATGGAAGTATCCAAATTACCCACCGGGAATTTAAATCCAAGTTATAACTATGTTGTTGTCTGATAGCGCAATCCCACGAAGAAAGATGGGACCTCCATCTGCTGCCGTGTGATAAGGATTAACTGTCATGTGGACTGTTTTTATGGAGATGTAACCGTGAGGTAAGTGGTCATAACTTGTGTAAAACCCGAAGGGTTTTACATACAAGTTATGACCACTTACCTCACGGTTACATCTCCATAAAAACAGTCTACATGACAGTTAATCCTTATATTTATATACATTTAGCGAAAAAAGCCACTTTTGTAAATGTATTTAAATCGAAAAGTGTATCGTGACAAGACCAGCCCAAAATATCCCATAGCATCCTTGGCAAAAGTTAACAGGAACAATTGAAACCCGATGATTTATTAAGTCAATCCTGCGCGAATCCAAATGCGCCCAAAACATTACGCGTTCGTCTTTCCAAACCCAAATGACGTATCGATGTTGATATGAGCTTGCAGTTATACGCTGTTGCGCATTCACCGAGAAATAACTGCAACTAGCCACGTGGGCGCCGACCAATCAGAATTATGGATTTAATGATAATAACACTTAGTATGTAAATATATAGAATTGACGCATATCTGTTCGTGTTGAACCAGGTCTGACCACGAGTCCAATGATCATCTGCATTTTATAACGAACCAAAGCCAGACGCTTTGTGTCGTATATAGACTATATATGATTTTGTGACGTCACCAATTATTATCTAATACGATGCTGCTGTTTTGAATTTCGCGAGCGCTTTTGTCGCGAAGTAGATCGGTGGGCTTAAAGCATTAATGTCGTAATTTGAAAATCTTGTTATACTGTGTCTTTCGATTACTGGTAATACAATTGAGAATTATGAATTTTGAATTACAATGTAAGTTCATTTGTAGCGATAGTTTACCTTTTATTGAGAAAATACGACACAATAAATAACAACACTATAGTAACTACAGTCTACACACATCGGGGCGAGTGAAAAGTGATCGAAATTCCTGATGTGAAATATAATAAGAATGTCATCACGAATCTACCGTTCTACTGCGCGAATGTGGGCATTTAATGTACATCACTTGGTACTGTGCGAAACGAAATAACATATATTTAATAAGGAATTAATTGTTATCATAAGACTATATAGTACATACATGCATGTGATAATCCATAAATATACTATTTTCTGGAATCGAAAGGCAATACATAATTATGAACAAAGCAGAAGATACATTCGTGCAGGTTCATGCGAACTCGGTCAATTGGGAAAGTTACACGATGACGTTGTTCGTCGATTGTCGTTGAAATCGACACGGTTACACCTTTGAATGAAATGAACAGCTATGAAATGGACACGCTTCTGGGTAAAATATCTCCGCCGCAGTGCTCACCCAGCGTCAAGAAGAGAAATACATTGGTTACATTCATTAAAGATGTTCCCGTTCCCCTCTCGACAAGTATAACTATTTTCACTTTGATGTTGTACTAGTAGTTTATAAACATGAATAGCCAAGCTGTCGATCAAGACTACCCGGAAGTACGAATTGCTTAACTTATACTCGAAATTACGATTGGGGTTCATTCATTCGACGAACCCAGGAAATATAGCCTTATGTGAATCTTATTTGGAGGGAATACCAGGGAATCTATAAATTGATTTTGATAAAAAAAATAAAAGAACAAAAACCACAGCTACCCTCATGTGAGTGGTTTTGCTTTTGTTCGTTAATTACGCTAGCGTATGATGGTATTAGCAACTACCAATGCACCGCAGGTACGCGTGGTTGTTTATACATCAGGCGTAGGTGAATGACGTCATATCTAGTTTTGCTATATCCATCAGAGATTTTTCAGATCTCGGGTATGGATTTTGGAGAAACTGTCACATGACTTCCGTTTAGCAACTGAGTGGATATTACCAAAACGCGGAATCGGGAATGGACCATCGCGTTGAAAATTAAATTAGCTACTGCACATTTACGAAGAATTCCCATGTGATTTCGGACCATTAGTTTCATTAGGACCAATTTCGTTGGTGAGCTTAATGAAAACCAACGAAGACGTCATGATAAGTTTTCTGACGACATTTACGTCATTTTAGATTTGTGGACTAGAATCCAGACATGATTGCACAATCCAAGTCTTGTCATGTCGTCTCCGTCGGGACCACTGCCTGATGTTACACACATTATTATTGTTAGCGCTATGTAGCCGATAAAAGGAACATTTGAGGCACAGCATGTGTGGTTCCACTACGTGCTACGTACGATTCATATTATTATTTCACAGAATACACGGTACGATAAATGATACGACATTAACATGAACACAATACAATAATGAAAGTGTCAATTTGAGCGGATAATTTCATGTGTTACAGTCAATGGAGCGATTAGGAATGCGGAAAGTTGAAATGAATAAGTAATACTAGATATCAACATGAAGATATGTATATAAATTTAAATCTAATATGGCCACTGTCGGCCATCTTTTCCAATAAAATTCAAAAACGTTTGATAGTCACATCTAGTAGATAAATATCAATATCAATATGAAGTTTGGTGATGATCGGATGAGGAAAATGGACCATGGATTATGCTAAAGGATTGTTAATGCAAAGAGTAAAATCTAAAATGGATGCCGGTGGAATGATTTTTAACGAAATATGGAAAAATTAGATTATTCCCATCTTGTGGTCATCCCGAAGATCCACGTGAAGCTTAGTGGCGATCGGACAAGTATGTATCATCTGTAGGGTGTACCGGAGGATTTAGTCATACAAAGAGAAAATCCAATATTGTTACTGGCGGTCATGTTCTTCGACGAAATTCGGAAATTTTGGCTCCCATCTAGAGGTCACCCTGATGGTCCAATGACGTTTGATGATCATCAAATTTTGGATATGGCCTATAGGTTGCGCCCAAGAATTTAGTCAAGATGGCTGCCGGTGGCATGTTTTATAGCCGAATTATCCCAAAATGACTCGTTCCCATCTACATGTTAATATTAACAAATTTCATGATGATCACACGAACACTCCAGCCTGTAGCCCATGCTAATGTATTGAAATCAAATTTGAAATCCAAGATAGCTCGTTACCATCTACATGTAAATGACAATTGTCATAATGATCCGACTAAAGGTACGACTTGTAGCCCATGCCAAAGGATTTAGTCATGCAAAGAGTAAAATGCAAGATGACTTGGCAGATGATTTCGGAAAAAATTGATGACTTCCATCTAGAATTCACCATGTATGGGAGGCCAAATTCACATTTAATAGCTAATTACGTTAGCATACGCATTACGTTTTAGAGTAATGCCATTATGCTTAAGCGTAATGCCATTATGCTTAAGTGTACTGCCATTACACTTAAGCGTAATGCAATTACGCTTAAGCGTGATAGCCTCACTCACAACTGCAGTACGCTTAAGCGTAATGCCATTACACCTAAGCCTAATGCCATTACGCTTAAGCGTAATAGGTTTTCATAGCCTTACTACCTTACATATAATGGTATCATCTAAGGTAGATATATATTATATCAATAATTGGCTGCACCCATTTCAGCTCCAGGGGAATTTTGAGATATGGAATTTGAATAACGCTTAAGCGTAATGGCATTATGCTTAAGCGTAAATGCATTTCGCTTAGGCGTAAAGGAAATCTGAATTATGCTTAAGCGTAATGCCATTACGCTTAAGCGTAACGGAAATCTGAATTGCACTTAAGTGTAATGGCATTACGCTTAACTGTAATGGAAATACGCTTAAGCGTAATGCATTATGCTTAAGCGTAATTGTTTATTAAATGTGAATTTGGACTCCCATAGCCATGAAGACCCATATACAGTTTGGTGATGAATCTGATGATCGGATGAGGGATGTGGTCTGTAAAGTGTGCCAAATGATTTAGTCATACAAAGAGTAAAATTCAAGATGGCTGCCAGCGCCATGTTTTTCAAAGACAATTTTTCAAATACGATGGCTGATCATGGCTCCCATCTAGAGTTGATCCTAAACATGCTTGCAAATTTTCAATAACAATTCTCCAAAAATGCGTGCTGCAGGCTGTGGCGATAGAATCAAATATGAAACCCAAGAAGACTGCTGGAGGCCATGTTTTTTTTTTACGTATTTTGGAAAAGAAATTGATGGCTCACATCCCATACGAGGTTTTGTGATGATAAGATGAGAGTTGTGACCGGCCGTGTGTGCCAAAGGATTTTAGTCATACAAAGAGTAAAATCCAAGATGGCTGCTGGCAGCTGTCTTTTTCAACGAATTTCAGAACAAATTGATGGCTCCCATCTGGATGTAACCCCGACGATCCGTAGGACGTTTGGTGGCGATCAGATCAAGGATTTGGTCTGTAGGGTATGCTAAATGATTTAGTCATGCAAAGAGTAAAATTCAAAATGGCTGCCGGCGGTCATGTTTTTCGTCAAAAATCACTAAATTCCAATAGCTCCATCTGGAGGAGATCCTCTATATAATGGAGCATAATTAATATTTGCAGAAAAGAAATTATTTTGACTCAGGCATTTTGATCAATTAAACTAATTTCAAATTGGAATTACTCAGTACAAAATGGCGGACACAGCCAACAATATGTTAGACTCCGCGACCCTTGAGATATGAATAAATTATGTCTATTTTTAAATTGGGCTGAATATGCCGTATAGTATATTTTATATTCGCATATATATACACACGAAGCTTAGCTATACATGCGTTATTAGGCAAAGAGTTTTATGGTAGGAGGCAGAGTTGGCATTATACGTGAGTAATGAGGGTAAGAGGTTTATGGTAGGAGGCAGGGTTTGCATTAGACCAATTTTTTCTCTTGCGCAAATTTTGCCAAATGATGTAAAAAATATTTGCCAAATTTAATTGAGCGTATCTGTTATATTTATTATATACTGTGAAACTAACCACATACATAGGTAACTCTCTTGATTTGCTAAAGCACGTTTCACTTTTACGATTTGCATTTGGTCATTGAGTTACACGATGGCCCATGTGAAATTTGGCTTATCACCAGGTTACTTGTGCAGATAAAGAAATTTCCGAATTTTCTATTAACAAGTGCATGGATTTCTATATAAATGTAGATGTTCTCTATCCATCCATCGCGGTGAAATTGGGCTAATCCCCAGGTTATATTTGTGCAGACAAAGAAATTTCCGAATTTTCTATTAACAATTGCATGGGTTTGTATATGAATGTAGATGTTCTCTATCCCTCCATCGCGGTCGGAACGTGGTTCAAAACGTATTGAATAGAATATTGCTTTTGATCTTGCAAATGACATCCAGTTTTGAATTAACGGAATTACTACATAGTGGGTGGCACATCCGTTGTGACACAGCATGCCAAAGGAAATACCCACATGTATTACTAAGCTTTATTAAAGGATATTATCAAAAAATCAAATACACGACAAAATCGTTGAGCAGTACCTTTTGAAATTGCCCGCATTTGAGAAAAGTGGCTCTCACTTCGACAAGCTCTGAAGAAAACTATATATACATATATCATTGTGACTAATTAATATCGCGATATTGGGTAGGATTGATTTTCGTCTCTTTATTTTAGACAATAACCAAGATGTGTTGTGCTATACTGACAGTTCGGTCAAATTAAAATGCCACTAAATTGAACTATACTATTGCACCACATGATTCCAACTGAAGCACGATTTAAATTACATGTATATACATTAAAAGTCCAGCATGTTCTCTCGAAAACCCGCACATTATCTGCGTATAATTAGGTAGATAATGTGCTTAGAATCGCCTCATTTTCAGTCGATAATGTGCTGAAAATTATATTGTTTTAGTCAAAATATCGACTCATAAAGAGCCCATTTTATGCAGATTATGCGCTGACAATGACAAAATGACGCTCTTTAACACGTGTTACCACTGTGGCCCGCGCCATACAATGAAAGCCATTATCTGCTTATTTGAGAATGAAATAATCACATTTTATGTACCTATGGCACATTATAGGTCGATTATGTGCGTGTTTGAGCGAGGATATGTTGAAAAGTTTGTGCATATTCTGCTACGCACATCTTAAGATATCACCGGGAGTGGAAGAAACTACGAGTGGATGCTGGTGTGAATGGTTTAAGTGAGTTTAGATTAGATTAGATTTTATTTGTACAATAACAATAAATATAATTTTACAAATGACATATAATAACAGTTATTGCACAGGAGCAGCATGGCCATAGTTAGTCGTCTTCCTGCTGCCCCTAGTTTAACCCTTTACCCAACAGAATGGCCCTGTGCCAATGCATTCTCTTATATATGCGAGTCGACCATATGTCGCCTCGCATATATATGAGAATGCATTGGCTTAACACATTAAAAATTATAAAATTGTTAAAGAATGTAAAAAAAAATGGTAAAAGTGTTAAAAAAGATTTTTTTTAGGCCAATGCATTCTCTTATATATGCGAGGCGACCTATGGTCGACTCGCATATATAAGAGAATGCATTGGCACAGGGCCATTCTGTTGGGTAAAGGGTTAAACTAGAAAGAGAATGCATTGGCACAGGGCATAACTGTAACTATCACAATGTGGTCAAGGAGCCGGTTCCAATGATATCCATATTTGTATGGTTCTATTGAGACAGACCGAAGATATTTTAGGCTGTTGAAGCTTTATTTGGCCGGTTTTGGCCGGTTTGTTGGGTAAAGGGTTAACACTTACTAATACAAAAGATGACGGATGGATTTACGAATATGAACGAATGAAGTATAAATTCTGTTCCCAGACTTGAGTAATATACTGATGTTGATAAGATTGTACAATTATCTATGATTAGCAATACGGGCACTGTGTTAAGTATGCAGGTGTTACCGTCGCCATATAATTCCTGTTAGGAAGAACTATTACTAAACAATCAAAGCGACTAAGGCGAGATATTCAGGAAGAATTTATATACAAGCAGTTCAGGAGCTTAGTATACTATGTGTGTATTAAACTTTGGCACTATTGCAACTATAACATGTTTTTTTAGTGCAATTGACACTATTTGAATAGCTTGATAATATATAATTAGTTAGACTTCTTTTCAAATTATGCCTGTATTTGCAGTCTTTAAATTGTTGCTCTAGTGCATCCCAAATCTCTGGAAAGCGATGTTTTGGGAGTGCTGAAGAAAAACTGGTTCTTGACGTTTGCATTCTTATGCTATTAGCCCGTCGTGCATTAACATAGTTGAGATATTCGTATGAATTAGTAAACGATTTTGGCAGATCGTTACGCGTCCAATCATACATAAACATAGAGACACGTACAGTGTATATGTCTTGAAATTTCAGTATGCGCTCACGTTTGAAATGAGGTTCTGTATGGCTTCTGAATTTAGCATTACATAATATACGGACTGCTTTTTTCTGGAGGTTAAAAATTCGGCTAATTTGGTTGGCATTTCCCCATATCTGTATGCCATATAATAAGTGACTATTTACAGAGGAATAGTAAAGTATTTTTCTCGATTTCTTAGGCAGAAAACGTTTGACTTTGTTCAGTAGATAGACAGTGCCGTTGATCTTATTGTGAATCGATGCTACATGCTATTTGAAGGTTAGATTTTCGTCAATTGTGATGCCAAGAAATTTAAGATGTCTCTTGCATTTGATTACCAACTCTGATTAGATCGTTGCCGTTCAATTTTAATTTGAAATTTCTCCATTTATTGTGATTATTTTTAGGGTGGATCAATATGTATTTGCTCTTATAATATAGAAGGGTTTATTGACAGTCTGTTGCAACAGCACCATTCAAAACATTTTCTCATCTCAGCATTTGCTAATTTTGGCAATTTATCGCAGTCATGATCGGACGTATAAAGGGTGGTATCGCCTGCGAACGATAGTAATCGCAAGGATGTGGACTGCGGCATGTCGTTGACGTAGATCAGAAAAATTGTTGGCCCGAGGATTTATCCCTGGGGGACTCCACACGTTACGTTCTTTGTATCAGACTTTGATCCTAGTAATTCCACATATTGTTGCCTTCCCGTTAGGTAATTCCTGAACCACTCGTTTGATAACCCTCTGATTCGGTAATGTTCCATTTTTTTCAATAATATATCGTGATTAATGGTATCGAATGCTTTGGAGAGGTCCAGGAAGATAGCTAATGTTGAGTCCTTAGTTTGTTTTATCGTTATTTTCGGTCACATAGTTTAGCAGATGTAATAATGGATGAAATGTTGAGTGTTTTTTGCGAAAACCATATTGATTGTCATGTAGAATGTCATGTTTCGAGAGAAATGAAAATAATCGTTTTGGCATCAGCTTTTCTAGAAGCTTCACGAATACGGGGAGAATACTGATTGATCTGTAATTTTTCACTTCGTCAAGGGAGCTACCTTTATAAAGAGGAATAACTTTTGCGATTTTCATTTTATCTGGAAATTCACCATGTTTAAAGGACAAATTAAAAATAAACAATAACACACATGCGGTTTCAGTGATGGTAGTTTCCATTAATTTAGATGATATATTATCAACATCGGTGCTTCTTTACCGAGAATACTGTTTGAAACATTGAGCTATTATTGCACATGCGCACGGCTGAGGTAGTGTAGCACCCATTAATGTTTGTAATTATTTCTGTGTAATTTTGTTCAATGAAAACAATAGAAATTTGATCAGTTAGGATTTTCGGTTCCCGAATAGGGTTAGGTGAGTTGAACATTCAAAGTTGGTGTTTCCTTCAACAAATGCGCAATTGCCATTCCCATAGTCTAAGATTAGACACATCGCTGGCTTATACCATATTCAACCATAAGAATAACGTATATCGATGTCATGTGCGGTGGTTGTGAATCATCGTGACGGAATTGCAGATATCTTATAGGAATTATGTTATCCTTTATACATCCATTCCATTCGATACCATGCGCCGTAATGGTGTGTGATCTCCCACAAATTGAAACCATTCAAATTACGTTGATTACAGTCACCACAACACCATAGACCTTAGTAACAATAACATGATTTTAAGGGCGTTGGGGTTTATGCAGTAATGATTCAAAACTATCAGTGGCCCGGGACGATGTCGATGGACGCTAAACAGAACACAACAACAATTTCCAAGAACATTTAAATTTAATATAATTTGAACACTAACTCAATTAAACTTTAAAACTGCTAGTACTAGCTACTAGTAAGTTAACAACCATTCGTAGAGCATTTGAATTGTGCTGGCGTGAAATGTGGCCCAAGACATGTTCATTCAGACGTGTCAGCTGACACGGAGTCTCGAAATTGTAGAGAGAGAGAAACCAGCATTGAATACGAGTGACAAACGATGAGAGGTTGACAGCTGAAGTTATTAATGCATATTTACGCTTGAGACAATAATTCAACCATATAGCGTGATTTCCCATCATGAAACCACTATATTGTCGGGAAATTATGGTGCATCTTTCCATTATTTTCTTAAAATAAACACGGTAAATGTGATGTTGAAGAGAGGTGACTCGCGTGGTAATAAACGAGATATAGCTTCCGGTCTGTCGGCGGGCGATAATGAACAGAGCTTCTCATTATTGGCCCGCTGCCCGGTGTTTTGGTAACAATACGCTATTTGGAACTCTCTGAAAAAGCCATTAATGGCCTAGAGAACGCCATATAAAGTGGTTATTATATTTAATTTCCGAAGAGTTTTGTGCAACCGCCTGAAGCAGATAACGCATGCAATATGTCAAATGTCCATTTGTTCTTTGAACCAATTGTCAGAAATAGCGCCAGATGACATGCTTTCTTTTCCATGATTTACCGTGCGATCTTCATGTACATGTATATGACCCCACTCATCGCGGCCTGAACTTCATTTCAGCTATCTTATAGGAGTAATGTAATCCTTTCCATCCGTTCCACTCGATACCATCAGCGTAAGATGCGTGATTTCCACCGAGATAGAGACCGTTTAGATTACTTTGGTGACAGCCGATATACCACCATGCGCCTTTGAATTTATTAGCACAGTTAGTACCATAAGCGTCGTTGTCTACATCTTTAGTTGTAAACTGGCGACCATTGTGGTGGGACATCGAATCACCTGAAACAAAGAACGAGTTGGTGATCCCATAATTATCATATTACCGCAATTCACACTGAATTTACTTTTAAAATGATAAATATATAGAGAATAATCACTTGATTGAACTAGTGACTTGAACTAAATTTTGAGAGGCAGGGACGTTGTAGAAACACATGAACGCATTGCGTTCGAGCGTTTTTACAAAAGAATCCTTGTCTCGAATGAATTATTCACGTCACCAGTTAAATGAAGTGATTATTTTGTCTATTATATTCCACTGTAAACATCTTTATCTACCAGAAATCCGAATAATACCGCCATTTCTCCCGCCAGTATACACACGATGCATATATTTCTATAGCGCGTATGGATATATAACATGCTAATTAAAGTGACATAATTCTCTAGTGAAATTATCGTTTACAATCACTCGATAAATCAAGGTAAATCACACACAGGATGTAATAAATGTTTCTACTGTAGGTGGGAATTTTAAATTTCGATGATATCCTGAATCTATATTCCTGACAAGTGGCAACATTTCAACATGGAATATGCATAAACACGACACATCACAGTTGATATTCTTTATAATCCAGGAGTAACACCAAACATCGTGATATCTATAAAAAGTTTTCATTATGGTAACGCACGCTGAATCAGTATACGCTTTAACCTGAATTATGTTGTTCTATATAATATATATATATTTATATATATATATATAAATATATATAAATATATATCACGTCACCTGGAATATTATCAGATCACGCTCTTAAGGTCTTGGTGGACCGAATGTTTCAAAAATTTGATAGAGACCAAATAATGGATTCTGTTCACGTATATTAGTAATCACAGAAACCATGACCATTGATGCAACATCTTAAGAGTATACTTCATGGTGGATTACGTTATACAGAAATACAAATTGTGAACGCTATAGTGATTTAAAACAAATTATATTAACAGGCAAGAAACAGTCCAAGAAAAAAAGTACATATCAGAGAAATATGGAAATGTGTACTGAACACTGCGAAGAATGATGTACTATAAAACAAAATTATATTGTTTGAGTGTTCTTTGAAAAAAATACTTAGAACCAGTTGTTTACAAATGAAATATTTACTTGCTGAGACATAGCCGGGTGGATGCTAGCAGATATGGGTTAACTAATTTAAGTGTGGTGTGCTGTGAAATCTGTTGACAAGAGAATGTTAAGCTTCAATCAAACCGTACAAGGCCATCACACTATTTCTATTAAGCAGGTCACCACTCACCCATAGGATGAACATGTGACCCATAAGCTGCTAGCTCTCAGTCAATAATGCTGTGCAACTTAGTATATCATTTGTCAATGACTGGTTCAAAGTATTTTTTTCAAAGAACACTCACGAAATATAATATTTTCTCTGGTACATCATTAACAGTGTTCATTACACATTCCCATATTTGATTCTTAGAAATGGACTTTGTTTTTCTTGGAACAATGTCTAAATATTTTTTAAATCTCTATAAAGTTCACATTTTGTATTTCTAACATAATCCACCATGAATTATACTCTTAAAATGTTGCATCAATGGGAATGGTTTCTGTGGTTACTAATATACGAAAACAAAATCCTTTATCTGGATTTTGGAAAATTTGGGTCCACAAAGACCATAACGTAACGTAGAATGGTTCTCGCTAGGAAAAAGCATGATAAAACGGCTTCCCGATTAGTCAAATTCTCTATCTTATCCAACCAGAATTGACGTTGTTAAGCCTTATAGTTCAAACACAAAAATCACCACCTTCCATAAATTGCCTAGTACCACACATACGGATAAGATATGTATATATATTTTTATGTATGTAATCTTGATACCGACTTTATGGAGAACAATTAGGTGTATATATATATATATATAAATATATGGTTTAAGGGACCATTGGATTAAGGAGACAAAATTGATCCCCCTAATAATATCACTGTTGATAACTGCAAATAGATGTTTGTTATGAACCTTTTATACACACGCAATAAACACTTCCTGATTGTTGTTATGTGAATTTTAAAATGACTGTTGTGATTCTTGAAATAATGTTAAAAAAGGAATTGAAAACATTGCCTGTATTTATTTTAAAAAGTTCAAGTGTCTATTGCGTGTGGATAACAGGTTCCTCGTTGGAATAGATAGCATTTTCAGTCTGTTTGACGGACGTAGTGATGATATTTGGAAGTGTTGTCTATATTTCATCATAAAGAAAGGATAATTATACATTTTGTCCCCTTAATGCAGAATTTCAAGCATGCCCCCTAAGGAAGAAAGCATTCTGCTTATATATATAATACATAGAAGGTGAGTGATCTACATAAAACTAGTAATTTATATATTGTTTCAGATGGCGAAATGTCACCAATACACTTATTTTACTGTGATTTGAGACTTCAGTTCCTTGACTTTGTTTGGCGTCTCAGAAATGTCAACATCCACATCGTATTTTCATGCAATCAGTCACGACCCCTTTCTAAAAGATCTAACAATGTGCCCCAAAAAGCACTCAAATATAATATTTTGGTGCTTAGTTACAAAGTTGGTGAAGTGTATACTTTGATTAAGTAATTGACAATTTTTACAATAACGAAAGTGAGCTAGTGCATATGCATAGCTGCTATACTCGCACACTTCAGTAGGTACACGTTAGTTTGAATGTTTCGAATTTTCTAGCATTTAGAAATTATAAAGTGGACAATTTCCTGATGCAGTCACATGAATACAAACCGGTTTCATAATTAAAAGAAATGACATATAATCTATTTGGAATTGAACATTCATCCGATATGAAGGGATATTGCACTATATAGAAACAAATATGTTGGTCAATGGTCGCTGTGATATATGCTAACACGGTATTCAGGATTAATTTCAATTCTAACTGGATTATGAAATTTCTGTTACATGCCTGTATATCTTACGCAATGTAATGCATTACCTGCGTCACCATGGTAACCATCTACACCGAGACTGTAGTTGGTCTCGGGACCGGAGATATGGAATGTGTTGTACTCAGCAAATCTCATCTCATTCTCGAAGTCCTCTAGATCAATCCTGAGCATGTACTGCCTCTCGTTCGTCGTCATGTAACTGATAACTCGATTTCCTGCCAGATATTAAGGATTACAATACTAATATGATAAAAATGAGATTGTCATAAAGTTGATTATTTGTTGCTGAAACACACATTCTGATTGGTGAGAGTTGCTAGTTTAGTGCTCCCGCTGTCGGTAAGACAGATTGGGAGGAGCACGGCGTCATGACATCGTGCGTAACAATACGTCAACGGGCAGCAATGAATCACCTAAAATCGAGTAACAGTTCACAGATGTTTACTATATATACCGGAAGTTGTCCTGGTGTTGTCCCGAATAATCTAATCTTCATGACATGCGATACAGATAAATCGACTATTCTGTGCAGTTGCTTTCCATTGTGTTGGTGATTGAATTACAACTGAGATAAACATACCATGTTGCGGCTCGTTTATAAACTATTTTTCCGAATATGCAACGAAATAGAGTATGTTTATCTCACAAATATTCGTCTATCGATTTTAAAGATAATGCTACACGACTGATTACAAATTACAAGTGCAGATGTTCAACATCGCACATGACATATATTGTATTCATAACATGATCTAAAGCTAATGGTGAACAAGTTATCATTAACAATCTGTATTCCATGATAAGAACTCTGCTAGTTATGGTCCATTTTAATGACATAGGTGCTAGGAATGTTGAGAGGAAAGCAGGCTTAGAGAAACTGAATATTAATTGGGCTTTTAAATAAAACCAGTGTACGTATCTAGTGATAATAATCTTCGGTGTTATTCTGCAGAACGTTATATTGTATCAGAGAATGATTACCTAACAGAACGGTATATTGTATTAGAGAATGATTACCTAACCAAAACTCTTGATTGATGTCTCCAAAACCGTTCTCATAATCTGCCCATGTTCGGTAGAAATCTGTCAGGCCATTTTGTCTTTTCTGGAACACCTGGTAATGAGAATGGGACCAATTGATTGATTGACTGACCGATGGTTTAATTTTCATTAGAAGGTCAACTGGTCAAATCACGATGGAAGAATAAGTGGAATAGTAATTGTCCTGAAGTCAAATATTTTAGTGCTATTCAACTATGTGAATATTATAGGGATATTCAACTATGTGAATATTTTAGTGTTAGTCAACTATGGGTATATTATATTATATTATTCACGTTTTACTTCAATTTCCATAGATGGGTGAGGAGTTAATATAGACGGCCCATTTGGCTATGCCGCTCCTGTGCAATCATAATTATGTTACCATTATGTTTGTACATATTGTACAAATAAACAATCATTGAGTCAGGCATGCTCGATTCATAACTAAATAAAATAGTATTGAGCAAAATGTTACAAATTGTTATATCTGTGCACTATTCGTGACACTTCAATGTCCAACATTTCCTCGCGCAAATACGCACATAATCGACATATAATGTTAAATAGGTACATAATATGATTATTTGATTCTGATATAAGCAGATGTTGGAGTCATATCCGTTCAGCTGGTTATCCCCAAAAACCGCACACTATCTGCTTAAAATGGAGATTATTTTTGGTAGACAATCTGCTTAGATTTCCGTTCATTTTGAGTCGATAATGTGCTGCAAATATGAGAGTTTTATCATATTATCGACTCATAATGAGGCGATTCTAAGCAGGTTATGTGCGGACAATGATACAAATAACCCAACTCACGACTTGTCAGGTGTACGCTCTTTAACACGTGTTTTCACTGTGGCCCGCGCCATAAAATGAAATAACGGGTATGAGTCCATTGCTTATTTCAGAATCTTATAATCACATTAAGTACCTATTTCACATTATAACGACGCTGCTCGCGCCGAGCTCGGTCGTGTATAGGTAACAGCCTGGCGTACGTACTTGTGACGTCACAATAATTTACAGTATACCGTGTAGGTGAAATGTTTACCGAACCAACTTTTTCGTAAAAAAATCACGTGACTTCCGGCAGTGGTTTCACAAAATTGCGGAATCAGCAATGAAACGAATTTGCTACTTCGCAACTTCCGATATGTGGCAATCGACAACTGAAGTATTTATTTATTTATAAACAGTAAGTTGTTATGAATATGTCCTGCAAAGGTTCATATTAGATCAGTTTCATTTGTTAGCTATCTGAAGGCGGTTACGGCGCCATGACGTCAAAACGTCATTTGTCTCTGCGGGCCAGAATCCAGACATGACTGAACGTGTCATTTCGTCTTCGCTTAATCGCAATATAGAGGCTTTTATTATCAAAGGCCGATAGGTTATATTAAGGCTATATTAAGGCATATATAATTGTCGAAGTCCACTGGCATCCAAAACGATCTGCATTATTAATCAAGCATTCGCGTCGCTGACATGGGTATATAGGCCTAATATAGTATATAGGCATACTAGTTCCACGACTATTTGCACGATCCTTCGCATTGTCCGCCTTGTAACTATTATGCCGGGGTCGTTCTATATATGCCTTGCATATTATAATATTATGAAGATTATTTGCGCGAGGATGTATTGATTCGTTATTTCGTATATGGCGCGGGCCACAGTGAAATCACATGTTAAAGAGCATACACCCGAACATCCGTGAGTTGGCTTATTTGTGTAACTATCAGCACATGATCTGCTTAGAATCGCCTCATTATGAATCGATAACGTAACTAAATCGCTCTCATTTTCAGCACATTATCGACTCATAATGATGCTAATCTAAGCAGATTATCTAACTAAAACAAGTTATATCATGAGCAGATACTGTGTGTGTTTTTGGGAGAACAAGCTGTATACGTATTTATACTAGGAGATAATTACTTTATGTCATCATCTGAATGTACTGCCACTACAACAACTGTTTACGCCATAGTTTCAAGAAATTTAATGATTGTTTTCGAAGACCATTACTACGAGCAAATTAATACGTGTTCGGTCTTTTTTAGCGAGAAACAAAAATAAAGTGTTTGTTTATATTCAGCATAGTTCCTACCATAACGTTGGTAGGAGCTATCATACAGGGGATACCAACTACAGTTTGGTCTGGTAATATCCGCCATGTCCATGAGTTATGTTGATTTTGAAGCGGTAGGTTAAAAAACATTAACATTCACACGGACCAGACCAACTCTATAAAATGACCATTGGTATACTTGATTCGCTAACTGTGTTTATTTATAAACCTGTAATTCACATGGTAGCAGCTGAATGCTCAAGGTATACCACACTACCGTTTATGACACACGACGTCGTGTCATCGATGCGATTGACCCAATCTGTCAGATTTGTCAATAAGACACGGCCGCATTACTAAATCAGAACACTCACTATTCGCGTGTTTCAATAAGACACAGCGGCATGACTAAGTCGCAAACACTAACAATGCGCGTGTATCCCACAATTAGCGGTACTGGACTCCAAATTTGCGTGTTTCTCGCACATAGCGGTACTGGACCCACAATTCGCGTGTTTCTCACACATAGTGGTACATGAACTCACAATTCGCGTGTTTCTCGCACATAGCGGTACAGCGACGACTCACAATTCGCGTTTTTCTCACACATAGCGGTAGAAATTGTGTTTCCCACACATGGCGGTACATGGACTCAAGCTGAAACTTTCTGCGGAATGAGTTTAATTTTTATTGAAGATATAATTAATATGTGTGCAGGACGTTTCGGCACCTGGGTTTTGGCAATTGGTAGTTTCGACCCCAGTACTTTTGGCAATTCACCGAAAACGTTTCAGCATTTAGTTTATTTTTGTTCAGAACTTGGCATGAATACCGTTCATACAACATATGGATGATGTTCGTCCAGTCGCTTCTTGCATTAAGATTGAATCAACAAGTATAATATCGAAATCGAAATCCGGTCTCGGTTCCTTGTGGAACATATGTGTGCAATATAGCAGGCGGTGGCGATTCGAATTCTCCACGAAGAGCAAAATCGTTGTATTCAAGGAGAATAAAAGCTCATATGACCGCTCGGGAAGGATATGGAGGTTGGGCAATCAAACTATTCAGGAAGTTACAAATGTGCCCATCTTGGTTTAATTCAAGACAAGTTTGCGAAGCAGGTCAATGCCGCCTCGTTTGTGTCGACAAAAAATGAGGAATAACTTTTTAAATATCATGGGTAACAAACTTATGAAATCCACTACACCCATCACCATGACAAATGTCCTCAAAACTGTTGTTCTACCGATAACTCTTTACGGTGTCGAGGTGGTTCCCTTTGATAAAAGTTCCGCCGTCACCATTATGAACAAAGCCGCCAGAACTTGCCTCAAATACGCACAATCCCTCCCAAAACGATCGTCAACTAGACTATCGCTAGGTCTTCTTGGATTTCTACCAATTGAATATCAACTGCATATTAAAAAAACTATGCTTCCTGTGAGGTCTTATCCATCTATCGTTCGACCATTAATTGCCATTACGTCTGTTTCTCCCGAAAGCACACCTGTACAGACTATACAATCGCTCCATTGGTTTTGTCCAGGAAATGTTCTCCATATTAGCTAAATGCGATCTTTTGGACTATTTAAACGACTACCTGGACCATGGGGTCTTCCCAAAACTGTCAACGTGGATAACTTTTGTGAAGCCAGCTGTCAGGGGAACGTTCATTGCCTCGTGGCAGACCAAAGTTTCGTCCGATCCATCCTTGCGAATTATGTGGAAAGTTCACCCTGATCCCCTATCAAACTGGACAGTCTGGAAACTTCTCCATGGAAACGCTTACATGTCGAAATACCTCGAAAACTTAGTACTGCTTCTCAACAGGACAACTTATGCCATCAATTTAGTGTGTCATCTCTGCAGCGACGTGTACTCGTACAAAATTGACCACACCCTGTTCGTATGCTCTTCTCCAGCCGCTCTCATCATCAGAAACTCTTTTTGGGAAGGGATTATCTCTCGTTTCGGCATACCCGAATATTTTTACCTTTCGTCGTTAGCCAAAGATGACTTGGTAGCAACCATCCTCGGAAGTTCTCTTGAAACCCTAACAGAACACATATCCCACTGCCTCAAGGAACTAGTACTATATTCTGCGAAGTACCTGTACGTCCTCAGCACAATGATCAGGAATGGCGTTCAGCAACCCGTCTCACGTCAATTGTAATTATCCTCTCAACACCCACGCATGTTGTAACGACTAACTTTCATATCTATTGGACAAATCAGATTTTCCCGCAACAAAAGCTGTAGTGAACATTCAAGTGCATATATGTTTTACTCTCGTGGTTTCCAACACCTCTCCATACTTGTACATAACGACCCACCACACTGGCCAGGGGAGCCCACTTTAAGCCAACTGTAATTATATGTCATCTATATCGATCTCTCCTACACTTGGAGGTAATAAAGCTATCTCTTTGGCACTTAGTTGTTTCGACCCAAGTACTTGGGATGATGTTCGTCCAGTCGCTTCTTGCATTAAGATTGAATCAACAAGTATAATAAAGCATGCACGTTCTTCTCTGGTATATGTGCGACTTCGATCGAAATTTTCTTTTAGTTTGACAGCTCTCTAAATGTATGTACATAACTCTGCAAGATATCCTCGTACAAGTAGGTTCATTTTGGATCTAAATATTCACATTTATTCATATTTGATTATAATATTAGCCCATAGTGGACTAATATTCCATTTATGGCGCGGGTCACATTTAAAACACATTACAAATAGCGCACATCTCGTAATTATAGTTAGGTTATTTATACAGCGTAATTCAGCCGATACGGGCTTATATGTGTTTTTTTAAATAAGCTCAATATGAGCTTATTTTCAGAAGAACAGGTTGAAATACTCATCACAAATCAGTAATAAGTACACGCACTATTTTGCCGATGTGTTCCTTCTATACAATTCTCAACTGACACTGCATTTCAATATACTTGTATTCCGATATACGTAATGTTTATACATTTTACTGCGGCTGCTCTGGTTCCCTGTGTCCAATTTTCAAGTTTTTGAATATTGTTTTGAGGACGAATCAATGATCAGTGCTTTTCGTATATTTGTCTGTAAGAAAGAAGCTTATCGTCTTATACTGGATACGATTTGCCATTAATGAATAATATTCTCATTTCAAGGCATATCCTTTCTTATACGAAAACAATTCTTGAAATGTTGTTTTCTCACTACTACTTTCTAGATTGTGAGTAACTGTATTAACTACACCCACGAAACACTTGTGAGAATAACTACGAAGACATAAGAACTCATTTCTAAATATATTGTGACAAAAGTATTCTAAATATATTCCAAAATTTCATAACAAGCACTTGAGATAAATACATGAAATCTGAACTTACCAGCCATCCTCCGCCATTTGTTTCCATATCACAGAAAACAGCTAACTCTGTGCCGTTTCCATATGGATATATTGTGTATACACCAGAGGTTGTCGCCCCTGATTTCTGTACATCTGAACAATCGAGCGGTCCTGCAATGGTCATCGAGACTTGATAAATTATAGGAAGAAAACAGAGCTAACACATCACAATCAAATAGATGGTAAAGTGAAACTTCCAACCTCGTCATTAGTTAGATCAGCTGTATATGATAATACCATTACTTCCCATTACAATGTCAGTTCGTCGATGCAAACAGCAGGTATAATATAAAATAAAACTAGATTTACATCTTAAATAATATATTGACGAGTTGTAACATTGATATATTGACCACGCACGTTATATGTCCAAGTAGATATTCGTTGTTAGCATTGTATTGACTTTGTTTTCTCTGTATTCCAGGCGATGGACTGAGGGCGTTTTTGATTGCCATTAAAGTATATGGTGAGAATGCTGTCTTAATGACTTCTGATAAAGAGTTATCACAATAAGTGGTTAATGCAAAGCAGAAGGAACTGGAAAATATTGTTCAGAATGATGTATTTCAAGAAGTTCCCTTTGGCAATTAACAAACTATATCGTCAAAATGGATCATTACTGAGAAAACACTAGCATATGGATCAAAGAAAGTAAAGGCACGTTTAGTGGCTCGTGGATTTGAGGATTCAACAAAATTAGAAACTGATTCTCCAACTTGTTGCAGAGAAAGTTTGAGAATGGTGTTTTCCACAGCAGCTATTAAATATTGGGAGCTACAATCTATAGACATAAGTGCTGATTTTCTTCAAGGAAAACAAATGCAACGCGATGTGTTCTTAAAGCCTCCCTGCTTTTGATGGGGAAATTATTGAGAGCGAGTTTAAACTCATATTTTTTTTAATGATATTGTGGAAAGTCATAATTTGGTACTTGCAGAAACGATGCAAAAGACACTACAACATGTGAAATGTGAAGCTGATTTTGCTCTAGCATGGGCAGTAAGTGCAAAAAATGCACTTCAAAATCATGGTGGATTTGGTCCTAACCAACTAGTTTTTGGACAGAATATAAACATTCCTTCAGTTCTCATAGATGATATTCTTGCAACATCAAGTGATATCATTCGGACAAATATGCAAGCCATGCATAAATCTCGAGAGAACTTCATAAAAGCTGAAGCAAGTGAGCGTATACAGAGAGCTCTTCGGCACCAAGTGAGAACATATTCTGATGAAAATTCCTTCAATGGAGACAAAGTCTATTATAAACGGACGAATTTCAAGGGATGGAAAGGTACTTGGTCAAGAGGGACAGTTTGTTCTCATTAGACATGGTGGTGGTGCATACTATGGAGTGCACACTTGTCAACCCATGAAGGTGAAAGGGCAAGATGGAAAGTTGAGGAAATCTGACGATGATGAGAATAAGAATTATGCTAGTTCTCCGCCTAATGGACAAGACAGAAAACTAAACTTTCTGATGTAGATATAGAAGACGACTGTGACATTGTTAAAGAGGCAAGTATTAAACGGGATCCTGACTTCTTAAATGACACTGAACGTGATTCTGATGCAGAAACAGAGAGTGACTCCTTAAATGATGCAGTCGAAGACTCTCGCCAAAATGTTAAAGATAGTCAGATGAAACCACAACGAAATTCCTGCATAAATGTTAAGCTAAATTCCAGTGATGAGTGGAAAAGGGGGAAAGTTTTAAGCATGCAGCCTAAGAAGAGCGGGAAATAGAAGAATTTTATTAATATCAAAGTGATTGTTGATGTAAATCCCATATGTGCCAACTGGGACCATGTTTAAAGTTGAACAGATGCAGATGAAGATGATAATGCTGTCTTAATGATTTCTTATGAAGAGTTATCACAATAAGTGGTTAATGCGAAACAGAAGGAACTGGAAAATATGGTTCAGATTGATGTATTTCAAGAAGTTCCCTTTGGCAATCAACAAACTATATCGTCAAAATGGATCGTTACTGAGAAAACACTAGCAGATGTATCAAAGAAAGTAAAGGCACGTTTAGTAGCTCGTGGATATGAGGATTCAACAAAATTAGAATTTGATTCTCCAACTTGTTGCAGAGAAAGTTTGAGAATGGTGTTTTCCACAGCAGCTATTAAATCTTGGGAGCTACAATCTATAGACATAAGTGCTGCTTTTCTTCAAGGAAAACAAATGCAACGCGATGTGTTCTTAAAGCCTCCAAAGGATGTTTGTCCTGAAAACACTGTATGGTAGCTGAAAAGGTCTATATACGGCTCAAACGATGCATCACGCTCATGGTATAATAAAATCAGACAGGCCATGCTAGAACTTTAACAGGGATATTGGCATATCATGTAGATGATTTTGTCTTCATGCTCTAAAATTCAGTCTGAGAGAGTTGATCTCAAGTTTCGAAATATCGGAGACCCAAGTCGGTTAAAAGTTGTGATATATTCTCATGCTACTTATGCAAGTCTTCCCAGTGGCTCGTTTCAAGGAGGATTCATAGTGTTTCTTGAAGGGGAGAATGACTTAGTAGCGCCAATAAGCTGGCAATCAAAGAAGCTAACCAGAGTTACCAAGAGTCCCATAGCTTCTGAAACCTTAGCATTAAGTGAGGCAGCGGATGCTGGTTTCTTGGTTTCTTAATTCAGGAAAATTTTAAGTTACCTCGACTTCCGAAGGTAGAATGTTTAACTGACAATTCGTCTCTTAATGAAACTCTCAAAACTTCAACACTTGTATCGGACAAACAGTTGAGGGTAGACATCTCAAGGATTAGAGAAATGGTGAAGGAAGAGGAAATAAAAGTATCCTGGACAATCACAAGGAATCAGCTTGCAGACCCACTTAAAAAGCGTGGAGCTTCATCGAATGTACGTCTAACTGTGCTTGGGAATGCCAGACTCTGAATCTATGGATTCTAAGAAATAAGATGTCATGGGTGTACTTTCATAAAACTGTTATAAACTGGAGTTTGTGATTTTCAGTTATTTGTTTTTATTTAGAAGACAGTTCAGAAGAAGGACCTGCAATGTTAGCATTGTATTGACTTTGGTTTCTTCGTATTCCAGGCTATGGACTATTGGCATTATTGGTTACCATTAAAGTATATTAACATTCGTGACTCATTGAAATTACGGAATAAACACCAGTTCGTTCGAAATGGCATGAAACATTCACCATTACGTCTGGTCAATTTAGAAGTTGTATTAATATTGGATTATTAATTAGATATCACAGTTTTTTTCCCAGAGCTACATATTATCATCCTCGGCTGATAACCAACAAATATCGGCTGATATCAGTTGTGACGTCCCCAAACGATGCGTAGTGTTTTCGTCCAACGTAACAGCCGTTCCGGGACGCAGTTACAGTCATAGTTCGATATAACGACCATTTCTAAATTGACTTGAAGCAATGGCGAGTGATTCGTGCCATTTCGAACTGGTGTTAATTATGTTGTTTACAGCGATGAGCTGATATTGGATTGAACAGTACTGGTATTACCCTATAGCTGATCTAATTAATAACGAGGTTATTACTTGGTTAGTATGATATCAGCCTCAGACTGATATATATGTGTTATATACACAATGTGTATCGATTCCTGTATCGCGACGAGGCTCGTTTTCGTGGCCATATGGTCGCCGATTCGTTAAGTGGCCACGAAAACTAGCCGAGTCGCGATACATGAATCGTTACAAACACATTGTGTATATAACACATTTATCTACCATTGGTGTGACAGAATCTACCGCACAAATTACATTTTAGGAGTTTCTTAAATGCAAAAACTGTTGAATTTGTGTCCGACCATTAGCTTTCTTGAGTAAATTCTCCCAACCTATATCACGCGATTAGCTCGCTTTGCTAAATTCTCACAACCTCCAAGTTCACGCGAATATGTCTAACGGAAATTGTATTCAATGGGCACAATCTCTTACACTTATAATAAATACTGAACAAATACAGATAAGTTACTTTGTGATATGTTACACCATAATACCCGTGATGGTAGGCAATCAAATACTGTTAAAACCTTCGAACTATTTGTTTATAGTACGCAAGAATATACGTTGGAATGTCGTTTTTATTTCCACGCGATTGATGTGACGTCAGTTCATTCATGATTTTGAACCAGTCAACGACGTCACGAGCGCCTTGTATCCCAACTGCAGTAACGATACATATGTTTTTATCCCCAATTGTATCGGAATTTCGTAGGAAATGGTAGATAAGAAGTTACATCCGCTGATATCTCGGCCGGTATCAATCTAACCAAATAATAGCCTCTAACTATCACTGTGACTGCGTCCGCCGAATAGATGTTATGTTGTGGGTACCCATTAAGCTTCTCTTGGATAGTCAGTTTTCAGCCGAGTTTGGAGTGTTTGGCTGAGTTTGGAGTGGTACCAGCCGAGGGCGACATTAGGTTGCTCAAGGCAAACATGTTATATACAATTAATAATACTAACTACTGTGCCACATAAAGTGAACAAACCACAACCAGCTTAATGGCATATACTTTTCCGTGTTCCCTAACCACGGTTACACAACCAGTTTAATAGCCCCTACTTCCCCGTGTTTTCTAACCACGATTACACAACCAGTTTAATGGCCCCTACTTCCCCGTGTTTTCCAACCGCGGTTACACAACCAGTTTAATGGCCCCTATTTCCTTTACATACCATGATGGCACCACCAGCTTACTGGCACCTACTTCCACATGTTCGATAACCATGATTGTACCACCAGCATAATGGCATCTACTTCCTCTTGTCCCCTAACATGGTTGCACCACCAGCTTAATGGCACCTACTTCCCCTTGTCCACTAACACGGTTGTACCACCAGCTTAATGGCACCCATGTTCAATAACAATTCGCTTGGATAGTGAGTTATCAGTCGAGATTGGAGTGGTATCAGCCGAGGTAGATATTAGGTCGCTCAACGTAAACATGTGATATATAATTAATAATACTAACTACTTTGCCACATAAAGTGAACAAACTACAACCAGCTTAATGTCATATACTGGCCCGTGTTCCCTAACCACGATTGCACCGCCAGCTTACTGGCACATACTTCCCCATGTCATCTAACCATGGTTGTACCACCAGCATAATGGCACCTACTTCCCCATGTTCCATAACCATGATTGCACCACCAGCTTATTTTGCACCTACTTCCCCGTGTTCCCTGGCCATGGTCACACCACCAGCTTAATGACACCTACGTCCCAATGTTCCCTCACCATGGTTGCACCTAGACGTTGCTGACAAGTAAATGACACCTACCATTCCGTGTGATCCTGATGGGGAGACAGCCATGACCACTGCGCTTTGTTGCATCAACTGCACAGACAGAAAACGTGTCGCACGGCTGTGACTGGCAAAGGTTCTGGAAAGACATTCTCAATTGCATTGCAATAGACAAATATTAGGACAGATTGTCCCTAATTTATACAATACCACACTATAATGTACCTCTACCATGAATCAGAGAGCGGAAAAATTTATATATATTTCTGCATTACCAACTGATACCGTCGCTGTAAAAATCCCATGGACAATTTTTTATGTTATGACAACTCATCAGCCGATACATCGTAATTTCAATGATATTGTAACATGATTTATCGCTTACTGATTTGAAAGGGCTCCATGGGATGAATATTTTTGTAAAATCGCCGTATTTATTGCCGGATCATTTATTTTACTTTGCAGGCACGATTGTGATCGCCTGCAGATGAGAGAAATCGAATTTGAACGATTTTCGATGAAAAACATGGCCGCCGGCAGCCATCTTGGATGTTACTGTTTGCATGACAAAATACTTTGGCACACCCTACATACCACACCCCTCATCCGGTCATCACCAAACTTCATACGGATCTTCGGGGTGATCTCTATATGGGATCCTCCTATTTTGACCAAAATTTGTTGACAAACACCCTGTATTAAGTTCATCAATGTGGATCAAGTTTAACACTAATTTGTGAGATTAACCACATAAATTAGTCCCGCTCAGCTCCGTTTCCGTTCAGAAACATGGCCAGAATCTCAAAAGCAGTTTTTTTTGGGCAAAATTCCATACTGCAACCTTTAAAATGAATTGTTCATGCCGCATAAGGTACTGGGGCAACCAGAATAGAATATTTAGTTTTCACTTCATTAAGTAACATGTTCAATAATCAAGTGAGTCACAATTTGCTACATTTTCTCTAAGCAGAAAATATGGTTTGGGATATGCGAAAAATCAACGTGTTACGTTCCTCAGAAATGTTAGTATTCAATGTATATAAGACAGAATAGTCAATTATTGTCATCAACAACATTTGTATGTGGTTGCATGACATGCTGCATGGGGCAATATATACCATTTTCCACATTTTGGCCGCCATTGTTTTTAGCCATTTTGAGCCAGTGACAATTTTGGTAATAATGAGTTGGAATATGCATAAGAAATGGAATATTTCACTTACATTTCTTACAGTTCTGCCAATTTATTGACTAGAAATCACAATGGTGATTGTTTGTAAAATGTTATACTGCTTTCTGTAAAATCGAACTTTTGAGGGATCACAAGGGTTCCGACTCCACGAATGGCACGTTTCATTGCTTCAATGGTCCTTTAACATGAAAAATACAACATATAGTCACAATTCCCAACCTGTGCCAAACAGAAGAAACTGATCTTAAAGATATAAGTGAAAATCAAATTTTCCACTTCAGGCTACTATTTTGGCCGCCATCTTGGACGGTGAGCTCCAATTTTAGACTATAAATGTGGCATTTTATCTTATCTTCACACAAAATTTATACATTTGTATACATATGATTGTTTCACTATAATTTGCATCAAGCTGACTTAGTGACCCGTCTGAAAAACGGCTGCCATGTTGGGCGCCATCTTGAATTTAACGGGTTCCACTTAACCGAAAGCTGGAACCAGCTCCATTATGATCAGGGATATAGTGTACCATATATGAGCGACGTTTGGTGCTTTAATCCGTAAGTGGACGATTTTTCTGTTATATTGTGCTAAGCGACCCCAATAGGACCCGAGGAGAGCCGGGCGGACGCAGAGACCAGATCACACTATATATTGATGACCAAAGGTAGCGAGACATTTACAAAACGTAAACTGTGAAGATTGACTCACCATCTCGTCCATGGCCTAGTTCATTAACCCCTTAAATGACGGTATACATGTTGGTTAGACGATCGCGAGAGAGCTCGGGCAAGCCCGGGAGGCCGCATGGACAATATAATATGATGCCTTATGGTAGCAGGATGCATATACTGTGAAACTATACTGGCCGTGTCACCCATCGCCGGTTTTATTAACCCCCTTAGATATTGAATATTGACTCGCCATCTCGTTCACGGTCCGGTTCATTAACCCCATGTCGATGTGGATGAGGAGATCCCGGACAAACCCGGACCAGTGGGCACATGGACAATAAAATAAGATGCCTTGTGGTTGTATGATACATGCGAAAATGGTGAACATTTACTTGTTGTGTTTTCCACCGCCGGTATTAAAAAGACTTTAAATGTCGTAAAAGAACACTATATATTGATGGCTAATGGTCACCCAGACAGTATAATATGATACCGTGTGGTAGCAGGATGTATGTCTTGTGAAAATTTACTTGCTTTGTTCTCCAGCGCCGGTTTTATTAACCCATTTAATGCCGATGTTGTCTAAAAGAACCCCGGAGAGCCCGGGTGGACCCGAACGTAATATCAACTCGATTTATTATTTGATCTAGAGTTTCAAATCCACGATCCCCGTGTTAAAATGTTAGTAGTAAAAACGAAACCCCAGCCCATTTTATAATAGTGGTGACCACTCGATCAGGAATTGGCCATCCTTCATACGTTCCTATAAACAATCCCATAATGATTCTCCAAAACACAAATTGTTTCCTGGACATTCCTGGAATGTATAGGCATATAGCCTAGTACCCATGCCAGCAAACTTATTTTAGGCCTGGTATAGGTTGAGCTCATGAATATATTCATGAGATGCGGTTGTTACGTGATATTTTCGATTGCGAATTTATTTACGATTTGTATTGCTACGATAAGATCATCATTTTTATCTACAATTTATATTTGATTACATCTTTATATCGATAATTAATAAGTTACACCATTAGTTTTTCAATATACGACGGTGACAGTGTTTATTGATTTCGGGAATGAAATGAAAAGTATGTTTAATTGTGACCAGTTACCTGTTTTCAACTCATGCGTTTCAAGCATGTGGGGTTTGTTTTTTATTCATAGGCTAAAAATTTGCTTGTCCATTGTGAATATTTAGATGTTGATTTCTTAGCAACACTCAGACCATTATTTTGACACCAAACATTCCACGATGGGACGATGGGTTCATTTTTTTCTGTGACATTTTGTGACCATTGCTGTTTATGAAACTTGAAAGGTCAATCATATGTTGATTATTTAGCAATGATACAGTTAAAATTAAGAATGTTTTTTCTTGTGTGTAATCAATTTAATTTCATTTAGAATGGAGCGAATACCAAGTTTTATACCGAATGATGAAAATAAGCCGGCGCCGCCATCAATGATGTCTAGATCAAAACGCTCAAGGGAATTTTCAACACCGATCCGACAAATACCTCTACTAGTACAGGATTTAAAGCGCCACAATTTCATGGTTAGTTTTATAAGCTAGCGGTATATATGATCTATTTTGTCGCATGTATATAAAAAATTTCATAGTATTAGTACATGCACTGGCCGGGGGTTCTACTCAAATTTGTTGTTTTTTAATGCCAGCTTTTTATCAGTTTCTACAGCACATTGGTGAGTGCACATCAGTTTACACTGGGGGATTGTCAGTTCGAATCTGACTGGAGACGGCTGGTGTTCTAAAATATGAATTTTAGATTGCATGATTATTATGAGAAATGATTATAATATTATATATATATTATATTATAATATTAATATATTAATTCAATTGTACTTGCCAGAGGCCAGTACATGTACTATGATTTTTTTTTTAATTTACTTTACATGATATAAAATAAACCATATATAGCCTATTAAACTAACCATACATTTGTGACACTTTGAATCCTGTACTGTATAGGTGTTTGTCGGGTCGGTGTTGAAAATTCCCTTGACCGTTTTGATCTAGATCGATAACCATGGAAATTGTATATATCTGTGGAGGAGACGTCCCTTTAATCAAATATACTAGAGCTCCAGGGAGGAGACTCATTCATGGAATGCTGATATGCATTTGGAAGTGTTTTTTCTTCAATTGTCAAGTCTATATAGGCCCACCATATGAGGGAAGAAGGCGCCCAGTAACCATGAATTCCCTTTCTGATACCATAGACATGCTATATATCTGTGCAGGAGATGTCCATTTAGTAGGCCTTTACTGAATTTTTTTACAGCTCCGGTTTGAGACACACATTCAAGGGAGAGGGATGCTGATGATATGAAAATATGTTTTTTTTAACCAATTTTAAGTCAACAAGTACACCATAGGAGGGAAGCAAGGACCCAAGGACCCCTAATTCCATTTTTATGACCATCGAAATTGTATATATCAATGTCCCTTTAATCAATTATACTAGAACTTAGTGTATTTAAATCAACAGTTTGTATTGAATTAATATTGACCAGGGCAGTTCATGTACAAAGCCAGAAAATAAACAGTCTGACATTTGAAAATTGAGGTTCTCAGTGGTTGTATTTCATCACACATTATCTCAAACAGAAGAATTACATCACAAAAGTGAGTCTGAACCTAAAGCTTGCTCTCGAAAATAGGGTTCCACAGATGAAAAAAGGTTCCACAGAATGTGATATCTTTTTACAAATTCACCATACAGCGATGCCATCAATAACTTCACCACTGGGATCCTCATTTTTCAAATGTCATACTGCTTATTTTCAGACTTGAAATGTGCAATAAAGATGTTTGTAAATTTGACCAGAGCCGCCGACCAGTAGATGTACTATACAATTTTTTTTTTATTTGACCAGGGCCTCTGGCCAGTACATGTACTACATTTTTTTTTATTTGGACCAGTGCCTCTGGCCCAGTACAATTGATTTAATATTACATGTATATTATAATATAAAATTTGCAGGAAGGTATGCCGTGTTTCACATTTGGCATTTTCGGGGAACCACCACCACCAGACAATTTTTGGGTCACCCATCCCCAAAATTTCACTATTTTTGGTCTAAAACCACATAAAACCCTACTGATATCACTCATATGACTAGAAAGTTATCTGCTCTAGTTCAAGTGACAGTTTACCATGTTTCAGAAGCTGATTTAATTGAAATAAAAATTAATAAAGATTTTTTTTTAAACTGGCTGATAGGCAGTACCACATACCAGTACATGTACACACATACATTACATGCAATCATGTATCGGAGTTTTCAGGTGAGTGTGTCATGAGAGTAGAACTTATAAAATGGAACAATTCAAACTAAAAGAACTGCAATAATTGTTTTTCACTGAGAGGTTTATGCATCCAATTTACAAATTATAAATTTTCCAGCATATCTCCTGAATATCGATTGAGATATCAGTTTCCCATGCAAGCTATTACATGATCCAAACATGTGTTTTGGCTATTTTGGCTGTAATACATTTTAAGCTGACAACATCTCAGGACAGTGAACTCAATCTTCACTTTCGGGTCATTGTTGACAATTTTATAGACATATCCATGATAATGATGAAATATCATTTGTTAAGCTCCAATTCAACTAGAGTTAACATATTTTGAAAATAAATACATAAAGAGGACATTTAGCAGGCTGCAATTGGAAATATTATTTCTATAAATTGCTGATATCTGCAAACCTACGTCATTGTGCATTATACACACAATTCCATAATTTCTAACTATTTCATGATTAGTCGGTCAACCATCCCATTATCTAGCATTATTCCATACCACTTTTGTAGAGCAACATCAATTATACGAAAGGCTTTTGGCAGTCACTATGCTGGACTTGAATACTTTAGTTGTTGTGATAGTAACAGATAATCTGAATTGATACACATGCAAATAATTTACTGATTAGTTGGATGCACTGATGACAGTCATTTTCAATCCATTGATAGTCACGTCAACTGCGAAGACTGATTTTCCCACAACAAACCAATCATATTGGTCGACTGATTCAAATTGGCCGCCACTTTTTTCAATATGGCCGCCACTTTTTTTCAAAATAGCTGCCACTGTTTTTTTTTCAAAAAGTCGCATTTTTCAGCTTGTATTAAACTTATACGAACCACGTTCATATAGGTGACCCATGCCATTTGTCGGTTCCTTTGTATATTAAGATAAAACAAAGGGTGATGTAAGTTGCCCCCCACCCCAAGACGCCTTAAATAGTCACCACAAACCCCATCCTATCCTAAATTGACGACCGTCAACTGAATTTGGATCGGGGGGGGGGGGGTGTTTATGGTGTCTTGTGGACACATGTTTTAATTTCATTTTGTCCACAGCTATATCCGAGTTAATTGATCTAAAGTTCAGGTTTCGTTAAAACGGCACTTATGCAGCGCAGCCTATGTTCGTTCAAGAAAGTTTAATGTATTTAAGATATATATAATTATGCGTGATTTTGTCCCGAAAATGATCATTTTTAATCATAAGGAACCGTAACAAATCAGTCAAGAACCATCACAATACCGGCGATAGAACGACTTCCGATGTGACAGTTCCTACACAGTGACAATTAGAATGCATATCACTAAGTCACTAATATATTAAATTATTTAATTTTTCAGAAATTTTACGGTACTTTCTGACAATGTAGGCCTAAAAGATACAATTTTTCTGGTCTTACTTCCCTTGATAACATCAACATAAGAATCATACCGGGTTTCGTAAAAACATTTCCTGGATCCCTGATTATATTTATAAATAAAGAAAAACAGCGTTGTTGACAACACTTTGTTAAAATATATACATATCATTTATACACAACGGATTCAATGTGGTTATGGGTTTTGACTGCCTACAATTTCAGAAGACTTTGTATGAATCCCCTCGGAGTTCATGATGTTTGTTGATAAAACGTCGCCCTATGTGCCCCCGAAGAACTTTGATGGACCAATCTCTTCTATCAGAATAGTACATTAATAAATGGCACTAAAGAGCACCATAGTTCCCACGTGCAACTAGGGCGTGCTCACACACCGGAAATAAACTATATGCATAATATATAATTGTGTTAGAATATAATGTGTGATTGTTGTTTGATATTCACGCTAGAGGTTTTATAATTCCATGAATGATTGCACAGCTGGAACTTTGCCAAAGTTAGCTTCCACATATCGATCCGGTGAGAATCAATCGTGAAATTATACATTACAACCATGTTATAGGTGTGATCACAATTGTAATATATAGTGCGCTTAAAGCTACTTGGTACCTGCGAGATGGTATGATGGTTAAACATTTCACTGGCGCAGACAATCCACAAACAGAGATAAAACTAGACTTATTTTGTTTTTATATTAATTGCCCCATTTTGGAGATTTTGGCGATTCTAGTCATTGTTTATTGAACTTTTATTGAACTTTGACGTCGATTACTTACACACAATCGTTATAAAATAGTCAGCATTAGATTATCGTAACCTGGGCAATACAAATAATCAATCTAAGAACAAGATATGCCTATATCGTCATGTTCTTTCCACGTAAGTAAAAACTTGTTCTTTCCATGTAAGTAAAAACATTAACCCTGAGACCAGTCGCCTTAATTTGTGATTGAAAAGTTTATAACCCAAAAATGTTTTATGATATTTGTAATACAATTATCAAATGAACAAACGGACTAAAATACATTTAACGTTGTATACAATATCACCACGTGTATGTGCCGTTCTCTTTATTTTTTTATATCTCATGAAATGTTCAAATGAATTAGTTATTCCCACGGGAAAGAACCAAATTTACACCCGACTGAGAATCAAAAGTTAATAGTTCAGCACAGACACCGACCAGAAAGTTGAAAATTAGCAACTCAATAACAACGATGTGTTGGTGGAAGCTGATTGTAATACAGTTGCTCAAAGAAATGCATGCGGGAAATGGATTATTAATACCATATTATTTAAAAATTGAATACTGTTATAATAACTTCACAAAACAGGGAAAATATAGCACAATTGTATATCCAACTTACACTCTCAAAAACACCTGGTCAAACAGAAACACAAGGACATTTGAACTTTAAATAAAATCAGTGTATGGTATGGGAGAACAATCAGACACACTGGTCGACAATGAAACCATTCGTGCGGTGTTCATAGGGTTGCGGCAATTCGCGGCGAAGATTTTCGGCCAAACACTGAATGCCTGCTAATCTCCGTGCTTAAAATCGCGGCGGATAAATGAATGTCGGCAATTCGCCGCGATCTCTCTCTTTAAAAACAAAAGGCCCGCCCCGACGAGCGGAATGAGGCTGCGTCGTCTTGGGGGGTACTGCATGCAGATTCTTGACGATTTTGACATAATTTCGAGTGGATTGTTCCGGTAGCTAATATCAAAGAGAATCTAAAAAGCTCGACATTGCATTATGATTACCTGGGATCCGTTTTGTGTTGATGATCTCCCGATAGTAATATGTTTCCACTCAGCCTTCCCCTCGCATCCAGAGGTGTACTTGCACCGGTTCAGCGGAACACACAGCCTCGTTCTGACATTATAGTCTGCTGCTTGGCAATCGGAATGTCTTTGACATAACTTATCACATTGAATGATGTTCCTTGTTGTAATTTCGGTAAACCCTCCACAGATGTCGCACCCGTCTGCCATATCAACCAGATCATCTGCATCGAGCCCCGGTGGTGATGTAACTTGAACGGTTAGGTCATCCGTCGTGAGCCCCGATAGCCCCATTAATAAACATGGCAGCAGATGGATGAACATAACATAAGGGAAATTCACCATTGCGATTATCCAAGATAATTTAGACACTTGGAAAGAGCTACTGAGATGAACAACCAAGTTCGATTACTCTTTCACACAACGTCGTTATCAAATATGGGGACCTGTCACTATTGTGTAAAACACTTTGAAACGAGAAAGTATGTTGTCAACTAAATTATATAACTCTGTTTGTTGCGTAATGCCGGCACAACTATATAATTATATAGCGTTCGCGCATCAGCTTTAAGGATAAGATGTATTGTCCGCCACGTAAATGTTATCATTCTCGGGGTAATCGAATGATAAATGCACTATCCATGATTATATAAAATATATGTATTATCCGGAGAATTTCACATCACATTACATTCCCTGAGCAATCACATTATATCCACCACGAGAAATATATCCAGTTTTCTCACAGCGACTTCAGTTTTGACGCATCAAATAACGATCCGATACAACACGCCTTATGTTGTGGGACAGTCTGATGCACAGTGAAATGCAATTATATATAGTGTCATTACTTAGGGTGCATTTACACTGCTACAGAACTGTACACATATCTACACGCAGACTAGTGCGAACGGGTTGATATAGAAATTCACACAGAAATAAAACGGTATTCGTCCCTGTGAGCAAAAATCATGTCCGCTATTCGTCAGGGTCAACACCGAAGCATTGCGAAAGGCAAATCTGTTTTGAATAATTGTTACTCGGGCTTGGCGAATAATGTGTTACAGTTTTCGTTGTCAATTTAACCCATGTATTTCGTATATTCAAGATGGACAGGGACGTGTCAACCGGGGATGAGGGGTGTCTCACCCCAACTTTGGTCAAAATTTTCAACAGTTTGAAATTTCATACCTGACAAACACATTAGTTGTAAACCAACAATAGGTTGAAAATGATATTGCAGTTTGATTTTCAAACATTTTGGAGTATTGTTTTCTAACCAATATTTGCATAATTTCCTACCTTATATGGAAAGATTGTGCCCTGGTCCCTCACCGTGGCCAGTCAAAACTGCTAGTTAATTTAATAAAAACAATATTTGTCCTACATTTGGTCAACATTGTCATTAGAATTGTCATCAGTTGGAAATTTTGCTACATTTGGTCAAATACAGGGTGTTGTAGCATGAATACCCACTCCATACCAATCCAAAATGACCACCTCCCAGATGGTGTCAAACAGGAGACCTATATATATATATATATATATATATATATATATATATGCTGACACGGCACATACCAAATCGCTGTTGTCTACTGGTAGTTGATCCATTTTTATGTCTGGCCTAAACTGAAACGACTCCTAGTGAGTTGTCAGTTACCAGAGTACTGGTCAGCGCGCGTTCAATATTAGTCATCATATTGTGATGACAGTAATGCACGACACGTGACTTCATACAGATCTGTATACATATATATACACAGTGTAAACGCACCCTTACCATGAATAATCATGAATGTGTGTATTCGTTGCGATGGAGTGAGCCTCGTGGGGACCCGTATTTCACGTAGCTGAAATTGAATTGTTGACACGAGACTAAAATCTCTCTAGTTGTTATCTCTCTTACATTAATATTTACATCCACTTATTTGTCATGAATGTCGAGAAATTCGATAAATAGGTGGCACATTTTAGTAGACATTGTTTTTTGTTCTTCCAAAATAAAAACAAAATGCGACAACTTATATAGGAAAGCGCCAACAGAAACAAGTATTAGTGGAGTAGATTAAGTCAAATTTTCAAGGCAACTGTTCAAATTGTGACTAAAGCGTGAAACTTTGCACATAAGTACATATTCACATACTTTTTGATATCAGATATGGAGCCACGTTGAAATTTCATTTTAACCCCTCTTTTAAGGGGTTTTCCGAATTTAAGACCGTTTCGTGATTAAATAATTTATTAAATGTCGCAATTAATCTTACCATGAAATATGCGATTTAAAATTGGGCACATACAGTAAGTATGACTCTGAGAGATAGAATGCCACATTTTAGGGTAAAATTGGAACTCCACGTCCAAGATTGCCGTCAAAATGGCGACTGAAAGAGGAAATTTGACGTTTTTTCTCTGATATCTTCTAGATCAGGCTCTGCTGTATGGAACTGATCGGAATTGTGACTTTATTTTTTATTGTTCGTGTTATCCCAGTCTCTTCCGATCACTCAAGAATTCAATTATATAGAGCTCGGTATGAAATTTCACCAAAAATGATCGTTAGGATTCTAGTCATATTTTACCAAGAAATTGACAGAAGTGGGCAAATTAAGTGGGTCATACAATTACTTATAAATATTTGAACTCAATGAACAAAAATTGTCACTTTGTCTGAAAATGGCGGCCAAAACCTGGAAAATGGTAAATATTGCCCCATCATGCCATGTACTCGCTTACAAGTTGTGATTGACGAATACAATTGGCTATGCTTTCTTATTTACATTAAGTTCTAACATTTCTGATGTACATTGGTTAAGTGTTACTAATGTAACCACTGGCATTACCATAATTATTGGATTTTTATATCACAAACTTGACATCAAAATCGGTAAAAAATATTACTTTTCAGGTTTGGACCATTTATCAAGGATGTTTATTGTTTTTGATCTGTTATAAATGCGTCACACTAATGTGCTTTTAGAGAACATTACTCAAGATGACTTCCAAAATAGCAACCACATTTGGTAAAATGTTTTGTTTTGTTTTTACATATATCCCAAACAGTATTCTATGTTCCTAAGAGTTAGCAAATTGTAACTCACTTGGTTATTAACTTATTATCCATGTTACTTACTCCACTGACTACTACATGTTCTGAGGCATGACAAATTCATTTTAAATGTCGTACTGTATTATGGAATTTTGCAAAAAATGTCTTTTGGGAGTCTGGTCATATTTTTTGAAACTGAGTGAAACCATAGGATGGTGCGAAGGAGTAGACTATATTGGTGGTGGGGTGGTGTGTCCATGGTGAGATGTATATGTATACAAGGGATGACTGTATGGTCATGTGTGAGGTGAATAGCTATACAATGATTATGTGTATTGAAGTGGTGTGTGTGTATAATGATAGTAGCTGTATGATATACATGCGTGCATTGTGTGACTTGTTATGGATGGGTGAATACGTATACAGAGAGTAGCTGTATGATCATGGATAGGGTGTGTAAGTATACATCGAGTGGCTGAATTGTCATGGTGAGGTGTATATGCAAACCAAGAGTGTGCGAACTGTCGTGCAGGGTATTGATATATTCACTGGTGAGGTATATATGTATATCGTGAGTGGGTATATGGTCATATGTGAGAAGAAGATGTATACAGGGAGCGACCGTGTTGTCATTAGTGGCGTGCTGTGCGTTGTATTGATATATCTAGAAGGTATGTATGGTCCACGGTGAGGTGTCGATGTATACCTGGAGTGTATAGGCGTTGGCCGGGTGTGTTTGTACATTGTATACATTTATTAGCTATGTGACCATGTGTGTGGCCAATATGTATACATGGAGTGATTGTATGGCCAATGGTGGGGTGAATTGGTAAACGAGGAGTGACTATGTGATCACAAATGTTGTGTGTGGGTGTACAGCGGGTGGCTGAATTGTCTTGAGTGAGGCGTATATCCAAGCCTGGAGTGTGTGAATGGCCATTTGTGAGGGGTATTTGGATATACTAGGGTTTGATGGCCATTGGTGAGGTGTATATGTATACCAGGAGTTACTCTATGATTATGGTTGCAGTTTATATGTATATCGTGAGTGGATATAAGGTCATACATGTGGCAAATAGATATACAGGAAGTAATTGTATGGCCAATGATAAGCCGAATATGTATACAAGAGGTGACTATGATCACGATCGTACAACTATAAGGTCATGTGTGAAGTGTAGGAGTGTACCTGGTGTACCTGAATGGTTGACTAATGGCTGTATAGTCATGCGTGTGGTTTACGGGTAAACCAAATCTGGTTGTGTGGTCAGGATGAGGTGTTGCCAATGGCTCAGACAATGATGTTAAGCAGTGTTTTACTCTTCTCATAGTATGACTTTCTAAATGGCCTTCTGGTCCACCTGCCAATGCTTTACGCTGGCTATTTCTATAATTCTAGTGTACTGTGTTTGGGACGCCTAACCCGATAGACGTGTTACCAGGTCTGACACCCACTTACCTTTGATGGGTGCACATGTTACAATTATGCCCCTCTCAGTTCAGTTTCAGAGTTCTGCTCATTTCCGTTCAGAATCATGGTCAGAATCCAATAAAACAAATTCGGCAAAATTACATACTGCATGATTTAAAATGAAAATTTCGTGTCGCATGAGGTACTGGAACAACCAGAAAAGAACACACAGTTGTCAGTTGATTAAGTAACATGTTTAATAACAAAGTGAATTACAAAGTGCTACCTTTACAGAAGAGCCGAGAATAATGTCTGGAAAATATTTGAAAATATCAACTTTTCTACCAACTATTGTGGACATTTTGCAAGCCAGCTTGAGTATATTTTTCTAAAAACACATCAGTGTGACGCATTTAAGACGGATCAATACAATTAACACAAAAGATAGTTCCATTTACTTGAAAAAATTGTGCAATTCTGAAAAGTTATTTTTTGTTCCGATTTTGAGAGAAAATTCCAATAGTTTTCGGTAATGTAATAGTACACTTATCCAAGATGCATCATACATGTTAGTATGCTATGTATATATGACAGAACAGCCAACTTTCTTCGTCATCCACAGCTTTTAAGCGATTGCATGGCACGACGGGACAATATTTACCATTTTCCACATTTTGGGCGCCATTTTGACAGCCATTTTTAGTCAAAGTCACAATTTCGGTTATATTGAGTTGCAATATTCATAAGTAATGGTAATCCTCACTTACTTTGCACAGTTCTGCTCATTTCCTGTTGGAATATGACCAGAATCCCAATGGTCTAGAAGATATTAGTGAAAAATATTCACTGCCATTTTGACGGTCATCTTGAACGTGGAGTTCCACTTTCGCCCTAAAAGTGTGCCATTATATCGCGCTGAGTCATACTTGCTGTATATGCCTAATTTTAAAGCGCAGATTCCATGGTAAGATTAATTGTGACATTTATTAAATTATGTAATCACGAAACGCTCTTTAAATTCGGAAAACCCATTAAAAGAGGTGTTAAATTGAAATTTCAGCGTGGCTCCATATCTAATATCAATAAGTATGTGAATATGTGCAAAAGTTCGTGCTTTAGTCACAAAGTGAACAATTCTTTTACTTATCTACCCCACTAATCGCTCATGGACCACTAATCCGATCTCAGTCTGGGTTTAAATCAATCTGACAAACGGCTTGTCTCTCAACACGAGTTTCACGAGTTGTTCATCACTTTGTTTATGATTTCTGCAAGATTCTTTTCCCGAAAAGACCAAATCTGGTGTATATACATGTATACCTGTTCCAGCTTAAATGTTGGCTTTGCAAATAAATAATCAACAGTAGGATCTGTCCGTCTGTCCGTCTCTTTGTTTGCACCTTTTATCCCAGACCAATGGACCGATTTCAACCCCATTTTGTGTGGTGGATCGGGGTAACCGGTGTCTGAGTCTGACAGTGACACTACTTCCGTGTCTTCAGAAGATACATGTATTTTAGTTTCGACAATGGGAGCTTTGATGCGAGCTGGAATTACCAGAAAATCAGTATGGTGTGGCTACCAAATGAACCAGACCCTCAATGCCGAAGAGATATACATCGCGTCTGACCATGCCACGCCGAATGAGATTCCTACTCCCTCCAAACTGTCATTAAGTGTGAAAACATGTGAACAGTCGAACATAAAATGGAAACAAATACTAGCGAGAACCCCATTTATACGAGCATGAATAATAATCATACCTTACTCGTATTTAAATTGGCGCAGTACTATTTTTCGCGCACCCATTGGTGCGCGAATTTAAAACTGAGCGAAAAATAGTACTACTCATAAGTTACTTAGGGAAAATAAAGAGGTGTAATTTATATAGATATAATACACACTGATATGTACACATGTGCAGCCAATCAATCTCAACGCCATCAATCATACGTACATGTATAAAGCAATACATCAACAGCTATTTGATGTTGAGATGCTTCTAAGAAATTCACTTATTTTTGAATGAACGGGCGCGAAAGATCATCTCCGCATTCACGACCCTGCATGTGTCAGTTATATATAATATATACATTTAAAGAACATAACCATGCAAGAGTTGATTTGTTTTCTAAAATCAGCAACCTACATGTATATAGATATGTGGTTCTGGTTTTACTTCGTTCGAGTTCAATTCCATCATGTCCATATATATTTATTAAATATCAGAATGCTTATTTGGACCATATATACATAAGCACGTACCCGTCTTCACAACAAATTATTGTGCAGTTGTGTTCTAATCGATGAAAAATTTCTTCGAGACGGTCTTTGATGTACACACGTATCTTATCTTCAGGGTTAATTAAGGCTGAAACAAGACTTTCACGAAAAATAATTTTTGTCAGTTTTGAATTCGCGCAGCCGGGTGCGCGAATTCAAAGTGCGCGAATTCAAAACTGAGCGAAAAATAGTACTGCGCGAATTTAAATACGAGTAAGGTATGCATATAATCCATACTCAATACAACGGAAATATGAACTCTAATTCAAGGAGAATGTGTGCGTCTGTCGAAGTGTCAAATAGTGTTAATTGTGTCAAGTATTAACTTCTTGGCTTGCTCATGAAGTCACGGATTAACTCTGTATTCAGTTATCAGTATGCACTGGCTCACAAAAAATAATTATTTGGTTTTTAGCCCAATGACAACATTAAAATTACGCTAGGTAAACGAAAATTTACGATGGTCGATTGCGACATTGTCAATACATTTGTGCAAACTCCATGCAGGGTTTACCTCCTAATTTATTCAGTAAGGAAGTATATAATTAGCCAAGGGTTCGAGGAAAAATAAAATTCTTCTAAATTTAATAATTTAATTAGACGCAAGATATTTTCTATTGAGACTACATGTGCAAAATTCATTCTCACAACAGAAAAAAAATTAATTCAAGACAAACATGCAAGTTAATAAATAGTACATAGACATGCATGGACAAAACACATGCCAGACAACACTGTACACATCAACATTCATTCGATTTATTTCAACCCGCCCACAATGTAGGAAAGACATTAACTTTTTCTGAATGGGATGGGAGGGTGGGAAAGTTTTAAAACTTGTAGCCTCAGAAGAAAATATCAATATAATGAAGAAATTAACAAAGGTAATTAGAAATTCCCGCGAAAAGGGGGTGCGTCAATCTAAACCAATGAAAAGGCGAGGTGTAAATTTAAACCAATGAAAAGGCGAGAAAATATAATGTAATTAACATATTAAAACTATTGCACTATGGAAGACCAGATCGTACCTAAAGAAATTCTCGAATCACCGTTTGCTAATTAATTTATTTGATGTCAAATAGAACCAATTAGCAAGGGTTCGAGGAAAAATAAAATTCTTCTAAATTTAATAATTTAATCAGACGCAAGATATTTTCTATTGAGACTACATGTACCAAATTCATTCTCACAACAGAAAATAAATTAATTCAAGACAAACATGCAAGTTAATAAATAGTACATAGACATGCATGGACAAAACACATGCCAGACAATACTGTACACATCAACATTCATTCGATTTATTTCAACCCGCCAAGCCCTTGGGCACCATTCCATAGGAAATCAATGAATGCCTGTATAAAGTTATATATATTTATCCAAAATTGATTGTTTCATGCGATTGGCTAACACATACCTATCTTTCAAAGAATAATGTAGATAACGCTTGTAGCAATCGCTAGACCAATCGCCCATTAATTGAATAAATTCACTAGGAACTTGCGCCTTAAATGCCCACGAGGCGCCGCCCCTTCTAAAACTATGCGAAGAATAAAGTAAGGGGTCTTCTCCAATATATACTAACCGAAGCCTAAAAAACTTTTGAAATTGAGAATAAGTTACTGGCTTAACCTTACCATTACTACGTATTTGGAATGCTGGTTCAAAATCTGCTGACGGGTTAAGCTTAACCATAGCCTTAAAGGCTTTAACAGGGCAAAGGACCGATCCCGGAATGGCTACAACTGGTAACTTTAAAATACGTTGTCCAAACTGAATGGTCTTTGACCACTTAATAATGACCAAAAGCACATTATCTGTAATAAAAATATCTTGTCTACACAACTGATGCGATGCATCAAAAGAAGTAGCGGTATCTGGTACTAAATTAGACATACGAAGAAAAAGAAAAAAGGCCAAAAGGAAAATACACCAGTGAGTAACATGAATAGGGTCATCCTGATTAATATGAACATGAATCATCTCTAAAATAGCAGGGGTTATTGGAAGGGCTTGACGGACACAATGTGGCTTAATTCTTCCTAATCCTCTATATAACAATGACAATTCATAGGAATTAAAGAACTCGCAATCCAAAGAAAGATTTAAGTGAAAGATCTTAACTCCACTTACATAATTCCTAATAGCTTCCACTGACTTGAAGCTCCTGCTTAGAAACTGAGCAAACAATATAATTACTTCTAAAGTAGATGGAATTGGTTCTATTGAAAAATACAGACAGAAGAGGAAATAGGATTTCCATTGTATGAGATGATTTTTTTGAGTGCCAACCGCAAACGCCTTAGACTTTGACACCTTAGCTTCTTTCTTCAGTTGCGAGATCTCTGATCCTATAAATAAATTACCATTCATGCGTGAAGTTGAACATTTCATTATTTACATGCACTTCTTCCATTGACATATTTTGTTTACGGACGTACTCCTGAAACTCATTTCTATAGATTTCTCCATCATCCCACCTTGATAGATATTTTTTTTTCTTTTTTTTCTTTTCTTTTTTTTTCTTCTAAATTTAATAATTTAATTAGAACCCACGCCGGGAAAACCCGACTGCGAGCTGAACGCAAAGTTTAAAAACTTGTAGCCTCAGAAGAAAATATCAATATAATGAAGAAATTAACAAAGGTAATTAGAAATTCCCGCGAAAAGGGGGGTGCGTCAATCTAAACCAATGAAAAGGCGAGGTGTAAATTTAAACCAATGAAAAGGCGAGAAAATATAATGTAATTAACATATTAAAACTATTGAACTATGGAAGACCAGATCGTACCTAAAGAAATTCTCGAATCACCGTTTGCTAATTAATTTATTTGATGTCAAATAGAACCGACTGGTGCGCTCTGGTAAAGAAGCATATGACTGGTGCGCTCTGGTTAGGAAGTATATGACTGGTGCGCTCTGGTTAGAAAGTATATGACTGGTGCGCTCTGGTAAGGAAGTATATGACTGATGCGCTCTGGTAAGGAAGTATATGACTGGTGCGCTCTGGTAGAGATTGGCATCTGTCCAAGAAATATTATCTCGACATGCACATCTCGAGATCTCGACATGCGCGTCTCGAGATCTGAACATATTACATATATCTCGAAATATTATGTTGAGATCTCAAACAAATTTTATCCTGGTTTACCTTCATGGCCATAAGTCACATGACCGTTTGACTTATCAATAAATTGATTGATAATTACACAAATATTTGTTCTGACACCCCCCCCCCCCAAATAAATTTTCTACTGGTGACCGAACAAACTTAGTGGACATGGCCGCTTTGACGGTATCAATAAATTGGTTAATATTAAATGACATAAATATTTGTTCCGACAACCCTCCCCAAATAAATATTATCCTGGTGACAGAACAACCTTATTAGTGGACATCACCGCTTTGACGTTCATGTATCAATAAATTGGTTGATAATGACATAAATATTTGTTCTGACAACACCCACCCACTCCAAATAAATAATATCCTGGTGACCGAACAACCCTAGTAGACATGACCACTTTGACGGTATCAATAAATTGGTTCACAAGGACACATATTTGTTCTGACAACACCCCCCAATAAATATTATCCTGGTGACCGAACAATATTAGTGGACATGACCACTTTGACGGTCGCTCCAAATAAATTTCATCCTGGTGACCATAAAACATTAGTTGACAACTATAAATTGCTTGAAACTGACATAACTATATGCTTTGACACCTATCCGCTGTTATAGGGAGATATAAATTTTATCCTGGTGACCGAAGCACATTAATGAACTTGAGCGATTTGACGGTTTCAATAAATTGATTGATATTGAGCTCGACATATTTATACTAGATAAATACTGCGCATACAGTGCACATCTACGGCCGAATTCTGGTCCCTGGTCTAGACCACCCTCATAATCACGGTGTTCCATGTCTGGACCTGGTCTCGCGAAACCACCTGGTCTCGATTTAGATTAGGCGGATTATTGTTCAATCAACGACGATCGGTGTATCGACGGACAAAGGCACGTTGGTGCTCGAACAATATGATTGCGTTCACGTCGCAAATAGTTGAGCATTAGTGTAACGGGTTATCACCGAACACGTGCGGTATGTCGTCTTTACAGGCGTGTGATTAGAGTGTCTCCATGTGGATAGTGGGGGTGTTGTCCATATTTCCAATCCGCCCCATCCTAAGTTGGGGGGGGGGGGGTGAGACACCCCAAGTTCCCATGTCGCCACGACCATACCTTTATGTTTATTTATTATGATAACCTATTTTGATGTCAGCGGTTTAAGTAAATGTTTTAGTTGAGTAAAAAAAAACTTGTTTCACGGCCGATGGATCCACCCATGGCCTATAAGTGGCTATACATTGTTTATACCACCTCCCCATGCACCGAATAATCAGTCTCAGAGACCGCCCTTTTAAATCTCGACCCAAACATATAATGGGCTAAAACAATTGCGCCCATCATTTCAGTTGCCATCATTCCAATTTCCAAGAATCCAAATGGTAAGACATTATTGGAACAAGGACGATTAACAAAATGTACGTTAAAATAAGAATTTTTCAGAGATTTCCAGGGTTTGGTTTGGTTTGTTAGGGTTTATCGTCGATCTAGCCGCTAGGCCACACATGACGTTGTCAATTTTACGGGTGGAGGAAAGACCACGCAGAGGCTTAATTTCACCGAGAAATCGCCCCACTGCGTGTAGAAACCACCGATCCCCGGAAAGCAACTGACAAACTTGCCCAGATACACGATTACGGTCACCCTACCTATGACGGGGTTCGAACCAGCTTCGTCAGCGCTGGACGGCCTGTGACGGTGCAATTCACCTGGCATTCTACCGACTGAACCACCGGGGCCCCCGAGATTTCTAGGGACAAAAAGTAGTAAACTCCATTCTTGTATTTCTTTTTCAGCAAATGCGTTTAAATAAAAGAATCATAAATTTATATATGTTGATTTTTTTTTCTTCTATTTTTTTGTTTGTTTTTATTTTATTTTAATGTTTTGAAGAAAAAAAATTCTTTTGTTTTTTTGTTTGTTTTGTTTTGTTTTTGTAAAAAAAAATTCTGGTTCTGTTTTTTGTTTGTAATTTTTTTTTTCGTCTTTACTGTTTTTTTTTTCACTTTACGTTTAATATAAAATTACTTAAAACATCAGTATTATTCTTGTTCAAAATACTGGAATAATCTACGTGAATGGGCGGTAAGAGTAATCCCCATTAAGAAGCATTCCAACGTCAATTTTATGAATACGCCGGGAGAGCCCTGCATCCCGCCCATGAGATGTAAGACGAAAATGAAAATCCGATGTGCCATTCACTGTTATGCCGGGTCGCCCATGTTCATCCACAGCAAATCACCGGGGTACACGCACGCATGATTGTTACAGTTATGATAGGTGACATTATATAAAACACAGTTACACTAGATCATTTCTAATGTCCAGTTAAAAGCCAGCTTGTGATTGCTCAAACTAATCACCATCGTGCGAATGACTGGCTTACAATCAAACTAATAATCCGCATTAGAGTTCTGCACCATAAATATATTCTCGAAACCAGACTTCGCTATTCTCGTCTCAGGATCAAGTCTCGGTTTATACAAAAATCTCAGACCAGGGGGGGGACTAGTCTCAGTTGCAGACTATTACCTATAACACACATAATTATGGATTATATTAAATCTTGTCCAGTTCATATATAATTATAATCTTTACTCTACACGACATACAAATATAACACAATTACAGTTTGGTTAACATAAAGATAAATGCTTCCAAAAAATACTTATGTTTCTGTTACCAGAACTTGTACGTTACCACATGGTTCGAATTATGAACAGACCGACAAAGGCTTGAATGACAATAAGAAGGCAAACCTTGGTTTACGTAAACCTGAGTTTCAAAAAGACGAGAATACGGACCAGTGCTGACCAATAATCCCAGCTTACTCGCCTCGAAGCTGGGTAACACATCGCGATCACAGTGGTTTCGGCCTGGTCTAGACTATAGTTTACATGAAACCCTGGTCTAGACCAGGGACAAGAATTCGGCCGATAGCATTTAGTCCAGGAAATATTGGTCGACCTCTGCAACCCCCCCCCCCCCGAGGACTTAACTACACCCCACTAAGTTTCTTCCTTAAGGTCTCCTCTAATTTTTTTCACTTGTTAACAAGAACAAAAAGTGGCCGCAGAGACTCCAGACAAGATGGCGTCCATCATGGCTGCCATGTTTTTTAAATGCACCAGGTCTCTTTGATAGCCGTTGTAGTAAAGATGATGTCGCATGACGTCTTGTTTTCCGATCGATTCGTTATGCTAATATATAACCCTTACAAATTAGCCAAAAATTCGACACCAGAATCCAATATGGCGGCCAAGATGGCCGCCGAAATGTGAAAATATGCTATTTTTCTGACATGTTACCACCTTTCGTTTGTCTCTGTGGGAAAATGTTGGCATGTTTGCGTCATTTTATACATTTATCATATATAGGAGTCATTGGTGACCACATGGGGTCCTTAATATACATTCATTGCGGGATATTTTTGTCCGATATCACGTTTTCCCAAATGCCGGTATAATAGGTCAAAGCCGAATCTACGTTAATAAAGCGATGTAATGTTTCGAATCAATGAATGTTATTGCTATTATAACAACACCCATGCATATATATGTGCAGGATATTCTCAAGCTAGGATTCCTCTTATACCTAAGTTGAGGATAATTTACCCAAATCCAAGATGGCGACCAAAATGGCCACCAGAAATAAAAAAACGCCGATTTTAACATCAGTGAACATTATTTTCATGACAACTCCACACCTGCTTACTACTGTGAGTTGGGAACACTTAGGCGAAGAACTTTCCTTGTATCGTATCCAAATAAAAGTCCCCCAAATCCAAAATGGCGCCCACAATGGCGGACAGATTATGAAAAATCACTGAAATTCCCTCATATTAACATCATTGGGCATTATTGTCGAGACAACTCCACCATGCTTACAATTGAGTTGGAAATACTGAGGTGAAGTAATTACCTTACATCTCATGCAAGAAATGGTTTTCCAAATCGAAGATGGCGGCCAAAATGGCGACCGAAATTTGAAAACAAGTCTACATTCCTTTACTTTCTTAGGATGGGCGTTATTGTTTCGCGATTTCTATCCACTATTACATGTTGATATGGAATAGTGACATGAAGTATTCATTAGGGTTTGGCAATTGATACTCACCGCCAAGATCGCTGCTAAATTGGCAGGCTAGAAATTGATAAGAAATCGATATTTTCACATATTAATTTCAACTTTTTGTCATAATATCGGTATGTATGGACGAAACTGTACATAAACCATCTACTAGTTCAACTTTAAGGTATCAAAATGCACAACATAGCTCGTATCCTTCTGGAAAGATGAAAAACCACAATTAATATAGCGATGTGGCATTTCGAAATCCAGTCTCCACTTAGCGCCGATAATGACCGTAAGCGTATGTTCGCCGAATAGTTATATCAGAACAATTACCTGATAACAGATTCTGAATTGCCATGTCATGTCCATAATTATCTGGACCAGCTTCCATTTCTTTGTCTGATAAATCTAGGTCGCTCACATCGACAAAGTATTCACCACTTCCTGGGAGTAGGGTCCCTCTAATCATAACGTTTCAAACAATTCATTTTTCGGTGTCTAGCTTACGATTTTAAATATTTGCTAACTATTATATTTGTGCGTCATCTTTTTCAGCAAATGCGTTTAAATAAAAGAATCATAAATTTATATATGTTGATTTTTTTTTCTTCTATTTTTTTGTTTGTTTTTATTTTATTTTAATGTTTTGAAGAAAAAAAATTCTTTTGTTTTTTTGTTTGTTTTGTTTTGTTTTTGTAAAAAAAAATTCTGGTTCTGTTTTTTGTTTGTAATTTTTTTTTTCGTCTTTACTGTTTTTTTTTTTCACTTTACGTTTAAAATAAAATTACTTAAAACATCAGTATTATTCTTGTTCAAAATACTGGAATAATCTACGTGAATGGGCGGTAAGAGTAATCCCCATTAAGAAGCATTCCAACGTCAATTTTATGAATACGCCGGGAGAGCCCTGCATCCCGCCCATGAGATGTAAGACGAAAATGAAAATCCGATGTGCCATTCACTGTTATGCCGGGTCGCCCATGTTCATCCACAGCAAATCACCGGGGTACACGCACGCATGATTGTTACAGTTATGATAGGTGACATTATATAAAACACAGTTACACTAGATCATTTCTAATGTCCAGTTAAAAGCCAGCTTGTGATTGCTCAAACTAATCACCATCGTGCGAATGACTGGCTTACAATCAAACTAATAATCCGCATTAGAGTTCTGCACCATAAATATATTCTCGAAACCAGACTTCGCTATTCTCGTCTCAGGATCAAGTCTCGGTTTATACAAAAATCTCAGACCAGGGGGGGGGGGACTAGTCTCAGTTGCAGACTATTACCTATAACACACATAATTATGGATTATATTAAATCTTGTCCAGTTCATATATAATTATAATCTTTACTCTACACGACATACAAATATAACACAATTACAGTTTGGTTAACATAAAGATAAATGCTTCCAAAAAATACTTATGTTTCTGTTACCAGAACTTGTACGTTACCACATGGTTCGAATTATGAACAGACCGACAAAGGCTTGAATGACAATAAGAAGGCAAACCTTGGTTTACGTAAACCTGAGTTTCAAAAAGACGAGAATACGGACCAGTGCTGACCAATAATCCCAGCTTACTCGCCTCGAAGCTGGGTAACACATCGCGATCACAGTGGTTTCGGCCTGGTCTAGACTATAGTTTACATGAAACCCTGGTCTAGACCAGGGACAAGAATTCGGCCGATAGCATTTAGTCCAGGAGATATTGGTCGACCTCTGCAACCCCCCCCCCCCGAGGACTTAACTACACCCCACTAAGTTTCTTCCTTAAGGTCTCCTCTAATTTTTTTCACTTGTTAACAAGAACAAAAAGTGGCCGCAGAGACTCCAGACAAGATGGCGTCCATCATGGCTGCCATGTTTTTTAAATGCACCAGGTCTCTTTGATAGCCATTGTAGTAAAGATGATGTCGCATGACGTCTTGTTTTCCGCTCGATTCGTTATGCTAATATATAACCCTTACAAATTAGCCAAAAATTCGACACCAGAATCCAATATGGCGGCCAAGATGGCCGCCGAAATGTGAAAATATGCTATTTTTCTGACATGTTACCACCTTTCGTTTGTCTCTGTGGGAAAATGTTGGCATGTTTGCGTCATTTTATACATTTATCATATATAGGAGTCATTGGTGACCACATGGGGTCCTTAATATACATTCATTGCGGGATATTTTTGTCCGATATCACGTTTTCCCAAATGCCGGTATAATAGGTCAAAGCCGAATCTACGTTAATAAAGCGATGTAATGTTTCGAATCAATGAATGTTATTGCTATTATAACAACACCCATGCATATATATGTGCAGGATATTCTCAAGCTAGGATTCCTCTTATACCTAAGTTGAGGATAATTTACCCAAATCCAAGATGGCGACCAAAATGGCCACCAGAAATAAAAAAACGCCGATTTTAACATCAGTGAACATTATTTTCATGACAACTCCACACCTGCTTACTACTGTGAGTTGGGAACACTTAGGCGAAGAACTTTCCTTGTATCGTATCCAAATAAAAGTCCCCCAAATCCAAAATGGCGCCCACAATGGCGGACAGATTATGAAAAATCACTGAAATTCCCTCATATTAACATCATTGGGCATTATTGTCGAGACAACTCCACCATGCTTACAATTGAGTTGGAAATACTGAGGTGAAGTAATTACCTTACATCTCATGCAAGAAATGGTTTTCCAAATCGAAGATGGCGGCCAAAATGGCGACCGAAATTTGAAAACAAGTCTACATTCCTTTACTTTCTTAGGATGGGCGTTATTGTTTCGCGATTTCTATCCACTATTACATGTTGATATGGAATAGTGACATGAAGTATTCATTAGGGTTTGGCAATTGATACTCACCGCCAAGATCGCTGCTAAATTGGCAGGCTAGAAATTGATAAGAAATCGATATTTTCACATATTAATTTCAACTTTTTGTCATAATATCGGTATGTATGGACGAAACTGTACATAAACCATCTACTAGTTCAACTTTAAGGTATCAAAATGCACAACATAGCTCGTATCCTTCTGGAAAGATGAAAAACCACAATTAATATAGCGATGTGGCATTTCGAAATCCAGTCTCCACTTAGCGCCGATAATGACCGTAAGCGTATGTTCGCCGAATAGTTATATCAGAACAATTACCTGATAACAGATTCTGAATTGCCATGTCATGTCCATAATTATCTGGACCAGCTTCCATTTCTTTGTCTGATAAATCTAGGTCGCTCACATCGACAAAGTATTCACCACTTCCTGGGAGTAGGGTCCCTCTAATCATAACGTTTCAAACAATTCATTTTTCGGTGTCTAGCTTACGATTTTAAATATTTGCTAACTATTATATTTGTGCGTCATCTTGAACTAGGAAGGCATATGGCCGATGACTATACAAGCTTACAGAAGGTCATCTCTATGTATGTGTCTCATACCCCATGGGATAACGACATGTACACCTGGCGAACCAGTTAGCTAGTCACTTCTCAATAGATGGTTCGTCAACTCACAAACATAGCGAACGCATTGGCATATGTGGACAACTTCGACAGTGTTTCGAATGTTGCTAGCTGTCTCATTACCTTAGACATATGTCTATCTGCTAAGGTGAAGACCCTAGTGTACAGACTACCCACACTTCTTAACCATTATCCGAAGCAAACTGTGTGACGCCCCGCAGTTGTCTCGTCGAATATCTCCCAGCAGAGAAGAACAATGCTCGCGGTGCTAGTTTGTGGACATGCGCCATGATAGTGGGAATGGAATGGGCCACGGTATACACCACCCCTACACCTGGTGCATGTTTAAGATATCGAACGTCATGCGTGTCGGTTTTATTTGGTGTGGTAAGATTGTATTTCCACATCCGTTTCGAAGCCTTTCTGATTCAACTACGTACACTTTTGTCTGGATAATACTATGCTAGCCTCCCTCAAAACAGTCGGATGGACTAAAGGATAATGTCTTTATATCATGAATGTTTGCGTGTTTTGTTATCCTCTCTCGGGGTTAGTGTCAGTATGTGGGCGGTATTATTCAAGAAAATGTCAGGACTGTGGTGCATGTATTTCACTATGTATTTAAAGATCAATTTACAGTCTCGATGGCAATGGCTGTGGGCGTTGGGAAACGCGACCTTTATGATCATATAGCTTTATATAATTATATAACTTTAGAATATAGTAGGTAATGTCTCATGTAGGAAAATGGTCGCAATGGTGATGTTACCAAGAAATCACTTGGTGTACCAACGTTTGTTGAACTGAATGCAAGAGCTCATCAACGTAAGATTCACACTTTTGTTGATGGCATTTGTACTTTCTTGAACCATACCACCCAGCGTGAGTATGACATATCAACCAACTATCAAAGGTATCGCCGTTAAGACTACACCCCAGTCTTGGTGGCGCTTATACAGCAGTAGCCAATGGCATACTCCTGGTCCAGTTGTTTAAGAACGGCTTCCAAACGGATGGGAACATACCATCTTAGCATACAAGGAAAGCAAAGCCACACATGAGATCCTGTCTGAATCTAAAACATAACAAAATAAGGGGCGGTGCAGTCATGGTCCAATTTCATTTCCACTATCATGACACATACCCACAAACTAGCACCGTGTGTATTGTTGTCATCTGCTTGGATCTGTTCGGTGAGACGATTGCTGGACACCAACAAGCTTGTTCTTATGATCATGTTCAAGGAGTTTTGGTATATTATGCATTGTGGTCTTCTACGCCTTAGCAGAAATGCATCCGTCAAATGTCGGGCTTTCAACATTCGAAGCCATATACAGAAGTTGTCCGGGTACGTCAGTGCATTAGATGAGTATGTGAATTGATGAACCATATGAAGTGGCTGTTTGGGAAAATCACCAGGTGTACACGTCGTTATCCCCATTAGGTCACCAAAGCTGGCAATACGCAGATAGATAGGTCCTTCTGAAAGCTAGTATACGCATCGACCGAATACCTTTATAGTGTATCGCACAAGATGACGCATATACCCCATAAGTAGCATCTGAATTATACCATAAGCTATACCACGAATGAAGCTCGCTAAGAATTCCAAGCTTTCGAAACAAACACGTGAGCTGGACACCGGCATATGTATTGTTTGAAACATTCCGATTAGTGGCACCCTTCTACAAAGAAGAGTAGTGAACTGTTGTTGTGAGTGAGATAGATTAATCTGACGAAGAGACGGAAACGAGTCTAGATAATGCTGAATGTGGCAATTCAGAATAAGCTCAGGTACTGTTGTTTTGATTCTTGGAAGTCATAATATGACTATTCGGCGCACCCATATACGGTTACGGCCAGTATGAGCCCTTAGTGGAGAATGGATTTTGAAATGCCACATCGCGATTGTGGGTTTTCATCCTTCCAAAAGGCTACGACTTACATTGGAACTAATAGATGGCTTATATTATGTACCGTTTCGTTTATACAAATCAATATTATGACAAAAAGTTGAAATTAGTATGTGATAATATCGGCTTCTTTTCTTGCCAAACCCTAATGAATACTTAATATCAATATTCCATATCAACATGTAATGGTGGGTAGAAATCGCGAAACAATAACGCCCATCCTAAGAAAGTAAAGGAATGTAGGCGTGTATTCAAATTTCGGTCGCCATTTTGGCCACCATCTTCGATTTGGAAAACCATTTCTTGCATGAGATGTAAGGTAATTACTTCACCTCAGTATTTCCAACTCAACTGTACGCATGGATGGAGTTGTCTCGGCAATAATGCCCAATGATGTGAATATGAGGGAATTTCTGTGATTTTTCAAAATCTGTCCGCTATTGTGGGCGCCATTTTGGATTTGGGGGACTTTTATTTGGATATGGTACAAGGAAAGTTCTTCGCCTAAGTGTTCCCAACTTTAAATAGTAAGCAGGTGTGGAGTTGTCATGACAATAATACTCACTTTATTTCTGGTGGCCATTTTGGCCGCCATCTTGGATTTGGGTAAATATTCCTCAACTCAGGTATAAGAGGAATCCTAGCTCGAGTATCTCCTGCAAATATATATGCATGGGTGTTGTTATAATAGCAATAACATTCATTGATTCGAAACATAACATCGCGTTATTAACGGAGATTCGACTTTGACCTATGATAACGGCATTTGGGAAAACGTGATATCGGACAAAAATATCCCGCAATAAATGCATGTTATGGACCCGATGTGTTCGCCAATGACTCCTCTATATGATAAATGTATAACATGACGCAAAAATTCTAACATTTTCCCAGAGACAAACGAAAGGTGGTAACATGACAGAAAAATAGCATATTTTCACATTTCGGCGACCATCTTGGCCGCCATATTGGATTCTGGTGTCGGATTTTTTGGCTAATTTGTAAGGGTTGTGTATTAGCATAACGAATCGAGCAGAAAACAGGACCGCGTGTGCTATCATCTTTACTATAATGGCGATCAAAGAGACCTGGTGCATTTAAAAAAAATGGCCGCCATGATGGACGCCATCTTGTCTGGAGTATCTGCGGCCACTTTTTGTTCTTGTTAACAAGTGAAAAACATTAGAGGAGACCTTAAGGAAGACAATTAGTGGGGTGAAGTTAAGTCCTGGGGGGGGGGGGGGGTGCAGAGGTCGATCAATATCTCTTGGACTAATTTACAACTATAATTATATACAAATCTAAAAATTGTCTCTATTTATGCCAAACGGGTAGTTTTAATTTAAAAGCAAATAAATTTAATTTAATTTTGTTTATTTTTTTCGGTTGAATTAAACCAGGCATACAATTTAAACAAAAACTCGTGTAAAACCTTATGATCCAGCGGAAGCAAAATATGTTATAAAATGTGGATAATATACTAAATTTTTTTTTAATTCTCTGAACATTAGACATGAACATTCTTTGTTGCCGTAAATGAATACAGAGCCATACACGAAATTATGTCGCATTTGACAAATTTTAAAACTGATGCTCGTTTCCATTTGACAGTTAAATCACCTTAGCTCAAAGGTGCCTATCCCATTCAATTCCAATGGTCAGGTGACGTCATGTGTACCAATTTCCATACATAACGTCTAAGCTGATAATAAACGCTCTTTATTGATCATATATCATAATATACAAAATGCGTACAAATTGTCCTACATATCGTTTAAACTTAACGGCCTTTATTGTCCATATATGATGACCCCCCCCCCCCCCCATTTAGGGTCAGTGGCACTTATTAAATTGTATCCATATGCCAGCGACCAGACTCCAACCATCCTATAATTAACATTGTTGATTAGTGCCCCTGTAAGTCGTCTGAGAGCAAGGGCACGTACCTCATGACAATATCGGGTCAAGTTAAATGTGTACTATTTTCCCTCGCATATCTTCTAAGATGATAATAAGTGCGCACTTAACTTAGTCAATATTATTGATTAGTCCCTATTTAAGTAATATGATGTTTAAGTCGCCCAATGCATGGCATTCCTCTGCTCAATTGAAACTTTTGTAACAAATATATATCTAATTAATTATTTAATTAAAATAACCATGAGTGCCCCTTTAATTATTCAGATGTCGACGGCATTTACCCATGGCACTCCCCGTGTCAACTTTCTCATGTCTACCCATTTTCTGCTTCCAGGGTCCAGCCATTTAAATTAAATTAATTATGAGAGCCCCTTTAAATCATGCGTTGTCGGCGGCATCTATCCCCCGACACTCACCGGGTCAATTTATCCTTCATCTCCAGTCGGTTGGTCATCCAGAGCCACAGAAAATACACACCATTGAATTTTATTAGTATATATTTCCCCAATATATGTTTCTCTAAATATTTCATAAAAAACTCGAAACGAATTTTAGGATGGGGAGTACAGTATACAATTTATTCACAGTAAATTTGTTCAATATAGAAGAAGCAATAATTTGAGCTAAATGTGACAATTTTGAGCGCAATATTAAGCGCGCGATATCGCAATATTAAGCGCGAAATATTGTGCGCTAAAATATCGCGCTTAATATACCACTTCTTTTGAATGGTACTCTACCGTTCTAATGAAGCGGCATGGCTCACCGACGGGGATAATATTGTAAATATGAAAGAGCTTACAGACTCATGCCATTAAACGCTATATAAACCATGACACTTACTAATATCATCATGTGACGGCTGGTGCCGAGGTTTTGTTAAACACACAACAAACAAATCCAATCTTAATATATCTGAGGAACATTTACTTCAATATGAAATACCTTTTAAAATTAACGATCGCATTTTGCTAATACGATTTTTTGGAAAACATTTTTATGAATTTTCCCGTAAAAATGTAATTTATAGTTGGAAAATCGGCACGCCCTTACATTTGGCATACTTTCATATCCGTATAGGTTCCAAATATGCCGAGAACAAATTTGAGCGCAAAAACGGCATAAAGGAGTACCAACGGACGCATCGACCACAAACACAGTCGACATATCGACCCAAGGCGCCGTTAGGGTGCACGTATACCACAAACACTGTCTAAAACGCCGGATAATGATTACTTAACGAATACGTCACCACATAAATTGATATTCTCATTTATAACCGTTACCGTAAAATAAATCAGTAACACATTTACATTCCGTATTAGAGCGAACTAATGGACGACGAACAATTCCATATAATGGTGAAATGAATGAATAGCTGGGATTGATGTTACCAATGACAATGACACGTTTACGTTCAGTATTAGAGCAAAATAATGCACGACTGAGTATACTGCGCGGCTTCATCACAAAATACCGACTCTCAATAGACAGCTCGAATTGTCATAACCGATACCAAATAAAGGGAGATTGTTGCCATTATACAATAGATGGGCTTCCGTATAATGTTCTTTGAGAGGGTCTAACTATTAGGCTTTACTTCGAGTATGTATGCTGTATCAACGTATACAAATGACAATACAATCCATTTCGAACGCCTTCACGTGGTTAGAGTTCAGTTATAGTCTGGGTAGTCAGTGAGGCCACAATTAACCGGTTCCCCGGCAACTGTGATGACATAATGCTTTCGCAATATTTAAAAAAAAAATTCAAATATGTTTATTCTCATTAAACCATATACAAATACAGTATTTGAGAGAAACTAATAAAGTGAAATACATGTAATGAATATATATACATAATACGGACGTGTTATTGGTATCTCGAGGTGTATGGTGATTTTTCGTCATTTGGCTGCATAACGTTATCCTTATTATACATTGAGAGAGACTGTAAAAGTGACACATCAAGCCAGTTTGATCCTAATATGGGAGAAACTTTTGATATAATATATATATATGGTCATATATGTTTGACGTGCACGGGTCTGAGACAGTCTCGCCACATTTCTTCTTTAGTATAATTATATGGATCAGTTTTGACGCAGAACTCTGTTATATAGGAATATACACGTATGATTCAGGGGGGGGGGGCTCATATCGAACATGTTGACAACACCTGAATGTTTGAATTGACCCATTAGTCGATGCACGCTGCCGCCCCTTGATAAGTCTTCATACTAATACCCCGTTATGTAGGCTGGTCCAGCTGAGTTGTTATCATGTTGCTGGAGCAAAATCGTGTTGTTCAGTATATTAACGACCAACTAATCTGAAGACACATGTTAACCAATCCAGAAAGTTCCCCATGTGGTCCCCGATGAGAACGATGGCGTCTAAGACTATGAAAATGTTCCACCATGTATGTAGTTAAGAATAGGACCATGAGCGTGGAGTTCATTATTCTGAGAGTCGGAGGAATAATGACCACCATATCCTATATTTGATCTCATCTAGTGTCACTACATGACCATAACATACTATTGGAAGTGCCATGGCAAAACCAAAAAATGCCAAGTCAAAAGGGGTGATAACTCAACTTAAAGACGTCAAACCAATCTCGTAATCGCAGATGCGCAGGTTGCCATGACAGCATGTTCACCCGAAAACCCGGTTGTAGTATGTTGTAGGTAGATAATATGCTTAGAATCGCCAAAGATTGTGTCCGAATTTAAACCTGGTTTAAACCTACATTGGTGATCCAGTCAAACCAGGTCTAAGGGGGCGTTTTTGTCGTTCAGTTGCCAGCTAATTGACAACTCTATTCGGTGATGTCAGCATGCAGTCAAACTACCCTGTTACCAATCGGACCAAATGGCATGCCGATATTACGCTTATTGACACGCCATTAATTATCGCGAATGCGTGCACGCTCATGGGATTTATCCGATATCTGGCAAATGGCATGTCTCTCAACACGAGTCTCACGTGCTGTTCATCACTTTGTGATATATTTTCTGCAGTATGCTTTACCTGAAAAGACAAAAGTTTGTGTATTTACATGTATATATGTTTATATAAAAGAGTATAGGATCTGTTTATCTATCTGTCTGTCCGTCTGTCTGTTCGCAACTTTTCTCCCAGACCACAAACCGATTTCAATCAAATTAGGTGTGGTGACTCCGGGTAACCAGTCGGATGGTATAACAGCGTCAGGTTTTCAACATTTTGATTTAAAAATAAGACAAATTTAATTGTTTTTAAAAAGAAGAAAGAAAGGTGTTGTTAAATTGAGTAAGGAGTTGAATCTGACGCTGAATAAAAGCTCCACAATCTAGTCAATCCTTGACCAAGAGGTCAGTCAAGTAAAAGCAAATTGCTTATGAGTACACACCAGAAGCGACATCTGATCTGTTGGAGTGGGCAACCAGAGGGACAGGTTTTAATAAAGAAATACATTACATGCGTTGCTTTTTTCAATGATATACATTTGTCGTCATGCTGAAAACCAAAGAATTCACAGGCTTTGAACTGGTGTAATATTGCGGGAATTTATGGACGTAACCATAGTATAGCTTTGTGGTATGATCCACACCAAAAGTAGTTATCAAATTTGAACCATAAAGAAATATAATTTTAGGATTGCAAACAACACCCCGTGTACCTGGTATCACCAACCCGAAAGGTATCACCAAACCAGACTGAATTGGAAAGAATTTTCACGCATATGCATGTAATATGCAAATATCGTGTTTATCATCGTAAAGCAGACAAGCAACACAATATGTGTGCGTCCATACGAAGCAGGCATATTTACCCACCCGATGTCAGTCGGTTAACCCAGATCTAACCATTGACCAATTTTTAGGGAATTATATCAATAGTTTTTTGTTTGTTTTGCTCTCTCAAATTGTCAAGAAAATCTGTTCACCAATATAATCCCCGGCCTTCCACACTGCCGACAATGTGTCGGTATATAATTGAATTTGTCAAAGAAGCATAGGATTGAACAAATATTTAAAAGCACGTGTCATTCTCAATATGGCGGGACCCCTATCGATCCAGATAGATGTCAAAGTCGTGGATCAAGATGTCGCTAACACCGGATCTTCTGTGCAGTAAATATCCATAGTACTGCTAGCGTTCTGTTGAGTTTTCGCGTGTTTTCGTGTGTAGCTGAGACTAATGATTTGGACTACGTATCTCATCTGAATATGAATTCCATTTTCGAATCATGTATACACATCTATTATGGATGAATTAATTAAATTAATTGAACATCCATCTCAGCAGTCGAATTTGCTCAATAAAATAGGCGAATGAAAGATATCAGTTTAGTAGTATCCAAATCAGGTTTCTATTGAGACCCAATATGGCGAAATGATACGATACGATGATGGGTATATAGGACAGTCATGTTGTCAGCACAGTTACTACCACATAGTAAGGAGGTTATCGTGCCCATGCATACAGAATGAAGCTACTTCATCTTACTTGCCATGGATTACATTTTGTCATCAGAGACAGGGTTTTCTGGGATTTTAATTTTTGTGTTTGGGGTATCGCGCCCAACCTCGATCAAACCGTTCATCTGGGAGACAAATCTGTATATCCATGCATTTTTCGGGCTACGTCCGAAGTCAATATGTTCTCTTAGTCGGGTTTTTTTGGCTCAATTCTAAAGGTGGTGTATTACTCTGGCAAATCGTGTGGAAAGCATGACCGCCTATATGAAACATTCTGTACTATATACTATAGTACGGTGCATATCAAGCAAAATGGCCGCCATGATCTGAGATGACGAATCCGGCACCAATGATACGATTCTAAGCAAATTATGGGCGAACAATGACAAATAAGCCTACAATGTGAAATATGTACATAATGTGATTATTTGTTTCTGAAATAAGCCGATATTGGAGTCTTACCATTATATTATTTCGTTTCATGACGCTGGCCAGAGTGCAAACATATGTTAAAGAGAGTACACCTAAAAAGTCGTGAGTTGGCGTATTCGTGTCATTGTCCGCACATAATCTGCATAGAATCGCCATAATATGAGTCGCTAATGAATTGACATGCAGACAAACAGTTATTCCGCAGTCAGGAAGGCGAGGACCAACAATGTTCAGTGCATAGGTACGGGAAGTGGTGACTTTTTTCTTTATCTATTTAAAAATTCAGACAAATGTATATTCATGTGACTAAACATAAAAATAGTTTGTGTCAGAGTTCTCGTGTTATATCTTAGCCGAATCTTCAGTAATTAATATCACCTTTCAACATCGAAAGTGTTTCAGAAGAACGCGCCCATTAATTATTGCGCTTAGAATTATATAGAGTTCTAAGAAAACGTCAGTTCTCTTTGCAATTTATAAGACAACCTAGAGTCAAAATAGTACTATCGTATGATTGTACGTATAGTACACATCTTTTCGTCATTATTGATACACCGATATATAACTGTGTGTGTGTTTGTGCACAAATTTATATGTTGACTTCTATGCCTATTATTACTATAAATGAATAGTGTTATATATAGCAATGATAGTGCTATTATATTTATTTATTTATAATGTGTTTATTTATATTTATTTATAAAAGTGTGTATATGTTTATATGTGTACCATGTTATATGTAAATAGTATACACATGTTATCTCGATACCTATGTATTATAAAATAGGTCAATAGAATAAAGAATTGAATTGAGTCATCATCGAAATGATCTTCCAACACCCTATAATAGCACACGGGTAACGATCTTTAGTATAGGTTAAAACCAGCCCTTGTATTAGCTGGTATTTGCTTCAGTTGCCAGATCATCTGATCCCGTATAAGGTGAAATGTAGAACAGCCAACCACCGACTCCCCGTCGAAAAGGAGCGGTGGCGAAACAGTATACATTGTAATACCTGTGAACAGTGCGGTAACGGGATAGGTGACGAGTATCATCTCCTACTGATATGCGACGAATTTAGATATACATGTATCCGTGAACAGTACATTCAAAAATACTATTGGCTATCTCCAACGCGAGAAAAGATTTATGGTGTGATAACTATAGACAATATATCGCTCCTGAAGAGGGTGAGTATATTTCTAAAATTAGCCTTCAGAAAATTGAGATAATAACTTACAACTATACTGATGATCTGGCATTGACTGCATTTACATCTATACGTAATTATTCAAGTTACTATATATATATATATCACTATTTCTGTGAGTCGATCGACAGATAGATCCGTGATTTTAATAATGAATATAAAACTTATTCACTGCTCACTTTCATTTGGAATATGCACTCGAATATCAGTGGAATTTGAAGTGGAACTGCTTGAAGATACTGAAATGGATTTCAACACTGTTTTCATTTTCTTGGTGCGAATGCACTTGTGGGAACAATTGTTTATCACGATTTCGATCTTTGGATTCCGAAGTGTAGCGTAACCAAAAATGTTTCCCAGTTGGTGTTGATCCTGCAAATTCACTGAGCTGGAATTTGATGTCGATAACACATTGGTGGTCTGTGTTTTTGGTGATGAATTTTGTGTTATCTGACTCTGCACTGGAACTGAGACAATTATTTTGGTGTAAGGTGAGTAACCCAAAACGTGCACTTCGAATTACGTAATTCGGAACGTGCGAGGTTGGGACAAATAGTCCGTCATCTCGGGGAGTAGGATAAACCTCTGGGAGTAGGATAAACCTCGGGGAGTAGGATAACATCGTGGCACTTCCGGGAGTGGGGATACGATTATTATTTTGGCAGAAAAAGTTACTGAAAATATAATAAACTATTTTATTGAATAGAAAGGACACAAAATTATGAACAAATCAGAAGAGACATTTAGGTTCACATCAATTCGATCAATGAGGAAATTTAAATAACTTTCGTTGAAATCGACATGGTGACATGTTATGAAAGAAATGAACATTATAAAATGAACACGCTTCTTCATTATAGTGTATCAAGCTCAGAGTTCCACAGCGTCAAGAAATATATTGGTTAATTTGAGTAAGACTCTCGACAACATAGAACTATTTCCACTGTTCAGTATGCTATAATATTTTTTACCGAACGAACAGTTTCTTATGTTTTATTGGGGTTTAAAACCGTGAGGTGGTGAACCTGTGTGTTTAGATTATGAATCTTGGATTTCTTAGATACCCGGATGTTAACCTGATATATTTGACATGTACAGTTTACTGGTAGAAGACGATTGTTAATCAAGACTACCGTGGTGTACGATTGCCCTCATGTTTCACGAAATAACGATTTAGTCTATGGGCTATTTGGCAAATATGAGCCCGTTGGTACCAATTTGCGGACAAATTGCCATTGTGTTTTTTCGAAATATTGGTATGTCTTGTCTTAGAAAACGCATGACAGCAAATTAGATTGCACAGCTTAATTCAGCAAATGTGTGCCGAAGTATAACTACCATTACAAGAATAAAAAGTGTCTACATATTGGGGGTAGGATTAATAAAGTGTCTATATATTGGGGGTAGGATTAATAAAGTGTCTATATATTGCGGGTAGGATTAATAAAGTGTCTATATATTGGGGGTATGATTAATAAAGTGTCTATATCTTGGGGGTAGGATTAATAAAGTGTCTATATATTTATTGGGGGTAGGATTAATACAGTGTCTATATATTGTGGGTAGGATTAATAAAGTGTCTATATATTGGGGGTAGGATTAATAAAGTGTCTATATATTGGGGGTAGCATTAATAAAGTGTCTATATATTGGGGGTAGGATTAATAAATTGGTCCTTTTTGCACTTCCTTGTAAATTAAGAACGCAATATGTTATCTCTAATATATATGGTATCGTCGACATAGTGTAAGTTACTGTGCAAACACTAGTCTCAAAAGATGCTATGGTGTAAACCGATTGGTACATATTGCTTACGATCTTAGTTCAAGGGTACATCTAATTGCTGTCAGAATACATATACTCAGTTTCTTCTTCCAAAACCCCGTACATTATCTGCTTGTAATAGACCCTGTTCTATGTAAATAATCTGCTTAGAATTACCTCATTTTGAGTCCATAATGTGATGAAAATGAGAGCATTTTAGTCACATTATCGACTCATGATGAGTCGATTCGAAGCAGATTATGTGCGCACAATGAACACATAAGCCAACTCACGACTTTCCAGATGTACGCTCTTTAACATGTGTTTTCGCTGTGGCCCGCGCCATAAAACGAAATAACGGCTATGACTCCATTATCTGAATTTTAGAATAAAATAAAATAAAATAATCAAATTTATGTACCTATTTCACACTATATGCCGATTACGTGCGTATTTGCGCGAGGATATGTTGCTATACTATTGATATACATGTATTCGTGTGTGTCCGTGAGTTATTGCATTTGAGGTAAGGTGTCCGCTTTACCGCATCTAAATGAAACATCGCTGCCAGTCCAGTTAAATAGTTATGAAGAGTACCATATTAATTTGACCCCATAAACGACTTCAGCCCAATATTCGAGAACAAAAATGGACGAGGCTATTGAGCTGGGACGGCATTGTGTGGCATTATACGGATATTAATTAGTTCAGGGTGGCCATTATGCTTAATTCTGGCAACCGAGGCGAGAGATTTCAAAATTAGGTCCAATGGTAAACAAACGTTATGGAGGTCCCTTCGCAGGGAAAACCATATACGCAGATGACGCTGGGCAGTCGCGTAATTTTGTCACGTAATATGATAGACATAAGTGAAGTTGAAGACGGGCATTGACACATACATGTACAGCTTATGAAAGTGTACCCTTTTGGTACTAGTTTTGTTCTTGTTTTATTAATTAGCAGGGGTACCCGGCTTTGCTCGGGTGAAGAATGCGTAATTTATTTGTGGACCTTCAAGTCATTTTAAATAAGTATTAGTCAACTGGGTAAACAGCACCTATTACATGACTCTCCGGATAAAGTTATATACATAATAAACTTATAATAAACGCTCTTTATTGTTAATTATTAGTGCTTCTTTAAGTCATTAAATTTCAGCAGCACATATCCCGCGACATTCCTTTTGTCATTTTACGTGTGTGCACTATATCGTCTGGGCTATTGATAAACGTTCTTTATTGATGAAATAATGTATAAGTCCCCCTTTAAGTCATATGTGGTCAAAGGGCCTATCCCATTATAATTCCCTGGTCAGTGACTCACCTGTACGAATGTTCATACATATATTCTAAGCTGATAAGAAACATGTATTGCTCACATATTCCCCTTTAAGTTGTCTGAGGTCAACGGAATCTATATCATGACACTCTACTGGGCAATTTATCCCCGTATTTCAATATTCATCCACCAGGTTGCAACCATTTTGGGTATATAGTTAATTACTTAGTTAACTGTTCGGTCTCGAGCCAATATATATGTTTAATAATTAATAGTGCCCCTTTAAGATATCAGAAGTGGACGGGACCTATTTAGTAACGCTCCTCGCTTTGCTCATATATACATATGTCCAGCCGTTTGGTCGCTTATAAACCGACAAACATACGAACAAAACAGTTTTATTAGTATAGATGAATATGTAATTTACACTACATTGTACATGTATATACATTGTGTTACTGTTATCTTGGTTTACATGTTATGGTGCCAAAGATTCTGTGCTCATTCGCATATTTTTAACAGAAAATACGGATATGAGCGGTAGCTTGTACACATGTTTATATCTTGTGTGACTCTTTACCAGAGTTGTCCATCTTATAAATATTCTTGTATATCGGTAAATTAGACAATCCGTGTCAATATTGACGGAAACTACGGAGAATGAAGCAGCATGGAACATAACAAGGACATATAACGAACTTTTATTCAGTTATCGAACAAACTGTTGTATCATACTATACATGTCAATATATTGGGATTCGGGTTACTGCCGACATATATCAGCATGTTCTCTCGGAAATCCGCACACTGTCTGCTTGTTTTAGGTTGGTAATCTGCTGAGAATCGCTTAATTTTGAGTAGATAATGTGCTGAAAATGAGAACATTTAGGTCACTTTATCGACTCATAATTAGCCGATTCTAAGCAGATTATGTACGCACAATTATACATATAAGCCAACTCACGACTTTTCATGGGTACGCTCTTTAACATGTGCTTTCAATGTGGCCCGCACTATAAAACGAAATAACGGACATGACTCGAGTATCTGTTAATTTAACATTCAAATAATCACAATATGTACCTATTACAATATATAGGTCGATTATGTGCGTATTTGCACGAGAATATGTTAAACATATCCTCGCGCAAATACGCACATAAATCGACATATAATGTGAAACAGTTACATAAAGTAATTATTAGATTCTGAAATAAGCAGATAATGGAGTCATAGCAGTTATTTAGTTGTATGGCTGGGGTCACAGTGAAAACACATGTTAAAGAGCGTTCACATGGGAGGTCGGGATTGGCTTATGTGTGTGATTGTCAGCAAATAATCTGCTTAGAATCGCCTCATTATAAGTTGATAGAGTCGATAATGTGACTAAAATGCTCTCATTTTCAGCACATTATCGATGAGGCGATTATAAGCAGTGGCTGGTTGTCAAACTGGATCCCTTAGACGGCTTCGAAAATAAGCATACTCCTTCGATTCTAGAACCCATGCACATCCACGACAAATTAAACATACAATAATTATGTTCAAACTCAACCTGATTTGACACATTAATTTAGAGCCCATTTCCAACGATGCTTTGGTAGAATGCATATAAGTGTCGTATATACAATAGAAAACAAAGCATGGGTTTGTGTGCGGTATTTCATTTCGACAAACATAAGAAAGGGTGTCTGCTTGAGTGCAAATACAGTCTGCGGACCGCGGTCGGTCTCTGGTTATCGTTGACCAATCGATGTGAAATTCCGTGAGTCATCAGTCACAGTAATGCCAAATTGTGACTACATTGGCCGATTTACCTAACAGACACACCCACACACACACATACGACGGGTTAAACATACATATATAGATATACATATATATATAACAACGAAACAATATATCATCTATTGTCAGATTGTACAGTGTCAACACAGTATTGACAAACCTCGTAGTAGAGAGAAGTAGTATAGAAGGATAAAAGTGTAATGTCATTCTGTGTACTACAATATAACACACATATATATCATTTCAAAATGTGAGGCTGTCAACCATCATATAAAACCTATGTTGCAAATTTCAAAAGGCATTGACATAATGGGGGCCCCGGTGGCTCAATCGGTTATGGGTAGAACTTCAAGCCGTTTCGCCCTCCAGCGCTGGCGATGAGTGTTCATATCCATATCTTTCCATGATGGACTTTGCAACTCGAAGTCGTTATCTGGTGGAGTTTCTTGCCGATGGCCGGTGGTTTGTCGCACATGGTCGACGTTTTATCAGCCATTGAAATCACGGTTATATTAGCCATAAGCGTGCGGATTTCACCCAACACTGAAACTAGCAATGTCATGATATGGCCTTAGTTGTCGAAAGCGATATTAAACCCCAATCAATCATATAAATACTGATATATGTTCATGATACTTAAATAATAGCAAGCTTTATGCATACATGAAACCTGTGGAAATAATAAGTCTATTAAATGAATAATTGAGGCAATACCTTCTCAAAACTTTCTCAACATAAAGGACAACTTACATTTTTTAACTCAACCACAATGACCAACACTGTATAATACTATCAGTAAAACTGAGAGTACTTGCCTCATTCTATGTAAATACATTTAGTATATTGCAGATGTAAGATATTGATGGGTTTCACACACAAACACACACCCTCACACTCACACACACCCTCGCACACACCCTCACACACACACCCTCACACACAGATATATTCATATATATATTTATGTATTGTATGATGCTATTGCTAATATGCCAATGGTGATTTTATAATGCGGATGGCGGTGATTATATTGATAATTGTGATGGTGATACTGGTGATGAAGATGTTGGTGCTGATGATCACTGATGATTATGACTTTGTTAAGGACAATAATGGCTATGATGACGACGACGATGATGATGGTGATGATGATGATTATGTTGCTGATGGTAATGATGCCGATTATAGCTCCGCTGACGATGACAGTGATTGTGATGATGATTAGGTTCGGTTCCAATCGACTGTACAGATATAGAATAAGTTAATAGATCGTAATTTTGTATATACTTTAAAGGTTTATCTAGGGTTTCTTGTAACGTGCTTATTGTTGAACTAGCTGAAACAGGATCCCGAAAACAGGCTCCCCCGGAACCTTTATTCAGCGTCGGAGGGGCCACTGGAGGGGACAGTGGCCCATTTCTGCGTTAGGTTCCTGCTGCCCTGTGTGGAATTCTCGCACATTTGGACCTAAATATTCACATATGTTCATATTCAACTTTTTATTTTATTCTGAAATAGTGAGCTTATTTTAATTTCGTTTGTGTGTGTTTTTTAAATTTATTTAATTAAATTGTTATATTCCTAATTTTGAAAATTACGCTGATATAACCTCCGCGAGTGTAACCCAACTCACCACACCAAATTTGGTTGAAATCTGTCCACGGGTGTTGGAAAAAATCCGGATACAGACAGGCAGACAGATCCTACTCTTTTAAATATACAGATGATCGATGTCTCATTTATTTTTACTATTGTTTTCTAACATTTGTTTTCAACGGAATAAAGCAAAACAATTTTGTCAAACCACTTCTATACCAAACTTTCGTTGACGAGAAGTTATCGTACGGTAGGTCGCTTGTTGAACTTATTATCTGAATATTTGACACCAATGTGTAGGAATGCTTCTGCATTTATGTTTTATGTTCGTCTGGGTGTTGTCTGCTCAAAAATGAATAATACAATGATAACTGTTAATTGATGTGGAACTCAATTTAGTAACGAAATATTGTTAAGTAGAGTGTGCAACTTGTTGTAAGTGGAAGTCTGGAACCACGAATACATCATTCACATGTACATGTAGCATCATTAAGTCAATGCTTTGGTCGTATGTGTGCTACCAATAGCAAGCGAATTTAAGGCATAGTCAGGTTATTTTTAATTTCAATAACATTTATCAAATGTTATTAATTCACTTTCACCTAGAGGTTATAGTACACCAAATATAAAAAGTTACAACCCCCCCCCCTTGGTGTGCTGTCACCCACACTCAAGTCAGCATAAAATCACATCTGGCAGCTGAATGGTTGATTATGATTGGGATAAAATTAATGCTAAAACAAGAAAAAATTAAAGCCACCATGAAATATTATACCTAGATGAATATTGATCCAGAGTGGGCGAAATAATTAACCTGGCATTTAATGGGGGTATGTTTGAAAATTTGGTGATGATTTTTTGGGCGGAATTATGGAAGTATCAAAGGCGGTACATTTAAAGACGGAAAAGGCACACGGACCTATTAATTTGGGTCATTTTGGGTAGGAAGAGCCATTCTTCAAAATTGACTAGGTTAGAAAGTTCCAACATTCATAAGGAATCGAGCATAGCCCCGGACATTAACACTGTCGCCTATTGAGAATAATTGGTGTACCGTAACTTAGAATGACTTTCGCAGTGGATTCATCAATAGAGTGACCTCCCCTACATTGCAATTCACAACCTCACTCGGTACATTCCTACTCGACTTTCAAGGAACATGCCACTAACCAGAAAGAGTAGTACATATGCGATTTATCTATACGTATACCCTCCATGCATATAATCCATTTAAATGCAACCAGTATGTGAAACATAATTATATATCCGTGCATTGTGTAAGAAATCGTGACCGCCTATCATACCATCTATTCATCTTTAAGGGGTGATAGTAGGACAGTCTAGCCCGATTATGCCACCCCTCGGATATACAATACAATATTTGTAAAATGTATTGGCATTAATATGTGTATATTGAAATAAAATATCCTATCCTATCCTACATGGAATGACTTTCGCAGTGGATTCATCTTTGTTGAAATCGACTTCCTGCAATCGAATGAAGCACGTTTGTAAATATAACGACAACCTGGTGATCAGAATAAACATGGCAGCAGGGTTTGCGCTGCCACAATAATTCACATTTGGCATAAAATATTTTCATATGGCAAATTTGTTGGCAAGTCACTTTTAATTCCTCAAGAAAGTTTAAACATTATTGGTCAATCACTACCATTCATTTCAGTAGACTCGTACAATATAATTATATTTGTGGTATTTTATATTGTTTAGGAACAGTTAACAGCTATAGAGTATATTTACTAACTAACTGCTTTCTTATCAATATCAAAAGTCGTTCAAATCGCGAATTTCGAAAGACAGGACTCGAATGTTGCAGAAAATGATGCTATCAGGGATAGTATTTAGCAAATTCTAAAATAATTTGGCAAAAAATAAATTTCATTTGGCAAATAATTTGGCAAAAGTAAATTTCGGTTCAGTGCGTACCCTGCATGGGAGATATGTTCATTCGAGTAGCAGATATATTGTTGGACTTTATGCTGCATCTGCGGACCAACTCGCTCACCAGCGCGGGCGTTGTGGAGTCAGTACCCGGTGTCGCTGAATTTGTGTATCCCATATCGCTATCTGGGGGAGTTGCCAGTTAGTCGCCGATGGTCGTTGGTTTCGCACATCACAATGGGTCATTCTTCCAGCCAATGAAATCACCGCTAGATTTACCTTAGTGCAGGGACTTTCGCTAACAGCCTGTTATCAAGAAATTCCGCACATTATCTGCTTATAATAGACATGTTTTAGGTTGATAATCCGCGATATCGAGTCGTATTGATGCGATTCTAAGCATATTATATGCGCACAATGACACACATAAGCCAACTCACGACTTTTCATGTGTACGCTCTTGAATATGTGTGTTCATTGTGGCCCGCGCCATAAAACGAAGTAATGGACATGACTCTATTATCTGCTTATTTCAGAATCGAATAATCACAGTATGTACTTCTTTCACCTTTTATGTCGATTATGTGCGAGGATATGTTGATAAAACTGGCAAAGTCGTGATATAGCCCTGGCTGTTGAAAGCGACGTTAAACACCAATAAATAAATAAATAACAAATGAATTGATGATGGTTCACAGTGGTGATAGTCACTTGACTCTATAGTATTTAGCAAAGGTCACATTACTACTTTCCACAACGAGTGCGTTCATGCAAATACGGTCTGAATTTCATCTGCCTTCTTACAGGAGTAGAAATATCCACGCCATGTTTCCCAGTGCAATCATTGAGCACAAATACATGTTTTTGGTTTGATGCCAAGGTACAAACCGTTAAGTGTGTTAAATGCAAAATATTTTTTCGCAGAACAGATTTTCATAATGTCTGCTATCATGGAATCGGTTGCAGGCATGGCTTGATTTTCATCTCTGTTCGTCTATACGAGTAATAGTATCCACGCCATGTCCTCCAAACTACTCCTTTAGCATAGATAGTTGTGTTGCCGCCGAGGTACAAACCGTTAAGGTTGCTTGAGTGGCATGCTGAGTACCACCACGCACCACGGTATGAGATTGCGCAATTGCCAGGGTCATGCGTGTCATGATCCTGATCTTGTGTGGTGAATGGATATCCATTGGTGTTGAGGGAGTTGCCTGTGTGTAAAGAAAACATATACGAACAGAGTGCTAACATACATTAGAATAGAAAATATGGACGTTCGTGGACATTCGTTGCGAAGTTAGTTTGACATTCGCAGCTCAGTCTAGTTTCTCTAAACTATCTTCGGCTCGCTAACAGGTAGGGCCAACCGTTCATTGTAGCATTTATGTACAATTTGTTGACCCATAATAGTTCGCTGCTGTATTTCTAACCATATTAATACACATATTTGGTATCGACACTCTCGGACAATTTTCCAGATCCAGAAATGTAGTGAACTATGAAGCAGATTGGTTGGTTCAGTTGATTTGATATATACCAAATATAATGGTACTGTATGTATGGCGGAAGCCTCTCTATACTAAATTATCATTGAGTAGTATAGTTGACATGTATCTCATAGAAAATGATCCGATATTAAGTTCAACAAACGAAATATTGTTGAACTTAATATCTAACAATTTCCCTCAATAAATAGGACTCCACTTTTATTATCTGTCGTCTGCTTATTTTTCCGGAACATCCCTTCGTGTGAATACCAGACTCCAATATATACTCTTATAACTGGGTGGGAGAACCCATTTAGTATAGAAAGTGTTAAATATACCATGATGACGTATGTGCACTGGTGGCGGTTACATAAAACATGCGCTTGACAGTGCAAGTTGGGTTCATTTCAATAATGAGCAACCGTTGATACGGCCTTGTGTAGTCTAAAATGTACAACAAACTCGCTTCATGATACACTTCCTTGGACGGGACATACCAATTATAACTCGACCGAGACGTTACATTGGTAATTCTGAAATCTCAATTATATCTTCAAAACGCTTTTTTTTTTTTTTTTTTTTTAATTATTTTTATTGAGGAAGTATATATAACAAAAAGAATGAGACAGACAGACATACGTATAGCACAAGCATTATAGTAACAATACATTGATACATATTATATTCTAGCACTCACTTTTGCACGCTCCCAAGTGAATTTCACTTGGGCTACTTTCTCACTGGCGACATTAGTAAAATCATACGTGAATCATATAGTTGTGGTAAAGAGATAAATAGATTGTTATTCCGTTGGCCATTGGGCGACACAACGTTAGCGCACTGAATTAAGAACGTCATTTATACTGTAACATAAAGAGTTAGGATTGGCGCTGATAATTTTTTGTCGGCCTTTTAATGTAAATTTGAGAGATGGCTCGGGTTCCGGGCTATATGTATATAACTGTGTTATTCGGAGTATATACATGTATAAAGTTAGTTTTATTTGTGGATGTCAGAAAGTCAATCAGTGTTGTCATTAATTACATTTTCAAAGGGTAGCCATCGCTTTTGAAACTCTTGATATAGCATGTTGCATCTGGATGTGTACTTATCGCATTCATATTTGAATTCCAATTCAGCGACAAACGCCTTTATTGAGAGTTGGATCGGGTCAAATTTAATCCTATAAATATATTGCTTTAGCACAAGTAGCAAGTAGTTTATGATGGAATTCACTGACAGTGATTAGCGCCAAAAAGCACATTTGGTTTGGTAATATTTATAGACACTTGATTTGTTTTCAGCCAAGACTGAAGTTCGGTTATGAACCGATTTGTGTGTGGGCAGTCCCAGAAAATGTGAGAAATGTTTTCTTGAGTATTTTCGCACCTCTTACATAGATCATCAGCTCTTATGCCTGCTATCTTCAGAAATTTGTTCGTCGAGAGGATTCTCGTATTAATTCTATATTGGAGCCATTGGAGTTTGGTGTCAGGCGTGGTAGTAAATGGATTACGAAATATATTGTCCCATGATTGTGAGTCGTCTTTTATTTCCGATTTCCATTTTTTACATGAGTTTGGCACCCATGTTCCCAGGTTTCCTATTGACAGGGTTCTATGAAAGAGTTGACCGCCTTTATGATACCTTAATAACGGGCTCAAATGTTTGGGTAAGAACGGAGAGTGTATTCGTAGGAGGGGCTGATTTCGAGAGTTTGAAAGGCTATATATTTGGCGTTTTAGGCTAGCCATAGTAATGAAGTTAGTAGAAATATTGAATGTAGCCTTAAGGGAGTCGGGGGTGTGACATTCCCCATTGGCTTGGAACATATCGTTTACAAAATATATGCCTGCATTTCTCCACGAATTAAAGTTAATGGGGTTTCCTTCCATTCTAATGTTAGAATTATTCCATATAGTCGCTGACATGATATTACCATTTTTATCATCTATGCTTATGAATTTGCACCAAGAGCTGAGAACATCCCTCCAAAATGGGTTAGACATTTTTGAAGTTTGTTTTGACAGGAACTTAGCATCATACGTTAGGTACAGGGGGTCATATATAATGGGGTTGTCTTTTAGGAGAGGGGCCCATTTTGATTGTTTACATATTAGACGTCTCAGCCATGTGATTTTCATTGCGTCGTTAAAATGATCCAAGTTGACCATTTTCAATCCTCCTAGGTGGTAATCAAGACATAACTGCTTCCTTTGTACTCTGTCTCGTTTCGAGTTCCAGATAAAATGGAATAAAATTGTGTTTAACTTCTTAATGAAAGCATCGTCTGGCCTGGGGAGAGACATGAATATGTGGGTTAGCTTTGGAAGAATAAGTGTCTTAATGACAGTTATTCTTCCAATTGGGGTTAATAGCCTGTGGCTCCATGTCTTGGTTAGTCGTTCTATTTCGTCCAATTTACCGGAGTAGTTTGACATAATTTTTTGAAGATCAGTGTTGAAATTAATGCCCAGAAAGTTGAATGTTTTTGAGTAAGATAATTTTAAATCTTGGCACATGGTGACTCATAGTTTGTTCTTGATCCTATCCATGCCGCCTGGCATTTCTCCGGGTTAATACGCAGTCCCGAAACCCGAGCATATAGGTCAAGTATTGAGTAGGCCTCATGTATGCTACTTTCATTGCCATCAAGTATGAACGTTGTGTCGTCCGCGTATTGTGATAGTTTATACTCTGAACCACCGAGGACTATTCCTTTAATTTTATCATTCTGTCTTACAAACAATGCTAACACCTCAGCGCAGAGGAGAAAAATATACGGGGATAGGGGATCACCCTGTCGACAGCCACGCCCTAATTTAAAACTTTGTGATATGTGTCCGTTAATCAGTATAGACGAACTAGCGTCTTCGTATAGAATGGCTATCTATTTTTTTATGGAATCGCCAAATTCGAAAAAATTGAGGCATTTATGTATGAACGACCAGGACACTGAGTCAAATGCTTTTTCGAAGTCTACTAGGAGCAGGACTCCAGGCTTATCGTGGGTTTTCGCTTGATGCATTATGTCATATAAGAGCCTTGTATTATCTCCAATATACCTGTCAGCAAGAAAACCTGTTTGGTCAGAATTAATTATATACGGGAGGACGCGTTTAAGCCTATATGCGATACAAGATGAGGCGAGTTTATAAGTTGTGTTCAAAAGAGAGATGGGACGCCAGTTTTTCAATAATTGACGGGTTTTGTCCTTCTTTGGAATAAGTGTTATAATACCATGTTTTTGTGTGATCGATAATTCTCCGACTGAAAATGATTCGTTAAGTGAGTCTGTCACAAAGGGCCCCAGATTAGACCAGAAAAATTTGAAGAATTCATATGTGTAACCAGATGGTCCCGGGCATTTACAATTTTTCGATTGTTTTAATGCATGTGTCAATTCTTGTAAAGTTATCGGACCCTCAATGCTCGATGCTAGAGATGGGGTAAGTTTTGGAGTTTCAGAATTTTTTAACATTTGGTTTAGATCTTGATCAGAAGTATATTTATGTGAATAAAGAGTTTGGTAGAAATTTCGAGCTTCCGACATGATACTGTCTTGTGTTGTCAAAATATTACCGTTATTATCTGTCAAACTGGTCAGGGTTTTGGAAATATAGTTACGTTTCTCTAAATTCAGAAAATATTTTGTGGGTTTTTTCTCCTTCCTCGACCCATTTCGCTCGGGACCTAATCATAGCACCACGATTGCTCTCTCTTCGTATTTTTTCTAATTCGAATTCAGTTTTTTCCATGTCTTCCATGAGCTTCTGCTTACATTCGAGACTTTGTGATGAGTTGTCGAGATCGAATAATATTCTGTTTATCTTTTCAGAAAGGAGTTGTTCTCTTTTAAGATGTTCTCGTTTACGGTTCGCACAGAACTTTATAGTTTCTCCCCTAATTTCTAACAAAATGGAATCTAAAAGAAGTCTTATTGATATTACATGAAACTTTACGTTCACCTTCATCCTCTACATATGAGTAGCCATAGCGCACTTTATTTTCTTCTATGATCCTTTTAACCAAGTCGCAATATTCCTTGCTATGTAAAATAGAGTTATTGAACTTCCAAAACCCATGACCAGTTTTCATGTTGCTAACTGTTATTTGATAGGAGATAATTGAGTGATCGGATTTATATCCCGGTATTATCGCGGGTCCCGTGTTTGATAAATTGAGGAGTTCCGAGGATACTAGGAAATAGTCCAGTCGAGCCATTTTTATCGGGGACTTTCTTCTCCATGTGTATCGGGTTTCATTGGCATTGTAGATTCTCCAAATGTCGATTAGTTCGAGGCTGTCGATAAGATTTTTAACTTCAATTTTTGCACGTGGGTGGTTCTCTTGTTTATAGTTTGAAGTATCAAGATTCTGATTTTGAACGAGATTCCAATCGCCGCACATTATAATCTGGGTATTCCCGATTTTGTCGAGTATTTTTTTCAAGTTAGAGTAGAAGTCAGGGTTATCCTCGTTTGGGCCATATAGATTGACTAGACTTAATCTAAGATTTTCGATAGTAATATCCATTATAATGAAGTTTCCACTTGGATCTCGCTGGACCTGATGCAGTTTAAAGTCAAAATTATTTTGGAATAAAATAGCTACTCCTCTCGATTGAGACGTAAAGGGAGCCATGATTGTTTTGTAGCCCCATTCAGCTTCTATGCATCTTTCCATTGATTTTGTGAAGTGCGTGTCTTGGAGACAGTATATTGAACCATCTAATGAACGTAAATGTCGGAACACATCGCGACGTTTTTCTGATTGATTTAGTCCACGGCAGTTCAGAGATAATATCTTAATTATAGTCATGATGTGAATGGGCGGACGCCCGCGCCAACGGAAACAATACATTGTATATAGCTAAAATTTCATAATGAGATGCATTGACTCTATAAAGATACACATTGTGGTCGCCACCATACATACAAGAGAAGAAACATACAGAGAAAACATGGAGAAAACAAATTAACAAAACGAAAATAAATAATACATTCATTCCAGTTGACGATTGTGTCATGAGACAGCATCAACCACCCAACAGCGGTTTTAATATTATTAACGGTGTCACATGGGTCACACTGCCTGTCATTCCCTAATATATATCAGCTGTTGCTTAACTTTGAGGTTCAGAACTGACATAACCCGTTAGTATTTTAAAGCTTTGAACAGTGTTGTTGTTGTTGCTGTTGGAAATGTTACCGGCATATAAGACAGTGCACCTTTAAATGATTTTCGGAATCGTAGATTATACTAATCTCTGTCAAATTAAAGTATGGTTCCAAGGGGCAAACTATATAGGACAGACATGCGAGTTACCTTTATTCGTATTCGTTATCAGATTGTCACTAAAAGATACTTCTAATTCGTGAAGTGTAGACATATTCAGATCGAATCATATATTTTACATGCATAGCAAATATAAAATGTTGAGTTCGAAACGAAGCACGTCCATTTAACGTGCTAATAAGTGGAGTCGGGGCATTGTTTTTGTGTCTTACCTAGCAGGAATGGCAGCCTCTGTGACCCATGTTCTCAGCTGAAATAGTTTTGAATCATTTTTGGAATCATGAGTAGATGTCAAGTTTTGTTTTAACCTTTCTATGTCATTATATAGTATCGGGCTATCAATTGTGTTGTTGCAGATGGTAGTAAAAAGCTATTACAATACACAGTTCCGAACAGTCTCATTGAAAGGCCGACGAAAATCTTATATTGGTGTACTTCCGTTAGCATTATTGTCATCTTTTCAAAGAGACTGAGTTCCGAACTATATCATCTGAAAATTCAAAATTATTTGTAAACTTATACTGTGAGCTATAGACATATTTATATATAATCCGACACTTTAAATGTATTTGTTATATATATAGTCTGACAGTTCAGAATTATGTGTAAATATATTATAGCTACACATATAGCTATATATTAGCTATATATATTATCTTGCAATTCAAATTCAAAACTATTCTTTTGTATTTAGTAAATTTTGTTGATGGTTTTTACAAAACCGGAATTATACCATCGGTGATTCAAGAATAATCTGCTTCAAGGAGATGTTGCGGGCCATGAGTGGGTAGGAGGGCATGAGTTGGGGGTGGGGGTACTCGCATTCCTGTATTCGGCCGGAAACTTAATTTATTTAATGTTTTGCAGCAGCGGAACCCCCTTCCAATTAGTTAGTAATATGGGGTGTGTTACTGTACATACGACCCTGCAATGTGAGTTCTTCTACTGTGTAAACCGATCGATATTTCATATACATTCCGATCTTGATTGGCAGGTGACAATCGTGATGATTTGTTGTGAGCTATACAAAAATTGTGTCTATCGCCTGTCCGGAACAACTAATTGGGTCATCATCACTCAGCGTAAAGTTGGCCCAGCAAAAGAGCGATTTCGCATTTCTATTGACTTCTTGAATAAGGATGATAGTCTATGATGTGGAGATTGAAGGATATAGTTATTTCTATGAATGCGTTTGGTGGCATGGAAATAATGTTACACCAGGAAAATGATTCGTGTGTAGCCAGGTAACTGAGAGGATTGTTGTGATTTTCAGATATGTGCTGTATAAGTGAATTTAACGAGCTTATTATTGGGGGTGGGGCGTATTGTTACCACTGTGGGTGGGAGGGGGGGGGGGGGTAATTTAATTATGTATGGTTGATATGAAGTCTGGATATGGGTCATCTGGAAATTTGCAGAATAGAAATAAATAATACACGTATAAAGATATACAAAATATAAGAAAATGAAACAAGAACCGCGGAGGTTGACTTCCCCGCTCGAGGTTGATTGGATGTGTTGACAATAGTTGAAAGTAAAATATTTACCAGTAATGTGAGGTTTTTCCGGGAAAATAGCTCATGTAGATTGCTAAGTAGTATTTGGAACTAATTAAAGAACACTGTAGTGACAAGTCGAATATTTTAGTATATATTTGCCTTTTAAAGGCACGTGAGGCCTTAGTTGTCGAAAATATTCATATTTGTTCCAATCACCGTAAACAGAAAAACATTAAAACGCATACAGTTCCGTTCATATATACCATGACCATCGCGTAAACAGCATGTTATCACAAAGACCTACTATATTTTACCTAAGCAAGAGCCTGATTGTGTTACAGAAGTCAGCACAGTGCTACTGGCTAATCACACACAAATGGCATAAACGCTCTTTATTAGTTCCATATCAGGAATTCACCAACAAAGAACGCTCTTTATGTTTACCATCATAATATAAACAAACACCAAAAAAGTAACTTTTTATGCTTTTGTTTACATAACAATGGTCAAACAGATGACAATAACATACTGTTTATGCGATATTTCTTATTTGTATACGGACAAAGTCTGTCTACATTTTGATGTTCTTTCTGTTTGTGGCGGTTTTTGACGGGTGTAAATATTTTCACAGGATACCCACCGCCAAGGCCAACCGTACCTTTAAAGTCTCGATAATGACTGGTCAAAATTTCACATGCACATATAGCCTCAAAGATAGTTAGTTAGTAAGTCCTTGGTATAATTAATACAAGTCTATTCCAATTATGGAATAATTAAGCAGCTTCAGTAGGGGCAGTTTGTATTTAATTTATTTTACAATTTAATAAGTTTATATATTGGATATTCAACTATTGTCAACACATAGCATACACCTTTGGATATATCTCATGGATCTACTACATGCCATACAGGTCAGGACCCAATAAGGGCATCGAGTTCCTCTTCTGTTCGAAACTTTTCGATTTTGCCATTATCCAATTTCAAGTATAATTTGCCATTGGTTAGCCATGAATTAGTTACAGAAGTCGCTTTATATGCTTTCGACAGAAGATGTGAATTCATAAGGGTTGCATCTTCCACTATAGAAATTCCAGATCTCTTCAACTGGCTTCTGGCCTCTATTATGTCACACTTTGTATATCTGTTCGTGAATTTCACAATCATTGCGCGGATTTTTGGTTTCTGCTGCTGGTTACCAGACTGATGTGTGTTGTTGTCATCAGACTTCGACATTTTCCTGCCAATCCTATGGCACATGTGAATTTCCCATGGTTCTATGTCAATATGTAGTCGAGTTTTAAACATTTCTAGCACTTTTCGTCGACAGTCTTTCCCGGATTCGTTGCCTTCCACTTCCTTGATGCCGAATATCCTAATAGAATCTTTCCTGCCTTGTTGTTCTAAGTCATTTAGCTTATATGTTAACTCCTTCATTTCTGTGGCCATATCGTTTTCACGTGTCTGAAACTGTTTGAATCGCGTTTCCTTTTCGAATTCTAGATCTTTAATTCTTCCCTCAAGAGCGGAGATCTTATCGGTGAATGCCTGCAAAATTTCCTCTTTGAACTTGCTTACAATCTGACCGAAATTGCCAATCTGATCATGTTGTTCTTTAGAGTAAGACTTATGATTTTCTGTAGATGTATCTGCGAGCTTATCGACTCGTGATACCAAGTTATTTATCTGTTTTGCAATGTCAGTTACAATAGGCGAGGGTGGTGTGTCTGATTTTGTCGATATGAAATCTTCCATTGTAAGTTGTCTTTTCGGATCGGGGTTAAAACTGTCCTCGCTATTTATTGTGGAATTATTCTTACCACTACTGCTTGATTCATCAGTGTCTTTACTGCCAGTACCAGTTTTCTTCGTCTTTTTCCTTTTTGGCATCGGAATGTTTACATCGATTCAAAATGGCGTCGGTTGGGTGGTTGATGCTGTCCACAATCAAAGTTCAAAAATGGACCTTAAACCATCTTCATCTATCCCTAAAATGGTTGGCGGAACCTTTCCGAAAGAAAGCGAAGCGTTTCCATATATTTTAGAGCGCCGATCTCCTTTTCCTTGTATAAATATTGTAATTTTATTTGGAGCGATTTAAATGTTACAATCCGTTGTCACGTCATAACCGGAAGTCTTTACGCAGAAAGATACAGTCTGAGTCTCTGTACCGTCATTTGTGAGAAAAACGCGAATGGTGAGTCCCTGTACCGCTATGTGAGAGAAAAACGCGAATGGTGAGTCCCTGTACCGCTATGTGTGAGAAACACGCGAATTGTGAGTCCCTGTACCGCTATGTGTGAGAAACACGCGAATTGTGAGTCCCTGTACCGCTATGTGTGAGAAACACGTCAAGTGGTAGTCCCTGTACCGCTATGTGTGAGAAAAACGCGAATGGTGAGTCCCTGTACCGCTATGTGTGAGAAAAACGCGAATGGTGAGTCCCTGTACCGCTATGTGTGAGAAACACGCGAACTGAGAGTCCCTGTACCGCTATGTGTGAGAAACACGCGAACTGAGAGTCCCTGTACCGCTATGTGTGAGAAACACGTAAAGTGTGAGTCCCTGTACCGCTATGTGTGAGAAACACGTAAATTGTGAGTGTTCGGGACTTTTCCTCTATGTGTAAGAAACACGCGAATTGTGAGTCCCTGAACCACTATGTGTGAGAAAAGCGTAAATTGTGAGTCCCTGTACCGCTATGTGTGAGAAAAACGCGAATTGTGAGTCCACGCTTTATGTGAGAAACTCGCGAATTGTGAGTCCTTGCTTTGTGTGAGAAACACGATGATTATTCCCGATTTAGTCTTAATGTGATGTCGTCTATTGATAATCTTGCGGACGACGGGGGTATGTCATAAACGATATCGAACGCGTTACATCGTGCGATCTGTCTGACAACCCAGGCCGACGTGATTGTCTAGTTGGACAATAGTAACGTGACGAGTTGGTCGGACATCAGTAGATGACTGTATGGCAATATCAATGCTGATAACAGTGGTACACACATGTACATGTATCGCTGTGGCTGAGAAGTCAAGTTGAGATATGCGTAAATATGACAATCGCATGGTAATAACCCATGTTCTCCATACAGCTTTTGATATATCGTTCCTCAATTCACAAAGATTTTGTATCAGAGGATCGAATGTGTCTGTGCGTCTCATTAAAATGTATGTCCACGATAGTTATTCGCACTAATTGTGTTGGAATGCCGCTGTGGACTTGGCAGAGGAAGACTAATTAATATGAAGTAATAAGACATTTCCAGCAGACCAAATATCTAAGGATAAATATACGGACATTTAGCAAGATATATTCAGTGCGTTTAATTCCTCGAGTGTTCCCCTCGGGATGTTACCACACAATCTACATGTGCACGGTGTGTAAACCCTAGTTGGTGAATACTGACATTGGGTTTTGTATTAGAAGTAATTAGAATGAAAACCTGGCTAATGTTGGAAATTGAACGTGTGAGTGATTTAACTAGTATATCAGTATCAGGTTGTTACCGGTCGTGTTTCTCCACTAAGTAATTTGCCGCACTGTCCATATGCATAACATCAGCATAATCAATGATGAGTTGCCAAAAGACATTGTTTATCCATCAAGTTCGATATGGCTGGGGCTGAATACAGCTTATTTCAGTTACGACACTTCATAGTCAGAAGGACACATAGCTTTGGTGATGATTCGTTCGTTTTCCAATTTATACTGATTCGGTTTTCTTGCCTGATGTGCATATTCAATACAACTACTAGCTTTACTATTATGTCCATTACATGTTGTCGGTGATTGCCTCCACTTTAGTAGAATTTATATTCAAAGGGCATTTACTACCCGAGCGAGCTTCAAAGTTTGGTTCATATTCTTTGAATATATTACAATTCGTAGCATTTTCCATATCTGCATCGGGGGGGGGGGGGGGTTGTAAACAATTTGCAGGAAGGTATGCCGGGGTGAATGGGTGACCCGAGGGGCAAAAACGCGTTTTTTACACCCTCGTGCAAATATTTTACTAAAGACCTTTTGTGCCCTTATATGACATATTTAACAGTTTAAAATATATTATAAGAATTTATAACTTCAAAAACACCATATTTATGTTACTGGGACGTCATATGGGCCTTAGGAGAGATGACATTAAGCTATATGGCATGTTGCATATGGGACGGTGGGGTGAAAAAATTCCTTCCCGACACCCTTCAGAAAGAAGCTTCGAGAAATGTAAAACTGAAATATATGTACAACCTTGTCTTGATTTAACTAAAGTCAAGATCATTGTTTGCATGGAAAAAGAGCAACTGCCTCAAACATTAATGTGACTATCAATAGCTCGAATATAACTCTCATCACACTTTTCATCAGTGCATCAAGCCAATCAGTTAAATATTTGCATGTCTATCAACTCATATGATATGTTACTCTCACAACACCTAAAATATCCAAGCCTGGCATAGTGACTGACTGTCATTTATTACAACAGAGGTTGCTCCAGTAAACTAAAAAAAAAGTGTTAAGGCATAATGCTAGATAATGGGCTGGTTGATAGACTAATCGAGAAATGGTTAGACCTTATGGAATTGTGTGTATCCTGTACAATGACTTACAAATATAAGTAAACTTGTCCTGATGTAACTAATGCCTAGATCATTGTTTGCATGGAAAAAGAGCGAGCAACTGTCTCAAACATTAATGTGACAATCAATGGGTAGAAAATATCTGTCAGCAGTGCATGAATCCAATCAGTGAATTGTTTGCATGTCTTTCAATTCAGACGATCTCTCACAAGACCGACAGTATCCAAGTCTGGTATAGTGCTGTGACTGCTTGTCATCTATATATATAAACGAGTAGGATCTGTCCGGAGTTTTCTCTCAGATCTCTGGACCGAGTTCAACCAAATTTGGTGTGGTGACTCGGGGGTACCCTGGCGGATGTTATAATGGTATTAGTTTTTCAAAAATTTTAATTAAAAAACATTAACTAAAATTGGTTTTGGTAAATTGATCAAGGAATTCAATCTTAAACAAAAGTTTATTGAAACAATATATATAAATCAAAATGTTTTAATGACCAAATGTGCTTGAAGCGCACAAAGGGGCCGCCGCTAAGTGAAGGGTCTACGATCAAAATGTGCGTGAAGTTCAACGAAGGGGGCCACATGTATCTCCGTATCTCCCTTTGTGAGCCTATTTCAGCTAGTTGCTACAGTAGACTAACATAAGTGGTATGGAAAATGTTAGATAATGGGTTGGTTGATAGACTAATCAGGAAATAGTTAGAAATTATGAAATTTTGTGTATTCTGCACAATGACCTAGGTTTACAGATCAGCAATTTATAAAACAGCTACTGAAACAGGTTGAACTGTTATTTGAACTAATTCAGATCGTTCTCAGTCATAATAGTGATATCAGTAGAGTTCTGTGAGATTTTAGACCAATTTTAGTGAAATTTTGGGGGTGGGTGTCACAATATTGGGACTACAAAATTATATTTTTTGCAGGTTTGTGGGGTGGTGGGTCCCCGAAAATGCCAGATGCAAAAAAAAACGGCATACCTTTCTGCAAATTGTTTACTACCCCCCCCCCCCCTGCCTGCATACAATTTTTGTTTGCGTTTAACAAAACGAGGACACTTGAAATGTTGTATATCACTGACAACGGGAGTTTGTTGATCTGGATTCACGGAACGTTTCGGGCGAATGTTTAAGCTGACATTCTCTACTGGTTTCGATAATCTTTGGAAACTATTATCTGTTTTCTCTCTCAAAATAATAGCAGTATACTAACCTGCGTCACCATAGTAACCTTGAACGTCAAGTGTGTAGTTTGTCTGCGGGCTGCTGATCGAAAATTTGTCGTAATGAGCAAATCTCTTCTCATTCTCGAAGTCCTCGAGATCAACTCTCAACATGTATCGTCTGCTGTTCGTCAAATAACTGATGAATCGATTTCCTGTTCGAGAATTTATGGAAACACAAAACGCCCATTAGGTGTCAATAAAGTTTTTAAAACGACAATTGCAGCTTCAACAATTTGTATTCCTTATTCTGAAATTTCCATCATGAAAGCATATTGAGATACACATCGGGGATATCAGGAAGAGACCTTCTATGAGTATATGTATTACTAGCAAGGTTACCCGGCGTTGCTCGGGTTAAAGTGAAACCCTCTGCATGCTGTGGATATGTGGTCGGAATAGAGAATACTCTTGCTCGATTCATGTATTCTCATAAATTGTATGTGCAAAGAGCATTACAAAACATGATTCTTACTCATGGAATATGAGTAGTGGCTCACCTTGTCGGATCGGAGCTATTGTCATTTTGTTTATCGAGATTAATCCGTCCCATCAATAAAGAAGTATTTATTTATTTACATCTGTGCGTATACTTCGGACGTTATCTAGTTTTTAAAAATCATATACAGTCGATGAGGTCGGAATTGACCTTTGTTTTTTGTTTTTGTTTTTGTTTTTGCCTTGTTTTTTAAAAATATTTTTATTGGGATCAAAACATGAACATCATAAACAGATGTTTTTTAAAATGTCCAGGTGCTCCTCCGTTCGTTGTGGTATATACTGGCTAAGTATTATCAGTTTAAAAGAAATTTTGCTATGCATGTATAGCAGCTAGATTGTGAGTTGTTTGTTAGGCGATGAGTCTGTTCTAAAAATGAAAGAAACTGACTGAGTTTTCTTTTATCTCAGAAGAAACTATATTTGACTGCACACTGTGACCACTATTTTGGAACATGCATTCTATACATGTACATATCTCTTGCAAATTGTAACTTTTTGTGAAAACTATATTGAATTGGACAGACTGAATTATGTTATAATATATACATGAGCCATTATAATATGCAATCCTCTGACAGTTCAAGGTCCCTCATTTTACAAGAATATATGTATCTCTTAAATAGAATGATAAGTATACATTTAATGCTTTCTTCTATGTATTTGTTTTTCTAGCTCATTATGTGAATGCCATGATTCCCATCTCCATATAAATATGAGAGTGATGAGATATACATGTCCAAGTGACTTCACTCGGTCACAATTTGTCGAGATAGTGAAATTTAAATGCCAAAAATTCCTTAGAACGATAGGGAGATGGCCTGGGAGATGACTATATATAGCTTTGGTGGATATCGGCAAATTGGACATTCTTTACAATGCTAGTGCATCTCCTCTTGCCATCCATGACCCAAACGTTACCAAATGTGATTCAAATCATCGTATCATAAGATAAGAACGTGTATGAATTTGGTGGAAATTGGTGCTAAAGATATTTGTATACGCTTTGGTGCAACTCCCCTCCTCGTGCATGACTTGAACGGCGCCAATTTTAACACATTAAATCCACGTCTATTAGACTCATGCATGCATGATATAATGGAGATGATTATATAAACGTTTGGTGGTAATCGGCAACTAAACACATTTTTACCATAGTTATTCCCCCATCTCTCACCCAAACGGCACCAATTTGGCATTTTAAACCACACGATTATATTCCTCTTATCACGGAGAAGAATAATATATAATTTTGGTGGAAATATGCGCTAATAATATTTGTTTTAATCAATTGTTTGTACCCCTCTCCTCGCACACCCCGACTCGAACGGCACCATATCATGGAAGTGATTATGTATAAGAAGTCGGTGACAAAACTATTGTTTTTGCTGTCCCTCCCCCTTTTCTGCCCATGACACCAACATCGTCACTTTAGAATTTTAACTCACACCATTATCTTCCTCGTAAAAAGTTACTCCTGTTAGACCACCTTGGTGTCACCCCGTCCAGTTATATATAGAACACTGACATAAGGATATTCGCAAATATATGTAGACACCACATGTGGCGTTCATAACACGCACGACTTAATTCCTCATAGCATTGGCACTATTGCGGACATCTTTATACCACACACTTAGACTCATTATGTAGATGAATATATATCAAATTGGTGACAATTGGCGAGTATACAAATTGGTATCAAATTTAGTGCCCCCATATCTCTCATTCAAACAGCACCAACTACACGATTATATTCCTTGTATCACGGAGAAGAATATATATCAATCTGGTTGAAAGCTGCGCTAAACATATTGTTTATCAATGTTAGTGTCACTCTCACCCTCTATGCACCCTGACTCGAGTGGCCCCACTGTTGGCATCTTTAAACCACAAAATTAGACTCCCGATATCATGGAGATGATTAGTTATAACTTTGGTGCTAATAGGCATCTAAACAAATTTTTATCAACTTTAGTGCCCACCCCCGGTCTCAAGCCCAAGCAGTAGCAATTTGGCGTATTTAAATCAGTCGATTAGATTCCTCGTATCATGAATAAGAATGTATCAATTTGGTGGAAATCGGTGCTAAATATATTGTATATCAATTTGGTGGAAATCGGTGCTAAACATATTGTGTATCAATTTGGTGTCCCTCTCTCCTTCAGTGCACCCCGGACTCGATTGACGCCGCTTTTGACATCTTTAAGCCAACCATTAGACGCATCATACCATGGGTATGGTTATGTATAAGTTTGATGGAGATCGGCTACTAAGCAAATTCTTATCAAATTTAGTGCCCACCACCCCAATCTCTCGTCAAAACTACACATTTTTGGCGTCTTTAAATCACACAATTAGGTTCCATGTATCATGGAGAAGAATGTGTATCATTTTGGTGGAAGTCGGCGCTAAAATAATTTTAACAATTTTGGTGCCCCTCTTCCCGTCCGTGATCCCAGGCTCGAACGGCGCCACTTTTACATATTTTAACCTCACCGTTAGATTCCTCATATCCTGAGGATGCTTAGGTGACAATCGGCGACAAAAATATTCTGTCCCCCTTTTCTGTCCCTGACAACAACGGCGTCACTTTAGAAAATTCTAACCCACACCATTATCTTTCTCGTAAAAAGTTACCCCTGTTAGACCCCTTTGGTGCCATCTAGATGGTCCCCCGTTAATTTCTACAGAACACAGACAGACATTCGTAAATATAGATATAGATTATACTGCTAAGTCGATACAACACACAACCTAACAAACTAGAATGCACTCAGAGAGATGCCAACGTGCGCAAAAATGTAATAACAAATAATTAAAAAAATAATTTCACTGTATTTTACTTAATTTATTGTTATCAATTTTTTTTAATTTAATTTAATGTTAAAAAGACAATTACAATCTTCAATAATTTTATTTAGGGGATAACAGTGTGGTGTTTTGTGATTTCGGAAAGGCACATGGCGAATATACTGTGGCAAATTTAGTTAATGGGCGACGACGGAGCCGGAGCCCATTTACGGGTATTTGCCACAGTATATTCGACATGTACCTTTCCGAAATCACACCACACTGTTATCCCCATTCTAATGCTCTTCGAACTTAAAAATGTTATTTAGACAAACAAATGGCTCGTAATTATCAACGAAATGTGCTGCCATTTAAAACACTCAGCCAATTCACGACTTTTTATTTTAAATTTAATGCGCTAGATAAAAATACTGATAAACATGAAAAATTTCCACCTCAAATAGAAATAAATATGCACAACAATTAGCTTCTGCATGTACCTGATGTCTTTTTCAGATGTTTACCACTTACAAATTGCGGTTTTGATTTTACCGCGATCTTGAAGTTGAATTGAAACAATGGGAAATTGTTTACTCAATGCGATGTATTTCACACCGGGTCTGTCGCGGTTTCATGTCAAGACATTTGATCAAATGATATCGAGACATTGGTGGGGTATAACGTTGTGGTGTTTTGTATTTTCTGAAGGTACATGTATACAGGGCGAATGTACTGACTGTCAATTTTCGACAAAAGCCACATCGCTGGTTTGTTTATATAGCAACGAGCTAGTAACGGAAGTCAGTGCCCCGGCATGTACTGCGTATGGGTGACGTCATGGAGTGAAATCGGTAGGGTGACACCAACCTACGAATCTGACTGATCGCCATACTGTTGCGCGAGCGCACGTAACTATTATTGGAACGGACGAAAATCTGAGTGTTCCATACCAACAATTATTTAGGTCGGACATGTTTTTACATTATGATGACTATATATCGACTTCCAAAAGCGGAAGCTATTTTAACAGCTTTTGAGTTTTTGTCAGCCTTGCAAAATTCCGAATGATCGTCACTTCAAGAGCGTCCAAGCTTCCGTCGCCCAAATGTGTTAAATGATAAAGAGTGGTCACACAATTAAGATTGTATTGATCGTTTTGGTAAGTCTTATGGGTTAAAATATTTTGTGGATTTCCAAGATGCATGTGTAAACAGAAAGATTGTGATTTCAAGCATTTCTCGGATTATTTTGCCTGGTAAGCGAACGTGTGCCTCTGGATAATTTATTTAGTGTCAAATAGGACCGTGCACTTTTAAGTACTAATGCTTTCCACTTCACCTATATAGAACACCGGAATATGATTTAGTGTAATAATAATTTAATCTACAGCATATTCTATAAGGCTAACACAAAGGGATTCCGTGAGCATGTAAATTACGCTTTGTCAACACAATAAAGTGACAGTTAATTAAAGATAATATATCTCTTCGTGGCCACAAACGACAATTTGTTTACAAAAACCGATGACAGGGACTACAATAGGTTTTGTGTTGTCAAAAAAACACAGACGCACTACTAAGATTGTACAGATTATGTGTGTTGAGTAATTATGATGCAGCCGAGTGTTCATGGCGAAATGTCTTAAAAGATTTAGCGGATATTTTGAAGAAAGCTGAAATACCGTGACCTTGATTGAAGGTACATTATAACATAAACGTTTCACTCTGCCTACTCTATTGTGATCGAAGTAATGATGCAGCAATTATCGAACATAATTAGAGGATCGACTTTACCGAAAAAGCTCCCGAAAGTTTCCGCAAGATCGCCTATGTTTATGTTCTATACAAGCCCCATTTTATGTCCCGTTAGATTACAATGACAACAAAATATAAAGAAAATCCATACAAATCGATAGAAGATTTTCCCAGGATCAATATAACATTGCTCAGAAGAGATAAATAATATCTAACTCATCAGTATCAACCCTAGTTAAGTGGTAAAAGTACTGATCGGAAATGGCTCAAAATAATGTATACACAATTTGGTACAATTTGGTAATGGGTGGTAAAAATATATCGATGAAATACCAATATGAAGACTTATTGTCTCTGGCAATACTCACCAACGTCATAATATGTGAACAATGAGTTGCAGTAATGAGATACGCTCTTTAGTCTTACCATATCAAAATTAAATAAAGAATTTCGTTCAAAGTCCATGGCATGAGTTAGTCTTTCCATGACATATAATTCAGTATAAATATGGCCCCGCGAATCTTATATTTTATCATATATAATGATTTATTTTCGATCAAGTTCAGACTTTTGATGGAGTGACATTTGATTGGTGTGCATTACATCGCCATATGACGTGAATATCGATTCTTACTCACCCAACCAAAACTCCCCAGATATATCCCCAAAACCGTCCTCGTATTCAGTCCATACTCGGTAGAAGTCGGTGAGGCCATCCATCCTCCTCTGGAAAACCTGACGACAGAGAGGCATTATGATCATCTGAGTTCATGTTTGTTCAGTGCGTTTGTATGGAGCTATTCATCCACAATTCTGCCATTCCCCGGTATGATTAAATTAAATTTGAATTTGATCAACAATATGTGTAACTATCAAATTCATAATACGTCGTCGAAAACAGAAACTGTGCTGCACAAATAACCACATACACTAGTATAGACAACGGAATAAGAGTTTCATAGATTATGTCCAACAACATATCAATATTATAATTTATTTACCACACATATATGTATTTCTAGAAACGTGAAGTCAAATTAAAATTGGCGACTGGTCTCACTCACAAGTATTCGTAGCGGCACCACGCGACCATACATGTGACCAGAGGGCACTGAACAAGGTAGAAACGAATTTTACCCATTTGCGAACAAAGCCCGAAACGAGTATCGAAGAATAAAGATGGTCAGATACAGACAGTTCATCGATAACGCGGAACACAACACAGAGTGGAAGCAGAGCAAATGTCAGAAGGGTCGATCGAAAGATAAAGCCCAACATAACCCACAACTTGACAATACATAGATATCACGACAATGGTTAACGTTATTGCATATGTTCAAGTTTTGCCTCGCGACACAACAGCAGCGTGCAATAACTCAACTGGTGTTGAGAAGGCAGTGACCAGTTGTTTGATTGAGACGATAGGTAAGCTATTACCTACTGTTCTCGGTGGTGCTCGAGCCCAATAGGTAATTGTAGGTAATTATTACCTACTCCACGGTGAAGCATAATTAATTAACTAATAAGCGTGATTAGCAAACATGACAATAAAAACTCATATTTAGGTTACACCCTACTGAGCTCAAGTTCACAAATCGATGTACTTTTGTCGCCATGATTGGTTATGTCATTGTGTTGGGTATTGCACTGTTGTTTTATTCGTGTATGTGTCGCTGCCTCGTGAAAGTTAGATTATCAAAAAAGTCTTTTCAGACCGTAACATTCAGTCGTCTGCTTACTTCGTAATGATAAATATGATGGTTTTATAGTTCCACCATTTTTTTTCAGCGCGCCTACACTTATATTTGAATTCTCATTTTTTTGTTTTCCGTCTTATGTGCAAGTTATGTTGCAACACTGTCTTCCAACTGCTGCCCAACATTTGCGCATATAAAATAGCGTTATTTATATGTGTTATGGTAGCGAGTAATGAGGCAGATTTGTGCAGCTAACGCATTATACAAGAGTGTGTGTTATATACCTATAACATATATAATATATAATATATAATCATATAATGTGAAAAATATATTTTATTTTGTTTTGTTTTTCACTTCAGAGTTTCAGCCTTAGCTCTACATATCAAATTTCGTTCACGAAATCATTGAAAAGATGGTAGTAATAAGTAATATGTTAAATGTTTAGTGTTCGGATAATTTTATCCACCACAACCCAATGTTTTATGACTTAACTTGTCTATTTGTATCCTGCCCAGTTACCACACACATGTGCTTGAACACATCCACAGTGCACTGGTGAATGAAACAACGGCAGCGTTTTTATACACATAAGTATTGAATCAATTTTCCTTTAACAGTAGAATTCCTCATTACACATACTGTGAGTCTCTAAGAGATGCACACACCCGGACTCTGGGTTATTTGGCCAATACATGAACTTCAATCAAAATTTATTTACGAAAGCCGTGATCGCAATAACACAACCGTGTGACTTACCATCCAACCTCCTTCATCCGTCTCCAGATCACAGTACACAGGTACACCCGTGCTGTTCATGTACGGGTAAATGGTGTACACACCGGAAGTTGTTGTCCCTGTCATCTGTACCTCCGCGCAGTCCATTGGCGTTGATGTATTCTGCAACACTGATTAAGAAATTAAATATAACTATCAAAGTGCTCCGCAATCCCCATGTTTAAGACTGTGACGTGACTGGACCACGCGGTGCAGTTGACGGACCCAATCTTAATCACTTCATGGGAATTTGTGTCAAAATATCTCATTTCCCTTCATATCATAGATGAACATATTACTTTATGTGTTGCCTCTTTTATGTATTAATAGGACTCTGATTATGTATTCGTAACTCATAATTTTGTTTTAAACATGCACTTATCTGAATGTCCGAACACGATATGTTACTAATATAGTTTACTTAGCCCGTTTGAATATCTACTATTAGCTTACGATGGTGACAACCGTAAAAATTTCAAATTTAAGTTTCAGATGCAACACGACATTTACTGTGCAGCAAACCATCATACAGATTATAGTAAATAAGAGCGGTGTTTTGACGGTAAAAGTTATGTTATGGTAATAAATAACATTGGTTAATAAAGACCGCATTAATCGACAATGGTTTTTGTACAATCTACATAATAAAACGGATGACAATAACCACAGTAAAGGCATTTATGGCGGTCATTCATATTTATTTATTTATTTATTGGTGTCAAAGTCGCCAGGGCTATATCGCCACGTTGTCAGTTTTACTGGTGGAGGGAACGTCCGAGCACTAAGGTAAATCTAGCAGTGATTTCATTGGATGGACGAATGGCCTATTATGCACGTCATAACCACGACCAACGGCGAGTAACTGGCAACTCCCCAAGATAGCTATATGTGATACAAAGTGAACAATGACTCCACCGGGAACTCATATAGCCAGCGAGTCGGTCTGGATCAGAGTCCCTTACCAACCGAGCGGACATTCTAATGGCTACCTTTGCAATAATCACAGTCAACAAGCGATAAATTAAATTGCAACGGCCGTTTGGAATATATACGCATGTTGATTAATATTTACATGCAAGCTCTTCGAAGTAACATAATTTGCGAAATTTGCGTGAACACTGATAGCAAAATATGCGGTCATAAGTTCGTGGTCTTTAATAGGCGTGGTTATTTACTGTAGTGATATATATTGCTATATTGTAAATAACAATGTTCCGTACTTTGGATTAGCCACAGTTATGACTCCTGAATGGTTATACTAATATAACTATTTGTATACCATGCATTCCACCCACAAATGCCAACTTTTGTATCCAGACAGCGGATGCTTGTAGTGGCAACTACTAATAACTTACAGTTTCGTGTTAAGCTGATTGGCAGGCAATTGTAATTGTTATTCAGTCTGTCTGTGGTACACACTCCAGACGAGTCGCACGGATTAGATTGACAAGGAACCTGGAATGAACAGTTTGGAATGCATCAGGTCACCCATGAATTATTTTTCAAAGATCTAATCACACATATTTGGGAAATATTATAATTTTAATATTGAAACTTCAAAAATAAGCATCTAAATATATTTGGGGTAATCTGAATATATGACATATTTATGATGACAATGTTTCAATCGGTTATGTCGAGAAACCGACAAATTCGTTATCCACCTAACTGAAACATGTCATCATAATGTAACGTTAGGTTTAGTTGTCAGCCAGCCCATGATGGTTACGTTAGGTGTAGTCAGCCAGTCCATGATAGTTACGGGGCAAATTTACATATTGTCTAGATATGACACTTCATCCGGTCGCTCGAGAAGAGAAGAAAACGTCAACCGAACGTTATTGATATCAGAACGCGACGCCTGGTTTAATCGCACATGATGCATACATGGCCACATTAGCCCTACATATGAATGTTGATCATGCATGTTGATCAATGAATAAGTTATCATAAACTAGCTGGGGTACCCGTGTTGCTCGGGTAAAGACGACTGGAAACAAATAGAAGTGTTTTGACATACATTAACATAATTTCAAAGAACTTTTCTGTGCACTACATTGGTGGTCTTCTCTTCTGTTGTATGGATGGATATGTTGGCTATATATTGGTCTATTCCTGATATGGTATGGATGAAGAACGTTTTGATCGCTTTGTCCGTAACAGGTTAACTTCATTATGTGCGGATTCTCAGCTGTTTTTTTTAAAGGTATCTGATGATGTAAACGGGACCTATCTAATAATATTCACCGAGTCAAATTACCCCTATATACAAATTTTCAGCTATGACGGTCCAGCCGTTAGATCAAATATAAGCGGACAATCGAACAAACAACATTTCGTTTTATCAGTATAGATGCAGGCTATATGGTTTTCCAATAGATTAGAATGATGAGATACATTATACTTTTAAGACTAGAAATACTTGGCGAATATAATGTGGGCATGTATGCATCATGTGGCGAATATAATTCACAATGGTAGAACATTGTGAATTTGTTGCACCCCACATACAATGCATTTATTTCCACAGATACATAAAATGTCCCAAACTGCCATCAAAACAGCCTGCCTGTTCTCATGAAAATAAGCACATAACTGGCTGATTGTAGTGAGCTGAATTAGCTCATATCGGCATTACTTAACCTAAATATACACACTATATGGACTTAAAACGCGGTTTTTAAAACAAATCAATATGGGACTATTTCCATACAAAATAAGCCCATACTGACATTTAATCTATGTTTTTTCATCGACACGACATACCAGATGTATGCTCTTTATAATGTGTTTTGACTGTGGCCCGCGCCATAAATCGGACTAACATGTATAAGTCTACTATGGGCTTATTTCTGAATCAAATAAGTAAAATGTGAACCGATGTGAATATTTAGGTCCAATATAATCTGCACGAGGATATGTTGCCTCCTGATATGGTGATAAAGCTTCGGTCCATGCAATAGCTTGCCGGGGTAAATAATATCTCACTAGATGTGTCTAACATTTCTTTTGTAAAACTGTATGCATATTCATTATATTATAGTATTATTATGTCCAGTAGCTATCAGCTTCTGATTTGTTACTGTATTTGTCCACTCTCGATGCATTAGAATTTCCATTTAGCAGTGTGCAATTTGGCCACCCAAACGGACCTAGCAAACTCTCATCACGCACTCACATGGAAATTATAATACGTGTATGTTTTAGACAAAATACATTAGTCAGTGCTAAAAGCGGTTAATAAAACACATTTGTTTTTGCAGGTATTTGGGTGGTGGATCGCCGAAAATGCCAGATGCAAAACATAAACATACCTTCCTTCCTGCATTTGTTTTTACTACCACTTCCTGCATAGTGGATTCCGTTATATGGAACGGGCCGCAGTAAAACACAGTAAAAAGATCCTGCATGTGGTAAGTCACGGGTTGTTATTTTCCGCCCAAAATGAGCTTATAATAAGTCAATATCAGTTGATAATAGCACTAGTAGTCCAGGATATATTGTTAGACTTCTGCACCCCAGGACTCAACTTCACCCCACTAATTTTCGTTCTTAATGTCTCCTCTAATTTTTTTAGACAAGATGACGTCCATCGTGGCGTCAATTTTTTTTATATGCACCAGGTCTCTTTGATCGCCGTTATAGTAAAGATGTCACATGCGGTCTTGTTTTCCGTTCGATTCGTTATGGTGATATACAACCCTTACAAATTAGCCACAAATCCGACCAAAAATCCAATATGGCGGCCAAGATGGCCGCCGAAATGTGAAAAATTCCTATTTATAGTTGATAATGGCACTAAATGACTCTCATTTTAGTTCGTTATGGACTCAAAATGAACCGATTCTAAGCCGATTATGAGCGTAAAACAAATCCTATTAAAAGCCCATAACGTGATCATTTCCACGAGAATAGGATGATTAAATGGATACGTTCTTAGCCGTGGGTAGCTACTTGATTACCACTGCTTCATCTGTAGGCATTTGTAGGACATCACCTGAGCAATTGAATGTTTGTATTTATATTATGGAAAGTAAAATAATTACCCCTCGTTTCCGTCAGTGTGATAATATGCTGGATATTTACAATCTTAGACTATAATAACCAGTTGATGTCGCTATTGCAGCCAATACTTTCTACATTTTAACCCATCAAACCAATATTAAATAAGAGATTCATGTTGAGCAGATGTCACAAGTCACCCTTTTCAAATCACCCAGCGGTGTCAGCCCCCACGATGAACTCAACCAATTCAACTCACGCATAAGTGTGAAATGTACATTCAAAACTCAGAAGTATGCCTGATTTGTTTGTTTATATTATTACAAAGAAATATCATCGAAGGAAAAACATCCATGGTCGTGTTTCCGGGTTGTCATATATAAAAAATGCAGTCGACCAAACCATAGATAATTTGTTATCACACTTTTCCGCGATATATTATAATCGGACAAAAAGCAGCTGTCCAGAATACCTTTGTATTACTTATTATTCGGCGGATATAACGTGACTAATTTTTTTTTAATCAAAACTTTCATGTCGACAAGAGTGCAATTATACGTATATTCGAACCATAAACTTACTCTGCACGGGAAGTGTGAAATACTCACAGGTTTTTTTCGTATCGTATTTGTTAATTTCACATACCCACTTTACCCAATAACATCTCAAGTTCGTTATGAACACTAAACTTTTGGATTAAATTCGCGTCCGCCCTCATGGCTCATTGGCTTATCAGTCCTTCACTAACCGTCCGATAATCAACAATTGATTATGCTTCTAGAATCCAAATATACCACTAAACAACATTAACCACAATCGGGCTTTGTAAATTCGGCAGCTTAATATGTTTTGTTTTGGAACCGTATATATTTAAATTATACACAAACGTTTTTCGCGCCAAACCGGTATATGCGACATTTTAGAAGCCCTCTCTGGCGAAATATTTTAACGTGATATCCATGGAATTCTGAAATCGAACGAAACACTTCCCGTGGTGAAACCTATTCATTTCTACATACCTGAAATCCCGCGCCGTTTGCCGACATTCCGACCCTAACATGCTTCCATTCCCGTTTGCCTCGACATCCTGGAGTATACATATAATGCTCTATAAGCACACACTGGTGGGTCCTCACGTTAAAGTCGACAGCCCGGCAATCCACGTGTCTCTTACATAAATTGTCGCACTGCAGGATGTTTTTCGTTGTGGCCTCTGCGTAGCCGCCACACGGGTCACATCCTTCTTCGATGTCCATCATCTGGACAAAACTCACGGCGAACACAGACGCGACACAAAGATATGTATGAACAAACCTAACACCCATGATTGAGGCTTCGCGTCGTATCTCCGTGGAATGGTTTGACTCTATAAGGTGCAACAAGGAAGCGCCGTCTAGTGTCTAAATTGGCGACCTATACGTTGCTACCCCAACAGTCAACGCTCATTGTTATGTGCAAATGTGAACAGTGTATTGTACTAATTGTACGCCATACGTGCGCCATTCTATAGTATGGTATACTTGTTATATCGAACATGATGGGCGGACAATATGATTATGTTGAGATCTTGAACTACTTCATCGACCGCTGTCTTCAATATGGCAGCTTTCATTATATTCAACGGAACACCTCTTGTTAATTAGCTCGATTTGGGAGTCTTTGTGGCGAGTTGCTATAAACTGATCGACTTGGTGTGTAGCTTAACGGATCGCTGAAGAATAATAGACGCGTAAAAATAGAGGATCTATAGTGAGTCGCAATTCTATAGGAAATATATTAACCGAGTTCACTATATTCGAGTCTAGCCGATATTTAGCAAGGACATGTAGTACTGGCCCCACCAGGCAACCACCCGTAGGTTTCTGATCTAGATAACTGGCTATATGTGAACATCAATAAGTAGGCTATATGCTTTAAACAAGTTGGGTATACATCACAGAAAGTTGCTCGGTTGCCATGGCAACGGCTTAGAAAATACAATACCAAATATTGAGGTCTCCGACAACTGGAAAGCTTACATTTAACCACTTATTTCGCATTGGATTCGTCCGGATTTCCCCCAGACTGCTGGTCCGATTTCAACCGAATTGGCTAAGGTGACTGAGGATAACCCAACGGCGTTAGATTTAAAAAAAATTATTAATAAAATTTATTTTTAAAAAAAGAAATGTTTGTTATTTGAGCAAATAGGTCAATCTAAAACTTTTTTTTTTAAAATCAAACTGTTTAAATGATCAAAAGGTGCACGAAGCGCACACAGGGGCCATATGCCTCTAACTCACAAAGGGACCGCAGGCCCCTCCGACGCCGAATAAAGGCTCCCTTTCGGCAGCCTGTTTCAGCTAGTAAACATATAAAACATTTCTGGAAATGCAAGACACAAGTTCAATGGACATATATAGCTCATGTAGTTCTCATGGTAATGATCGAATACCAACAGATAATTCATGTTGGATGCAGATGAAGTAACTAAATGGCTGGCCAACATGGATGATAAGCAACATATATCGCAAACGACATTATAATATAGAGAACTGACCAAATGTATATTTCAATAAGTGAGTCATCTGATTTCAAAAATAACTGGGTAGACATCACACACGGTTACTGGGTTGCAATGACAACGGCTTAAAAATACATGCCAAATATTGAGGTTTCCGACAATTGGAAATCTTACATTTAACCACTTATTTCGCGTTGGACCTATCCAAGGGTGCTTTATAAACATACAAAACTTGTCGGGAAATTCACGAATGGGCATATATAACCCCGTTGTCATGGTAACGATCGGATACCACTACGTACAGTATAGTGGCTGAGATTGGGTAACTAAATGGTTGGCTAGCATAAGATGAAAAACAAATATACGACAGTATAATATAGAAAACTGACTATATGTATATTTCAATAACTGAGTTATTTGCTTGCACAAATAATTGGGTAGGGATCACTCAAAGTTGCTCAGTTGCCATGGCAACGGCTTAAAAATACATGCCAACTATTTAGGTTTCCGATGACTGGAAAGCTTTCATTTAACCTCTTAATGCGCCGTTAACACTGCATGCACATATCTACGTTTGTATATACACATAGAACGGGTCGGGAAATGAAAGACACAAGTTTACTGGTGATACATAGTTCCGTTCATGGTAACGATCGAATACCACTACATATGGTGGATTCAGATGTGGTAACCAAATGGTTGGCTAACATAAGATGACACGCCGATATCACAATCGACATTATATTATAGAGAACTGACTATTTGTAGACTTCAAGTATTTTCTTTTTTTTTGTAAATGTTTTTATTCAGACAATATATCATAACACAATATATATAGATATATAGAACAAGTTACAATTAGTACAACAAATTAAATATATATATACCTTACATTACAGAGAAAATTGTCTGTTTTTTATGTTTTTTTCTGGGGTTGGGGTGGGGATATACGAATTTCTTACATAGTTTCTAAAAATTAATTTGATATCACATATTCTATTATCTAGTTAAATGTATCTGTTGCACATATAATATCGGGATTTCATACCAAAATAACAAATAATAAATACTGTCGTCTATGTATATGGAACATGATTTATCATCGGTTAAGATAGCAATGCATAATAGGCATATGCCATAGATCAGTGGTCAGTGATAATTTGAGTGAAAATATGTTAACACTGCCGATTCTGTCAGGCGATTTCCCAAGCGATCAAAGTCATGACCCTCTGTCATTGGTTTACCGGAAAAAAAGTCAGACAAAACCGTCAGTGTGTGCGCATAGCCTTTGTTGTACGTACCATATACTATGCCGACAAATATACACAAGCATTCTTTAAGATATGGTTATGATATATGTATAGGATGTCATAATATCAGGCAGTGTGATGTGAAAGTTATACCAGTATGATGTTTATGTACCATTCATAGCTAACATAGATTAATCACTAGAGGGGTTTATGTGTCAGTTCTTCGAGTTGCGACCATCGTTCACTGAACTGCTTATATCGAGAATGGCTATAATAGCAAACCCGTTCCGTGATAAAATGTGTGTACAATTATCTCCCAGTTACAACAACGTTTGGTAATGTGTTATTGAGTTTCGATTTGTAAATATGGTATCTCACGAATATCAGGAGAAAACGAATCCGCGAGTGGAGAGTTGTGTCTATGGACACGCTGAATAGCGCCATCTCCGTCGTTGTGACTTTAATTCGATAGTTTGTCTTATCATAGACCCAGTTCTCTACTTTTTTCCAAAACCGTTGTATGATAGGCATTCCCAGAATATGTGAATTATAGACTCAGCTTGAGATTTACAAAACGTACATGTGTCATCATCTGAAAGTTTTATTTGTTTTAGGAACATTTTCGTGCATATAATACGCGTGTTAGCTCTATATTGGAACCATTTTAGTTTTGTGTCCGAAACGTGAGAGAAGGGGCAGCAGAACACCTCATTCCACCAACCATCAGCATATGTATGATTTAGTACATTTTCCCATTTGTTAATTTGCTTGCCCGGTCGTCCACGCGGTAGCATTGTTTTATATATAGACTTTGGTCTTTCTGGTGTAATTAATTCCTTCAGTTGATACGGAATAATGGGGTACGGGGCTTCATCGCCGTGAACTACAAGGCATTTTTCGCGCTCTTTACATAATGTGTTACTCCATGAAAGGTCAAAAAGTCAATATTTATAGCATGATTATCTTTAAATGTACGATGTGACATACTATTCCCCGACGAATCAAAGAAATCCGAAATATACAGCAAATATTTTGTCTTAAATAATTTCAAACGGGGTAATATTAACTTGGATGTGTCTGTAAAACCAATTAGAGGAAGGGAATGAAAGTCTTTTTGTATTTGTTGGATGTATTTTGTCGCAGTATAGCGTCCATGCGTTCAATGCATCTTTCCAAAAGAGGTTGTCGATTGACTTCGCTTGTTTTTTTAATATATTTGGTGCCATGAGGTACCAAAAGTCTTCAAAAAGGGGATTAGATTGTTCCAAAACGGTAACCCATGCTGCCTTCTTTGTGATTGCTCGCTTTACCCATGAAATCTTCAAAGATTTGATAAATGTGGATATTTCAACCATTTTACATCCGCCTTCGGCACATTCTTGTGTAATCTGTTTTCTGGTTATTCTGTCTGGACCATTTTTCCAAATGAAACCATACAGTATTTGATTCAGTTTCTTAATAAATTCATCTGATAGATTTGGTAATGTTTGGAAGAGATAAACCAGTTTTGAAATCGCTAGTAATTTAACAACAGTGATTCTACCAAGTAAACTGAGATTACGTCTATTCCATGCCGCTAATGTGTTTTTCAATTGGTTAATGCAATTTGAAAAGTTAATCTCAACCATACGATTAATATCATGGTGAAAATCAATTCCTAAAATTTTGAATGTTTCTGGGTTCCAGTTAAGTTTCCAACGGTCACATATTGTTTCTGTGCAATCTGATTTTGTACCAATCCACACTGCCTGTGTCTTATTGTAATTAATCTTTAATCCTGAAATATGCTTGAATTTGTCGAGTACATTCATCGCTGATTCCAGAGACTTTGGTGACCCACCGAGGAACAGAGAGGTGTCGTCGGCATATTGCGACATTCTTATATTTTGACACCCTACATTGATTCCCGTTATTCCCTTCGATCAATAAGTATTTTATATGTTTGAAATATAATTGAGTAGACATCACACAAGTTTCTCGGTTGTCATTGCAAATGCTTTTGATCAGATTTCATGATAATTTTTGTGTTTCAATTTGATGTTATTTGTGGGTCCTTGTCAATCGGTCAATCACTTTCCATTGACATCCCAGATAATAGCATGGTGTAGATCATAGCTCAAGTATAGATTGAAGATTTCTAACTTCCTTATGATTAAAACTAAAACAGTTTATGGAAAAATATGCAGAATTATATGTAACTTGAAGGCATTAAACTTCCCTGAATGAACATAAGCTCGAGAAGTGCTGTTTTACCGAAGGCTTAACTTTAGATCACAGATAACTCCAAAATAGAGAGTTACCATTTAATTATCAACTCACTTCAAATCAAGCCATGTAAACATAATTGCCGGATTCGTCATCTCAGGTTTAAACCTCCGAGTTTAAACCTGGTTTAAACCTACATTGGCGGTCCAGCCAAACCGGGTCTAAGGGGGCGTTTTTGTCGTTCAGTTTCCTGCTAATTGACAACTCGATTCGTTGATACGAGCAAGCAGTCAAACTACCCTCTTACCAATCGGACCAAAAGACAAGCCGATATAATGTTATTGACATGTCATAAATTATCGCGAACACGTGCACGCTCATTGGATTTATTCATTTAGAAATGAGTATCGCTCAAGGACCATTAATCCGCTCTCTTTGTGGGTTTAAATCATCTGACAAACGGCATGTCTATCAGCACGAGTTTCACGCGCTGTTTATAACTTTGTTTGTGATAGATTTTCTACACGATGCTTTACCCGCAAAGACAAACTTTGGTGTATTTACATTTATATTTTGTATATATTAAAGGGTATAGGAGTTGTATATACGTATGTTCGTTTGTCTGTTCGCAAATGTTCTAAAACTGATTTGAATATAAGAAAATATAATTTTTAAAAAATGAAAAAATTGTATTGTTAAATTGAGTAAGGAGTTGTATCTAACAAGAAACATATTTTAAAATTTATATTAATATTTGTTTGTTTTAAATTTAATTAAATATCTTTTTAAATAAAAATGTTCAAATGATCAAAATGTGCGCAAATTTGACACAGGCTCCTTTCGCACGAAAGGGTCGCAGGCCCCTCTGACGCTGAATAAAGGCTCCATAATCGAGTCAATACTGGACCAAGAGGTCAGTCAAGTAAAAGCAATTTGCTTAGGAGTGCACACAAGAAGCGGCATCAGAACTGTTTGAAGTGGGCAACCATATTACACGCGTTGCTTTTTTCAATGTAATAAATTTTCCGTCGTGCAAAAAATCAAAAAGTTCCCAGGTTTTGAACTGGTGGAATATTGTGGGGATTTATGGGCGGAGCCAGAGTAGAGCTTTGTGTCATAATCTACATCAAAATATGTTATCAAATTTGACTCATATAGCGATATAAGTTTAGGAGTGCAAACTTTGTGTATAGCATATCTGACCATGCAGTAGCATGGTTTTGGTGTCAAAATTAAAACGTTGAACCATTCAAATTAATTCGTAAAAAACACCAGTATTTGTGATTTCCACAAGCCAAAAAAAAAACACACACACAGGATAGTTGTAAAAATCATATTGAAGGATCATGTCCATATCTGAGCAAAGCAAAGCAAATGAATCAACTGTGACATGATAACAACAGTCGGCAGTCGCCACTTAGACACGCCCTCACTCGAGATAATTTACAGCTCCACCCTTTGATTGATTGTTTGACAATTCTAAACCCCGATGAAGAAAAGACGGATTCGTCATCTCAAGTTTAGCCTCGGTAACGCTGGTTTAACTGGACCACCGAATTAGATGGTTTAGTTGCCGGTTTAAGCTTATAAAACGCAAACAAAATACCGAAATTGACAAAAATTAATCCCCACATGCTTTATAGGTGTGAGTGCTTCTCGCTTATAAATTTCAAATCAAAATGTGGTCGCTGTCGTAATTATTGATTTTCGCAATCAATAAAACGAGGCGGTCCGCATTAGGAAAGTACGATTAATTATCTCGACAATACAGAGACACTACTGCTAAACCACTGGTCTGGCTGGACCAGGTTTAAACCAGAGATGACGAATGCGTCACTTAGACCTGCGGTCGCGGGTTTAAACCACGGATTTTGCTGACTCATGGCGGTTTAAACCTAGAGGTTTACGTAGACCAGGTTTAAACCTGAGATGACGAATCGGGCCTATGCCTTTGCTTTTGGAGGCATATGTAGTGCGAAACACTGAGTTTAATGTATACATGTGTTATTCTTCTGTAACATCGCAGAGAAAATATCCCGACAGGGGTTGTTAATTTGGAGCAATAGCCTCATACGCACAATGTGTGTGGGTGTCACGGCTCTGTTTTTTGTATCAAACTTTAAAAAACCCATCATGACTGTAATGTATGGCATGTATCCAACATGTATCTTATATACATAATGAATGGCTTGGAGTTGACTATGCCAAAATAGTGGTTCTCGAGGAGGAATAGTCCACGAGCCGCAGGCACGGGAGCATAACTATTGTTACATCTAATAGCATCTCTTCATGAATCGTGCATTTATTCTATAAACACGTCATTAGCAAAGATATTTTGGCGAACTTTTAGAAAACAGAAAGGAAGTTATAAATAACGTCTACTGCCATTACAAAATTAGGACTGGTCGCTTGCCAACTAAACGGACAAACTATTAAATACATTGGATAGCTATGATCGGACATTTGTAAACTCATTACAATTCACGATAAATCTAATGATATACCGATATTGAAACAATTATCGTACAAGGAATACTCTAAGATTAGCCGTATCGTCAGGCGGCAACCCGATTTCGCGAAATGAGTTTGTTACTATAAATAGAAAAAGAAAATTAGGCATGTAGGAATCCTACTGGGGTACTATGGTAAAATAGTATAGCAGTGTGCAGCCAATCAGAATGCGTGAAAGTCACGTGATATATAATATTAAGAAATAGTATAGATATCTATAGTAACATGAGATTAAGTGGCATAGTATAACTATACTATTATCAGTGAACCGGAACGCGATTAGGCCCAACAAAGGGTGTGTGTGGTATGGTAGCCCCAAATACGCCCTAAACATACAACCCACACATCCCGTTTCGATGCAAAATGGCCGCAGTCCAGAGAGGTATAAATCGGTCAAGGGGTCTATGGTGTATTGGTAGCCACTATACAACACCCTTTGTATGGTATATATATGTGAAGGGCCCGAGAAATGACATGGGTCCCTAAAGTTGAACCCCTCTCGACGGCGGCCATTTTCCACATGGGTGGGGTTTGTGTTGTGAATTTTATGGTGTCTTTGGGGCCCATTATGATTGATTTCTCGGGAAAAAAATTTCAGTCTTCACACTGACCATTCAGTGGCAGTCGTACAAATTCCATGCTTGCATCACAAATTAAGTGAACGGTTATGTTATTTTTGAAGTCAAGTGACTTCCAACATGAAACATGGTGTTTATTAACAACTGAATGCACATTTCGTTGTGTTTATACTTAGTTATTTTGACGCCATGGCCAGTTTAAACCAATATACTTCCAAATATTACTTATAGTATTTACCCTATGTACACGCAGTTTTAACGAATCCAACGCGAAATAAGTTGTTAAATGTAAGTTCGCCGATAGTCGGAAGTCTCGAATTTTAGCATGTATTTTAATTGGCTGCCATTGTAACCGAACTACTTTGTGTGATGTCTACCCAATTATTTTTGAAAGCATATGACTCACTTATTGAAATATGCATATATTAAGTTATCTATATTGTAATGTCGTTTGCGATATATGTTTGTCATCTTATGCTGGCCAACCATTTAGTTACCCCATCTGCGCCCACCGTATCTAGTGGTATTCGATCGTTACCATGTCAAATGACCTATATATGGCCAGCACATTTGGATAGATGCACGCTGTTTTAAGCAATACATCGCGAAATAAGTGGTCAAATGTAAGCTTTTCAGTTGTCGGAAACCTCAATGTTTGGCATGTATATTTAAGCCGGTGCCATGGCAACAGAGCAACTAGACCGCTAGGCAGGATTTGTTGTCTCCAATTTGAACCCGGCTTAACGAATCCCATTGGTTTAAACTACTGTTTAACAACTAAAACCATGGTTTAAAATCCAGCCGAAAGTAATCTCGTAATCTTTAGTTTCGCTTATAGGTCCAGCAGACCTGATGATGCTTTATTGTATATATATATATCGTCAAGCTAAATAATCGTGCATGGCTAATAATCGTGCTAATGCGAACTTTCCGATAATTACGGTAATGAGCATGATTTTGTCTGGAACTTTTGTAAGCGAGAAAAACAAACATACACATGTATTTGAATTGTATGGGGATATTTGATTGTCAATTACAATATTTTGTATGCGTTTTATAAACAAAAACGGCACCATAAAACATAAACCGACGGTCCAACAAAACAAAACAAACCAAAAAAAGTGTTCACGGTGGCCTGAAACTTGTCGCATCCATCTTTTTTGGCCATTTCTCATTTGTTTGGCAATTTTTCAGAACATATACATGTATACGAAATTACCGAGGTAACGAAATTACAGCGAAGATGTCAAGAAACATGCACAAAAATAACTGGTAAATATTGAGTTGGGGAAAAATTTATATGGAAATGTGCATGGACTAAAAAAAAAACGCAAAAACTGAAATAGGTCTAGTCGGCCGTCAAACAAATGAGCAAATTCGCCTATATGATCTTATTTTGAAGCCAAAAAGCAGTAAAGTATGGTAACTTGATTGATAACCACACCGTTCTAGCGGGTCATTTTGATTTTGATAAATAGTTATTCACACGCAGGCGAGCTGATTACGTGGTTGCATGGAAATCGAATGATAATTTGAGAGTGATTGCTGACTATAGCCTTGAAACATTTTGACCAAAAAAGTTTGGCCATATGAAATTTTCTTTGGCCATTTTCCAAAAACAATTCCCCTTGACCAATTTGGACACGGACAGCGTGAACCCTGTTTGTTTCTCGGTTATTGATTAATCAGGTTCGTTACACAGTTAGATACGTAATGGATATTCCAAGAACACAAGGCTGTTCGAATAAATAATCATCGAGGCGCAGCCGATTGTTTTATTTTATTTTAACACATGAGCATGGGTCGAATAACCGACATATACACAAACTACATTGTAGTCGTTAAATCCACACACCTCCCATCAACTAGATTTATGAGAAAAAGAATTTCGATTACATGTGTGTATGTGTCTGGTTTTGAGCTTCGTCATCCTTCAGACAAACATGGATTCCCATAACAAAAATACTCGTGATAAAGAGAAATAAGCAGTGCATGTCAATTACATGTACCTACAGTGGTGTCATCTACCACTTGGACGTAACAAGTCTTACATGAGACAAGTGCATTATAAGATATCTGGCAACACAAGCCTACAATTGAGCAAAGTCGCAACAAAGTGTTACCTTTACTTGGTCCAGCGATGTCCACTCACGCGTCAATATATCCACGCATCCAAGCGAAGTTAATCCAATCACCTAAATCAAAGTCAACCCATAATCGATGGGCTTCTAAAAGGTCGTACATCGGGAAAATCAAATTGTTCATGAGACACAAAAAACTATTTATCTCTGGAACTATAATTGGTATCTGCCAATAACTTTACACAAGAACTCTTTATAAACAGTTGTTATAATAAATCAACAAATCTTCCCGCAAATATGCACATACTTGACCTATAATGTGAAATAGGTACATAATGTGATTATTAGATTCTGAAATAAGCAGATAATGGAGTCATATCCGTTATTTCGTTTTATGGCGCGGGCCACAGTGAAAACACATGTTAAAAAGCGTACACCTGAAAAGTGAATTGGATTATTTGTGTCATTATCTGCACATGATCTGCTCAGAATTGCCTAATTGTGAGTCGATACTGTGACATAAACGCTCTCATTTTCAGCACATTATAGACTCAAACTAAGAAGATTATCTACTTAAAAGAGGTTCTATTATAAGCAGATAATGTGCGGGTTTTCGAGAGAACATACTGCAAAATTGAGACAATTCTCAGCAGATTATCTACCTAAAATAAAGTTCCATGCAAAAAAAGGCATTTATACTTAAAATATTGTTATCAGATGACTTATGTTATCGAACCCATATATTCCGAAATTGCAGTAAAATGTTTCGCGCCAAAATGGCAGGTACGAACATTTAGAAGCCCACCGACTTAAGCCAAGGTAATCCAATCAATCGTTCGAACTCGCTCCACGATCACGGTTCTGTGAACTGCATGAAGTTAACCCTTTACCCAACAAAACGGCCAAAAACGCCCAAATAAAGCTTCAACAGCCTAAAATATCTTCCGTCTGTCTCAATAACACCATACAAATATGGATATCATTGGAACCGGTTCATTGACCACATTGTGATGGTTACAGTTATGCCCTGTGCCAATGCATTCTCTTATATATGCGAGTCGACCATAGGTCGCCTCGCATATATAAGAGAATGCATTGGCCTAAAAAAAATCTTTTTTTAACACTTTTTACCATTTTTTCTTACATTCTTTAACAATTTTATAATGTTTTTTTTACATTTTTTAACAATTTTTATAATATTTTTCTACATTCTTTGACAATTTTATCATTTTTAATATGTGTTAAGCCAATGCATTCTCTTATATATGCGAGGCGACCTATGGTGCATTGGCACAGGGTCGTTCTATTGGGTAAAGGGTTAAGAGCGGTCGTGACTGCGGTTAGATGTGTTTATTCTCTCACCCAACACATACGGTAGAGCACGACTGAGCAGGCTACAATAAAAAGTACATTGAAACCTAATAGAAAAAAAGGCATGTGCTTTATTTATAAGTCCTAATGTCTTTGAATGATCCCCATTCGGGGTTAAAATAAGACATCCGTATAGGAAGAGGGCTCCTTAATCCCATCTTTAAATGCCACAAAAGATGTCTTTGTGGAGAAAACAGCGTCCATGTGTGTAGTTAATTTCCAAGGGTTTATTCAGACATTGGCAACTAAATATTATGAGCACATGATACCGTCAGGCAATATAACGTTTTTTTTCTTATTTCGTTCCAGTTTGGGCAGTGTACTTAATAAAGCATTAAATGAGGATAAACAGCGCAAATTTTAAAACATGAAATACGAAATATAACTCAACTAGTAATATTGAAGTATAAGAAATGTAGAGTTATCCCGCCTTCATCTTCCGTGCCTATTTCCACCCATGAACGGCTTGTTTTTATTGAACATAAGTGGCAAGATATTTAAGCACAAAAATTCCAGTACATTTATTTGAACTGCATCGGGTTAATATCAAGGGCGATGATGTTATCCATTTGAACGAAATAACTGGTAATACTAGATCGAACTGTCTCTAGTTAAAGCTGCTTGTCACTTTCAATAATTATCCGTTATTTTGTCCGGAAATGAGTTCGTTCTATACTGTACTTTTTTTTAATTGTATGCCACAACACACGCAGTTTAAGAACTCATTTCATGTCAACGTTTTTAAATGTGTTTTGTTTGTCCATAACAGTATGAAAGTGTGCGTCATTTTGATGAGGATAATCTTCATAGACTTCTAATTCGTGTAATATATACAAGTGTTGATATGAGTGAAATAAATGTTTAAATATGTAATTATATATCGAAATAACGGGTATCATGCACTGAATGTTATATATACTGCTGAGGACAGTATAGGATTAAGTATTACTGGGGTGGGGTCAATTTTTTTCTGGGGACCTGCATTGCCAAGTATATGGTATTAGATTTCATGGAGCGGCCACATCTCATGTTTCGATCACGAATGTTTCAATAACCCATTGCTTGTGTTCACTTCTAAATATGTATGTACACAACATAACAAGATGTCCGTTATTTCGTTGAAGATTTATCTTCATACATCGTTCCGAGTCAACAAATGTTTATATGAATTATATGATAAAATTTTGAAGAGTTGAAAATCTATATCAATATGGACGGTGTTAGACACCCCCACCTGTCGCCACGTCCCTGATGAGTGATGACAGCATGCACTCGGGGACGTTCATAGGGGGGTCCATCTGGGGGTGAGACCATATAATCTCCAACTATATATGATTTGGTATAATAAAATGTTCAACTGTACAGGATTTGGTCTAATAAAATATATCCAGCTATATAAGATTTGGTTTTGAGCAATGCAAAATTCCAATATTGGCTTAATGGCTTAATAATTTGGGCATCTATATCTTCTTTTTAAGAGCATGGACTGTGTAAATAAAGACAATAGTAACAAGAATGAAATAGCAGTTTTCCATGTGTTATGTATTGAGTACACTGTGCATGCAGTGCATGTACATTATACATGATATTAATCAGAATATGGTTGAGGAACGAATACGAGTTACATGTATTCAAATTCCAAGGAGTAACAAGTCACAAATAACTCACACAATGGTAACAATTATGCATGCTGAATGATTGTTATATCGCTAAAGCTGTCATAAAGATATGGAGGTTTGACATTACTAAGACTAGTGGCCATGAAGCTATGGTTGGTAAATCATACCAGTATGAACTTGGAAGGAAATGCTTTGCCTTCAATTTCATATATGTGTTTAGGTAATGAGCATGACTGGAATGTATTTACTCAAATAGCTGTGTATTAACTTGTAACATCGACATTGAGTTGCTACGTACCCTGGCAGGACACATTTAAATAAATTGATTAATGTACTGTTATGATAGGAACTTAACGTATAAGTGCAATGTCCCCTTTAACATTTAAAATAATAATAATAATAATAACAAAATATGTTTAACATATATACATATCAACTAGTTAACAATATATTGAACGATAGGCCCCGTATGATTTGAGAAGCTCAAATGTAAAACAATAGAATCGTGGTTCGGAATTCGGAGTCGGAAAAAAACAATTTGCACAATTCCGGAATTGGAAAATCGGTGACGAGTATTTAGAATTGGAATTCCGAGTCGGAAAATAAACAACCGGAACAAATTCGGAGTCGGAAAATTGCGAACTGTGATCGAAACACTTAGATCATTCGATTTACTTGTTACTTTTAATTTCCAACTATTGGAATTTGAATCATGAAATTTCCAACTATTGAAAATTATGGTCCTCATTGGGGGATGAGACACATCCCACACACCCTGTCGGTACGTATCTGTGCGCACTTGAGCCAGTGCATTGCTTTCGAGCATGGAATATCCCAATGCCTGTCGACACTTCTAAATGGGCCACCGCTGAATAAAGACTGCTCAAGATCACAATATGTACGAAGCGCACATAGCGGCTGCAGCCCCCCCCCCCGACGCTGAACAAAGGCTCACAAAGAGAGCCTGTTTCAGCTGATAGATAATAAAGAAACAATATCTCATCCATTGTTCGATTGTACAAAACAGTATTGACAGGCCTCATGATACATTCGAAAGAGAGAAGTGGTCTAAGAATTGATATAGACGCCGATGTATTGTTTGGGACCAAAAAAGGATCACTTACAATGGCAAAAGTGTAATGTTCTGTCTATCAATATACAACACACATATCTATTACTGCAAATAAATAGATGTCAGCCATCATAAAACCTATATAGGATATTTCGAAAGTTATAGAAATACTGATATATTTTCATTGTACCTGCACAACAGCAAGCTTTATGCACACATGACACTTGTGGAATACTCTATTAATTGAGTAATTATTCTAGCCACGGCTTAAGGCAATATTTTCTCAAGTGTGCACAATAAGGGCATATATCAGTCTAAGTTACAATTTTAACATCAATCACAATGACCAACAATGATGTATAATACTATCAGTAGAATTGAGTATACTTGTTTCACTCCACGAAAATACAGTCAGTACATTTGCAGATGTAAACGCAAGATATTGAAGGGGTTCACACGCACATACATATTTCTATATTGCATGATGCTATTGCTAATATGCTGATGATGATGATGTTAATTATAATACTGATGGTGGTGATGATCATGTTGATAATGATGATTATGATGACGATGAGATGGTGTTAGTGATACTGGTGATGATGATGCTGCTGCTGCTGATGATGAGTTTGTTAATGACGGTTATGACGATGACGACGATGATGACGATGGCGATGATGTTGATGGTGAAGGTCATGGCGAGATGATGTTGTTATTGCTGCTGATGGTGCCGATGATGAATCTGCTGCTGATGATGATACTGATTGTGACGATGATGATGGTGATGATGATTAGGTCTGGTTCCAATCGAATGTACCATAATACGTCCAGTAATCGTGGTGCTGGTGATATTGGTATATAATTTAAAGGTTTATTTCGGGTTACATATCAATATTGTTGAATCTATTGTAGTTTGGAACAAGAAGTGCACTCAAAAGACAATATGTTGTTTTATATTTGATGTTATATCCATTTATTTCACGTATTTCTGATATGTCAGAGTGGCAATAACGATCTCATTTTAAAAGGAAGAATGTCTCGTTTATCTGTAATAATGTTTTCCAACATCTGTGTTCAACGTAATAAAGGAAAACAAAAACTCCACTATAAACGCCTTCTATACTAAACGTGTATTGATGAGTAGCTACCATAAGAACTGTTCAGATAATAAGTTCAATACACGATATGTCGCTTGTGGAACTTATTATGTGAACATTTAACACCAGTTAATACGAATGCTTCTACACTTGTGTTATATTTCCGTCTGGCTGTTGTCTGCTAAAATGAATAATACACAATTACAATGATTATTTGTAACTGATGGGGGACTCCAGTGCAGGAAGTGTTAATATAAGTGTGTATCTTGTTGTAAGTTGCAGTCTGAAACACAAATACATAATTCAGGCATCAGTGCGATTACAAGGGGAGGGAGTTTGATTGCTCATTTACATGTTCATGTACATGTATTATTATATCAATGCATTGTTCTTGCTTGTGCTACTAAAGGCATCGTCCGGTTATTTTGAATTTCAATCATTCAATTTTATCTGGAATGACTTTCGCAGTTGATTCATCTTTGTTGAATTCGGTTTTCCACAATCGAATGAAGCACGTTGTAAATATAGCGACAACCTGTTGATCGGAATTAAAACTCAGTCGGGTCGCATAGATTGAATATATTGTTAGACTGTCATGCTGCATATATGGACATCTACTTGACTGTATAACATTAGCAAAGTTCACATCACTACTTTCCACAATGATTGCATTCGCGAAAGAACGGTCTGAATTTCATCTCTGTCTTCTTATAGGAGTCGATATGTCCACGCCATGTTTCCTAGACCAATCACTGAGCACAAATACATGTTTTTGTGTTGATGCCAAGGTACAAACCGTTAGTGTGTTGAATGCAAAATATAATGGTCTTACAGAACAGCTTTCCATAAGGTCTGTTATCATGGAATCGGTTGCAGGCATGGCCTGATTTTCATCTCTGTTCGCTTATACGAGTAATAGTATCCACGCCATCCATTCCAAACCACTGCATCAGGATAGGTAAATGTGACGTCGCCGAGGTACAAACCGTTAAGGTTGCTTGAGTGGCATGATGTGTACCACCACGCACCACTGTATGAGATTGCGCAATTGCCAGAATTTGAGTCATGATCCTGATCTCGTGTGGAGAATGGACACCCATCTGTGTTGAGGGAGTTGCCTGTGTGGTAAAGAAAACATGTACGATCAGAGCGATAATATAAATTACAATAGAAAATATGCACCAAAATATGGAAGTTCGTGAACAGGTAGTTTGACTTTGTGCATTCGTGGCTTTATATAATTTCACTGAACTATCTTCGGTTCGCGGACTCGCGAACAGGACAGGGCCAATCGCTTATTATAGTATTTATATACGATGTGTTGACCCATAATATTTCGCTGCTATATTTTGAACCAAATTAATAGACATATTTGGTATCTCCACGCTCGGACAACATTCCAGGTGGAGAAATCTAGTGAACTATTAAAGATATTTACGCAGATATCAAATGTACGTTTATGTACAGGTTAGTTTGTTGAGTCAACTTCAGTGGAGTTGATATATACCAAATTTAATGGTAATGTATGTGCTGTGGAACTCTGGCATTAACGCTCTCTATACTAAATAATCAGTAATGAGTAGTTATCTCATAGGAAATATTCCGACAACAAGTTCAAGAAACGACATATTGCTGAACTTATTATCTAATTTCCTCAATGAATAGGATTCCTAATGCACTTTTAACATCTGTCGTCTGCTTATTTTCCAGAACACCCCTACAGCTGAATAATAGACAATTCCAATGTATACTGCTATAACTGGGTGGGAGAATCCATTTAGTATAGAAAGGGTTAATTATACCTTGTGAACCTATTCGCTCAGGACTCTACAAATCAAGGAGATTTGACGGCGACCATAAATTGACCACTATTGTTTATCGCCGGTTACATAAAACATTGACAGTGCAAGTTGGGTTCATTTCAATTATGAGCAACCGTTGGCACGGCCTTGTGTACTCTAAAAGGTACGACAAACCTCCGTTAATCTTACTCTTCTAGAAATTGGGCCTATCTCTTATAACTCGTCTGAGACTTTGTCGTGGTAAATCTAAGATCCCAATTATATCTTAAAAATTCATTCCGCGGAAATAGTCCGTCTGAGTCCCTGTACCGTTGCGTGTGAAAAAAAACGTGGATTGTATCCGATGATTGTTCGCGATTTGGTCTTAATGCGGTGTCTATTGACAAATGGTAAATCTTATCGACGTCCGTGTTTGTCGTAAAAAATATCGATTGTGTTACATAATGGGGTGTGTCTGTCTAACGTGGGTGACGTGACGAGTTGGTAGAGCTTCAGTTGGTGACTGATTATACGTCAATACAAAGCGTCAGTGGTGACATAAACAATTGTGCATACGTGTATAGCTGGACGCAGGTAAGTAAAGTTAACAACTGTGTAAATATGGAAATCGCATGGTAATAACCCCCCTGTTCTCAGTTCTCAAGTCACAATGTTTTTTTTTTATAAGATGATCGAATGAGTCTGTATGCTTCATTAAAATATCAGATCACGATAGTTATTCGCGGCGCACTAATTGTGTTGGAATGCTGCTGTCATACTTGGCAGAGGAAGACGGATTCATATTATGTAATAAGCCATTCCAGCTGACCAAATATGTAAGGATATAATATAGGAATATTTAGTAAGGTTAATTCCGTGCTTCAAGGCTGTTACCAATTGGTGGTTTATTGTGTAACAGATGTACATTGAACGTTCAGCCACTACCAAATAATATACATGTACCCGGCGCGTAAAAAGAAACCCTAGTTGGTGAATAGTTGCAATTAGAATGTGAGTGACGTAACTAGTCTATCAGTATCAGGTTGTTGCCTGTCGTGTTTCTTCACTAGGTAATTCGACGCACTGTCCATATTTATAACTTCTGAGTAATCCAAGATTAGTTGCCAAAAAACATTGTTGTACTTTCTTCTTCTCCCCCCAATTGCCGTTCCCTGATTGGTAAGAATGACACCATGTGGTATCCGACAATTTCTGGTGCTGCCCGGTAACTAACTTGTTACCCTCGAGCGTAACATTTTTTAGTTAACCGCTCAGAGAAATCTCCAGAAATGCCCGTATTTTACCGAACACATAATTTACAGTTTTTACAAGACACACGATAACACAAAAAGCGCACCCCGTGATGTTGGCAAATTAGCGTGGGCCCAACGTATTCCGAATGTTCCGAGCACTTCAATATTAACCATTTTTTCGAGAAAAAAATTACTCGCTTCGTGAATCCAACTGACGATTATATTAAGAAGCTTTTAGATGCCAATGATTCTATCAATACCAAGAGAACTGTGAAATGTGAAATGTTTCGGACAGTTCCTCCTGGAATGTGGTAAACATTCAGATTATGAAAAAATTGACGTGAAAGAGCTGACTTTTATGCCGGCGCCAGGAAACGAGATGGGATTTCTTTTAATAAATCTGGAATTATGGCAGGACATAATCGCACGTGCGGGCGATAACTGTATATTGTTACCCTCTTCCCTATTTTACACCTATATGATTGGCCCATGTCCTGTCACGTGCCGGGCGACAAATAACACTGTCGCCCGCTGAGCCGGGAGACATTGTTTTTGTCGCCCGCCTGATTTTATATTGCAAGAACATATCCAACCACACACACTGCAATACATCGGCTATTTCACATCACTACGACGTACTAGAGTCATAAATCTGATATACCCATGGATTCGCAAAAAAAACACCAGTTCTGGTGTTGCTAATTCGATATATTTAGTAAACACTAATATTCGAACTTTTAAGTTGATACTTTTATCTGACAAGCGTTATTATGTACTTTTTACATCGAAACAATTCGGTGGTTCAATATATCATGTCGACAAGATTGAACGAGTCGATCCCTTGAGGTTGGTTGGATATACATGATTGTTGGTGGACAACGTAATGATTACGTTTGTCGCGAGTGGCCCTGTTCGCTGATCCATCATATCAGACCTCTCCGCCATGTCTGTAATGTGATCATAGAAGTATGTTGTGGGGGGGGGGGGGGGGGGGGGCACCATGTACTTGGGAACATTGCCACATATGAATGTACATTAATGAAATAGACAACTACCCAATAGGTTTCGGGGAAAGATGCAGTGAAGTGAACATCTCGAGTAAATTCCGCGCACAAGACGACATTGAATATGCTAAATGCAGAAGGGGGTAACATATCTATATGGCTTATTGGTTTACATTGCATGGACCGATATGGAATATTCAGCCATCAAAATTATCGTAAATGAAAGGTGAATATCAAACGCTTAACGGCTTGACTATCGATTATAGAACAGAAATCATATAGGACGATAAGATGTTACTGAAAATATACATAATCGGGTAAGAAAGGACTCGTGACTCAGTGCAACATCGTGCGTGTGGATGGAAATGTTTTTTCTGTATTAATCGGATAACAAAACAGTTGTTGCCCTTCTTCTCGGGAGACATTGAGATTTGTCACCCACTCGAGAACGGAATGTCTCTCTCGGAGCTGTGCTCCTCGGGAGACATTCCGTTCTCGAGCGGGTGATAAATCTCAATGTCTCCCTCGACAGCGGGCGACAACTGTATATTGTTCATCAAATCATCAAATAAGTTTGATATGACTGGTGCTGAAAACGAATACTTCATAGTCAGCAGGACACGTAGCTTGGTGATGATTCGTTTTCTCCAATTTATTCTACTTTGGTTTCTTATCTGAGGTTCATATGCAACACAACTACTAGCTTTACTATTCTGTCCATTACTTTTTGTCGGTGATGCCTCCGCTTTAGTTGAATTGCTACCCACAACCCATTCGTTTACTACCCGTGCGAGCAACCTTTTTTAAAGCTTGATTTAGATTCTTTGTATATATGTCTTTGTATATTGTCGCTTTTTATACGCCCGTTTTGATGGTAGCTTTAGTAAGTCTGAAATGAATTAAATTACATTTGGTATGAAGGTTTACTAGTCGCAAATACAAGTCAAATTCCAATTTGGGTTCCGCCCGCCAATTTTCACTGCAGTTTAATGTGAGTTTAATTTACTACACTGTTAGATTTAACGATCCGTTTAGGTTATGTAGTATACGAAACTGCGTCGGTATCAAAGTGTTTAGTATCGAATTCATACAGTGGTATTATACAAGTCACAGTGCCAAAGCGTTTGCTTTTATTTCGATAACAAATTGATGACCAAAGCTGATCGGGTGTGGTGATCACGTGTGTCCGAGTCGGGTGTCGGCCACACTGTCGGGTGCAAATGATCAAATTGATTTGAACAAAATGGCCGCCCTCGACTCGCCGTCATTTATCGTTTTACAGTACCTCATAACAAGGGAGAAACACGACATAACAGCCGCTTGCATCTTTTATTTGAAGCCGAATTCGGCCTCGAGTTACAGGTACACTTTTGTTGTTTTAGTGTGGCCTAAAATGATACAATTTGGTTGCTGTTATCAACCTGACGAAGCCGTAACAATTGAAATGATCAGTAGTTTTGATTTTGGCCCAATTTGCCATAATGTGAACCTGAGAAACTGTAAAACTACAAAAACCGGTCGATGTTGATATTTTAGAGATGCTCATTCGAATGTCAGTGTCACTGTTCACAACATTCCAAGCCAACGCTGTTACAATGTCTTGCTGATGTGGTACTGATGCGATAATAATTCCCAAAAGCTTTGATGTCAACCATTTGTGATTACCACAGGAAAATATCAACAACAACGTAGAAACTGAGAAAGTTTAGCCAATTAGCAATTGGTGTGTCGATATTCTCTTATTCGGATTTAGTGATCACGGACTGACGTGTGGACACAGATCAGTTACTCATGATACATCATATTCATCTATTTTCATCGGAACATATGTGCGGCCATATCGCAAAATCATCGTCCAGTCATGGAGTCTGCTGAATATTGTTTTGAATGTTTCTTCGGAGTCTGCGACTAACTGATAGGGCTACTGATTTATAGTGTTGTGATGAACATGTGCGCATGTACTGGTAGTAAGGTTGTGGGTTGTTAATGATCGTGGTTGTACCGCCATTCAACCACGGTCGAGTGGTATCACCGCTATGTACCCCACAGTACCGACAATATGTGTTAATTCAGAGTACCAGCATTTGGTACTCCAGATTACCAACAATTTGGTACTCCCCACGGGTCAAGTTCAGTACCTATGTAGGTACTCTGGAGCACCTATTGTTTTAAGAGTGTAGTCCAAATCACAGGTCAAGTTTGAACTTTTTCACCTGAGTTATGTATGGCCCATTGTTGAAATTACCATGGGAATATTTTGCCACGCCCCTGTGATGCTCTTGTTGGATTTATGTTTTGGTTTATCATATTGAGGAAACTTGAACCACTGTATATCACAGGACACAGGAGCATGTTGACTTGGATTCACGGCACGTTTCGGGCTAATGCTTAAACGTGACCCGCCATATCAAATCCAGTCGTAAGTCGGGATTTTTTTTAACCCTGTGCCAATGCATTCTCTTATATATGCGAGTCGACCATAGGTCGCCTCGCATATATAAGAGAATGCATTGGCCTAACAATTTTTACAATTTTAATATTTTTTCTTGTATTCTTTAACAATTTTATAATTTCACCCATACAGAGCCCCAGACAAACATGAGTAGACGACACTCTTCTATATGCTTCTATATATGTGTGGGGCTCCCTGCGGGGTAATGGATGGTTTTTATTTTATGTCCTAAAAATTGTAAGAAACATTTATTTACAAAAAATGATAAAAAATTGTTAGGCCAATGCATTCTCTTATATAAGAGAATGCATTGGCACGGGGTAAAAAAAATCCCGACTTACGACTGGATTTGATATGGAGGGTCACATATTGTCTACTTGTGATATTGATGGTGGTGTTTGGATAATCTTTCTTATGGAAACTCTTACGTCTGGACCATGTCAACAAAAATGAATTATGTGTCTATCTTACTATTTTGTGTGATATACGTTTTTCTTTCTCGCTTAATAATAACATTATACTAACCTGCGTCACCAGAGAAACCTTGTATATGAAGTGCGTAGTAAGTATGCGGGCTACTGATTGAAAACTGGTCGTACTGAGCAAATCTCTTCTGATTCTCGAAGTCCTCGAGATCAACTCTCATCGTGTATCGCCTGCTGTTCGTCAAATAACTGATGAATCGATTTCCTGTTAGAGTATTTATGGAAAAAGCATCAATGATGAGTATTTATCCCCCCATAGGAACATTTCGCTAAATAAACAGGACTCATTCTGCACTTGTATTTATATGTCGTCTGCTTTTATCACCCCTCCAGATGAATAATAGACCATTCCAATGTACACTTTTTAACTGACTGGGAGAATCCATTTAGTGTATAAATGGTTCAAACGAACATTGCAGCTTATACAGTTGATATTCCTTACATGTACTGATTAGAACAGTCGATGTCGTGATATGGCCACATCTTTTAAGATCCAAAATTAAGTACCGGCCATATTAGACCCGAAGAAACCCCACCATCTGCGTGTTCAATACCAAAACTTAATTGGGGCGACCCATTATCGTTTTAGGTTTTGGTGACTATTTGTCGACTTCCAAAAGAGGAACATTTTTAACATGTTTTTAATTTTGATCAGCCTTTACAGAATTTCCACGATGTGAAGCGAAAGATTGTGTTTTCACGTATTTTCCAGTTTCGTTTACCAGGTAATCGGAAATATGGCTTTGGATACTTTTTTAGTGTCAAATCGGACATTGCACCTTTAAGTACTAATGTTTTCCTCTTCGATCTGTGGAACAGCGGGATAAGGCTAACACTGAGGGATTCCGTGAACATGTTAATGATCCCTTGTGACGCAATAGTGACAGTTAACTAAATAGTGAACAACTCTTCCGGGCCACAACCGACAATCTATACATATATATATATCTATATATATATATATATATATATATAAATATATATATATATATATACTAGAAGGTGACCCGACTTCGTCCGGGCTTTGACCTTGAATTGACCATTGTGAAGGTCAAGGTCAGGTGGGGTCCAACACCAACACCCCAAAAATGGTGGAAATCGCCCAGCGGATACCGGGAAATCGGCCCAGCGGATACCGAGATACCCTATGCATCAAATTTCGTCCGTAAAAATCCGCCAGTTTAACCCGATTTGATTTCCACTCAAGTATATAAACGCGCCTCATATACACACGCTCATTCATTATCAAGTTTCAACGTAAAGATAAATTACCATCGGTGCCCGAGATATCGCCAAGACGTCTGAAACAGTCAAATGCATCGGCCGGTTAAGCGTTAACGTGATCTAACGTTATGAGCAATAACGACGTCATAGAAGTTACGCATTGTTTTTATCCTGATGGAAGATAGTACCACTTCTTCTTGATAATTGAGGCAGATAACTAAAACGGATACATACGCATTATATATCGTTGGAAAGAGGAAACGCGAAAGATTCTCACAGTGTCATTATTATGACTGGCATTTTATTATTCGCGCTTTGTAAGCACCGAACTAAAATGAAAGTCCCGTAACACAGCGTAAAACAGATTTGACCTCGGCACGTGAAAAGTTGACCTCGGATCTGAAAATTAATAGGCCTATGTTACTCCTGGCCCGAAAATACCCCCACATACCAAGTTTCATCGAAGTCGGCTGGGCCGTTTTCGAGTCCATCGATTACAGACAGACACACAGATCTTCCAAAATATATAATAGACTAGAAGGTGACCCGACTTCGTCCAGGCTTTGACCTTGAATTGTCTATTTTGAAGGCCAATGTCAAGTGGGGTCACGATTTGACCCGCCCAAAACACTGCCCAAACAAAAGTACCCGTCGAAATCCATCCGGTTTTACCCGATTTGACCTTGAATTTATAATTTTGAAGGTCAAGGTCAGGTCGGGGTCACGATTTTACCCGTCCAAACACCCAGTGGACAAAAGTAACCATGTGTATAAAATTTCGTCGAAATACCATCAAAATTGGCGATTTGACCTTGAATTGACCCGATTTCAAGGCCAAGGTAACGTCGCGCGGGCAAATGAATATGCTTATGAGACTCCACATACGAAAGTACCCCCACATACCAAGTTTCATCGAAATCCCGTGATATTCGGGCGTTTGACCTTGAAATGACCCGATTTCAAGGCCAAGGTCACGTCGCATGGACAAATTAATATGCTTATGAGACTCCCCATACGAAAGTACCCCCACATACCAAGTTTCATCGAAATCCCGTGATATTCGGGCGTTTGACCTTGATATTACCCGATTTCAAGGTCAAGGTCACGTCCCACGGGCAAATTTATAGGCCAATGTCACTCCTCGGCCGAAAATACCCACACATACCAAGTTTCATCGAAATCGGCTCGGCCGTTTTCGAGTCCATCGATTACAGACAGACACACAGATCTTCCAAAATATATAATAGATATATATATATATATATATATATATATATATTTCGTCTACAATAGCAAAGCAAGTGTGGGTTTTGGTCCGACGTCACATGACGTCATTTCGACAACTTCGTAAGAAACTCTGTCTGTTTGACTGCATAAATATATATATACTAGAAGGTGACCCGACTTCGTCCGGGCTATTCAAAAACCAAATTTCAAGTCGATAGCTCCACCCGTTTCCGAGATCTGGTCTGCGCATGCGCGAAGCTGGCGTCGCACGGACTCGGCGACCCGATAAAATTCGTATCCGGGGCAAGATACATTCACATACCAAGTCGATAGCTCCACCCGTTTCCGAGATATATATATTGCCCAATGTCATTTGCGGATACCTCTTTCGGTGATGAGTTAACGCGACATCGGCCGGTTAAGATTTAAACGCGATCACGTCACGATCTGTTGACGGCGTAATATATTTACGGAATGTTTTTCGATGAGCGAAGCATGGTCCTGCGTTCTTCTCGATAATTAAGGTAGAAACTTTAAACGTACACAGGCGTGTGATACATCATTGGAAAGATGAAGCGCCACAGATTCTAACCGTACAAATTATATGACTGGCAATTTATTATTCGCGCTATATCGAATCGATTTGTGAGCACCGAACTGAAATATATTAGCGCAAAACGGCGTAAAAACAGATTTGACCTCGGCACGTGAAAAGTTAACATCGGATCTGAAAATTAATAGGCCCATGCCACCCCCCGGCCGAAAATACCCCCACATACCAAGTTTCATCGAAATCGGCTCGGCCGTTTTCGAGTCCATCGCGATCACACAGACAGACACACACACAAACAAATCTTCCAAAATATATAATAGATATATATATATATATGTATATAGATAGATAGATCTTTATTTGCAAAATAATATTAATATACAATACATTAACAAAATAGTAAACAAAAGTATATTATTGCACATGACCTAACTGGCCGTCTTCCTGCTGCCCCTGAATGATAAGTGAAATATGAAAATATGATGACGTATTTACAATTTCTCACAGACTATTTGGTATTTGGATGGTATTTGGATGGCCGGTTGGTGCCTACTTTAATATGTTATGTATTCATTTTAATCAAGATTGGGTTGAATTTTGAACAATGCTGTACTATAATAGAGATTTTGAACAAGTTTAAGAGATTGTAACAAAACTAGTGAGGTTGTTGCGACAGTCCTGTGTCACATTCGCGGACAACAAACCCCGTCGACTGTTTTGTATAACTGGGTAGGGTTCTCTATTCCGAAGGTTCATTATTCCGAAGGTTCGCTATTCCAAAGATTCATTATTCCGAAGGTTCCCTATTCCGAAGGTTCATTATTCCGAAGGTTCGCTATTCCGAAGGTTTTCTATTATGGGCGTATTTAACCAGAAATGAATCAAAATTTGCACCCCACCACAAAAACCACACGAGGAATGAAAAATACGATTACGCTAGTATTCATATTTATTATATACTTGCCCATGAATTATAAGGTTTTAGCAGTGATATATAAGTGATATCCCACTAGTGAGATATCGATATCTCACTGGTATTATTGCGCCGTATGGATCCTCATGTGTGTAGTCAGGTTATACTTCATAGTGAATGATTTCCTGCACACATCATGTACTGTCATTCATTGGGGGCCATCGGCAAGTAACGAAAGTATATACTAAATACAAAATCTATACTTTTTGATTGTTTTAAATATGGGACTATTGTTTTGGGCGTAATGTGTCAGCTTGAAATTTCTGATGTATTGACATTCATTGGGGGCCATAGGCAAGTAACTAAAGTATATAATAAACAGAATATCGAACCCAACAATAGGCAGACAAATAGCTAGATACGCCGGGCTGCCTCCATCTGCCCCTGTCCAAAAGCATCCAAAAACAACACTTGACCGCGCGACCGTTCAAATTGAAATGACTGTTGCAAAAACATCCACTTTATTCCATCGAAAACGCGGAACTTAACCATTTTGAGCTGAACTTACCTATCACATGATGCAGTAGAGTTGCTCGCCACCCGGCATGGTGGTCAAGTGTCACGTGTGTAAACACAACAATATAACAGAATTATCTCCCATGCATCACATTGTGTGTTTTGTCTAATGTTTCGCTGTTAGAGCATTGGGTAAGACGAGCGTTGACTGGGGGGGGGGGGGGTAGCACTGATCAGCGTACGCAGCAACCATGCATTGAACAATTGCTCTTCTTGTGTCATTGTCGCACCTGTATGCAAGGCGTCGGTTTTGGAACATTGCCACCAACATCATAGTGTGGGGGCAAATGTAGATCTTGAGATACATACAAGGAACCAGTTTTTGAATAGTTGCCCCCACACTAGTGAAATCTATTTCATTCCTTACATTGTCTTTAAGGTGTATGATGAATGTTAGTTAACCACAGAGTTAGAGATAGAACAAAATTGATGGCGGTTAAGTAGCCATACAGCTCTAACGGCAAAATGAACAATGACTGTTTTCAACTAAATCGGGTCTTGTTTACAATGTTATAAATCTATATTTTATCTGAGCAATACCCTCCCATCCACTACCCAAGGTTCTTCCCACCCGTACCAACGAGGTGTGTTTAACTTATAAGTACAGAAAATAGCAGTGGAAATGGTGTCGAACCCAACAATAGGCAGACAAATAGCTAGATACGCCGCGCTGCCTCCATCTGCCCCTGTCCAAAAGCATCCAAAAACAACACTTGACCGCGTGACCGTTCTAATTGAAATGACTGTTGCAAAAACATCCACTTTATTGCATCGAAAACGCGGAACTTAACCATTTTGAGCTGAACTTACCTATCACATGATGCAGTAGAGTTGCCCGCCACCTGGCATGGTGGTCAAATGTCACGTATACTTTTTTAGTAGAAGCAAGCCACTATGATTTTCTTAACCTAATCGGTTTGGAGGGATTTTTAAGACCCTATTCCAATTTTTATCGAGCCGGAAGTAGAACAAGATGAGAGGGTACCGATATGGTGAAAAACGGCATGTAAATCACCCCTACCCTTCAAAACGAACATCGCTAAACAACCCATAATGTTAACTCTGACCTTCCTGTGCACATCTGCTGTTTCGGCTGAACCAGTAAATCATAAAGGCAAGTGGATCGGATGGTTTGGGGACGTATTGCGGCTATTTTGGGTAGATTTGGTCAAAAACATGGGCAAAAATCCTCGAACAAATCCTGATTTTTGCTCATGATGGCAGCCATCTTGGATTTGGAGGTCACGTGAGATTAAAAAAATTGGAATAGAGTCCAATTATTTAGCACAACCCATCCCGATGTTGAAAATATACATGCCATGCTTCTACTAAAAAAGTATACAAGGAACCATTTTTTGAACAGTTGCCCCCACACTATAAGCAAATAACACCATTTCCATAAGTCTAAGCTTATTGTTGACTCATAACTATAAATAAATACCTATCCATCCCCCGGAAAGTCAGTGGATTCTGTGAGGTTTCAGCAGCTTTATGAGTGTGGCAACCTATCGGTGCGTATCAAGCATATTGTTAAACCAGTGATATAAATTGTATTTGACAAAATATATTGACATTATATATGCTATATTGATATTAACATCAGCATTTCACGCATAAATTTATTGATACAATTCCACCAAAGAACTTGAATTCAAGTTTAGCAAAAATGATATTCGTATTAATTTCCACGCATACATATCGATCTTCCGCACGACAACATAAACATATGGCGATACCGGGGCGCACATTACAGCAATTTAGAAATTTCCACTATGTCTGCAAATAGAATAACTTTGAGTGAGCTTCGGGATACACAGGCACACGATTTCGCGGCGAAATGGTCTCAATTAGAAGGAGATGAATTCAATCCCGATAGCATCCAACTTTGGAATCAAAATACATGCCAATATTTTTCGCCTATACAGGGTAAAAAGATGCTATCAAATAATATAAAATTCTCTATCTTCGGCCTAAATTGCAGAAGCCTTAACGCAAATTACGGAGATCTAAAAAATCTGCTTTGTGACTTGAAAACAGAAGAAAATCTGTTTGATGTTATTGCCCTAACAGAAATATTCAAAGTGCATAGTCCCTCAGATTTTTCACTTCCAGGATATCACCCCTTAGAATTCAAATCTCGACCTGACGGTGACGATGTCAGAGGCGGCGTTGGTATTTATATAAAGGAAAATCTTCAATATAAACCCAGACCAGATTTAACAGTATTTATACCACATGTAATAGAAACATTATTTATAGAAATAAACAGAGGAGCGAACGATAATTATATAGTAGGATGTATCTATAGACCGAACACAGCAACAAAGACCGACTTGGACAAATTTATGTTGAAATTCGATAATATGTTAGAACAATTGAACAATGCCAAATCTTACATAATAGGAGACCTCAACATCGACCTCTTAAATTTCGATACGCATAAACAAATTAACGATTTTATAAACAATGTCTTCACGAGAGGATTCGTGCCCATGATAACGAAACCGACAAGAATGACTGAGCACTCTGCTACCATAATTGATCAAATCTATACCAACAAAGTACAAGCTGGTCACCAAACAGGGATAATTACTTAAGACATCTCCGATCATTTCGGCATATTCCTATCTGAATCAAACAAACACAAACCCATAAACCCCCCTCATAAAAAAGTCACGTACAGGAACTACAACACTAACAATGTCAATATTTTCAAAAACTTGTTAAAATCATGAAAATTCGACTCAGTTCTCGGTTGTAACTCCCCTGATAAGGCATATGAATTATTTGTAGACATATATATGAACGCACATGATCTAGCCTTTCCTCTCATAACACGAAATGTACCCAAAGAATATATAAAACGCGAACCATGGATGACATCTGGACTCATTAAATCCTCTATTACTAAGCAATAATTATACTCTAATAAACTGAAGGCACATTCAGAAACAAATAAAATCACCTATTTAAATTATCGTCAATTATACAATAAACTAATAAGGAAATGTAAAAATAATTATTACTGCGATAGCCTAGAAAAAAATAAGAATGATAAAAAAAACACATGGAAATTTTTTTTAAACGCAATCAATAAAAATCTAAAATCATGTAACTACCCCAGACATTTAATGATAACGATACGACCTATCTGACCCGAACATAATAGCCGAAAAATTCAATGACTACTTTTCAAAAATCGGTCGAAACACCAGCAATTCCATACACACTGCAAACGATGCAAATTTCACTGATTATCTTCGAGACAGGCACATAAACGCACTCGAAATCGAACCTACATCGATACAGGAAATAATATTGACATGCTAAACTATGAAAGGGAAAATGAGCAAAGATTACAACGGCATATCGACCGCACTTATGAAAGAGAGTATCTTCACAATAGCCACACCACTTAAGAATATATTTAATCTATCGTTCGAACAGGGAATATTCACAGCTAAAATGAAAGTTTCCAAAGTAGTCCCCATTCCTAAAATAAATAACTCAAAGGAAATAACAAACTACCGCCCAATCAGTATCCTGCTATCGTTCTCTAAACTACTTGAAAAAATAATGCAAAAACGACTAGTAGATTTTCTAAATGAACATGAATTGTTTTGTTTTGTTTTTTTATAATATTTTTATTGAATAACATTTGAACATACGTATACATAGCTAATACAAGTTACATCTAAAGAATGCATTAATATGCAGACACACACCTATCGCTCTGTCTTGCGCTCTCTACAGACATACCAGCTTTCATACGTGACTTACATAAAATCCCGACTGAGGCCACGTTCACGAACCGGGATACCTTGTCAGGGGAATACGTAGCATTTGACTTACATGTCAAAGAGTATAAACTACGAGTATTATTTTCAGTTATTGCCGTCTATTATATATTGGACAGTTTCGAAGCCTGGAAATATATATGCACTCATGGAATTTTAGAGATTTCAGACATACAATATAAAACTATTTTTAAGGGTCAACTGTGTAATCGGTATTTGTGTTTAGCATCTAAAATCATATGTTCTAATGCTAAAATAATATACATTAAGAATTCAAGATATATCATTCATATGTGCAGGAATTGGCTTTAATTTGACGAATTGTGTGGAAATTTGGCGTGCAATTTGTCGAGGTGTGTGAACGTAGCCTTAGTCCCGTGGGTGAAGGTCGGCTGTTATCGGTGGTGAACAAGTAAATATAGTTTATTTAACAGAGTATAAGAACATGTGATGTGGGTATATATATACACAATGGAAGTAATAATTAGTTATGTGCTCTGGTCGACATTTCTGTATTCATTCATGGCCAACTAAGGACGGCTATGAATAGTGGGAGTAATATAATAGTAGCAATAATAACATTTCTGGTGATAGGAGTAATTATTGTGCATTTTCTTTCACGTCAAATTTGAACAAGAACCAGTCTTTTTCGAACTCTTCCAATTTAAATTCACGACGTGCATTATATTTTTCACATTTATATCGAAAGCGTAAATCTCCTTGGAATGACGAAATTGTTAATTTTTCTGGTGTGAATTTTGTTCTATATATATATTGTTTTACTAAGAGTAAGAACCAGAATAAATTAGTGGTATAATTGTCATTTACATAGCGGGACCCAATTATCAGTATTCGTTTAGTCGCTTGCAATTTGACGTTGTTTCGGTTACCCCATGAATGTATGCCTGTCAGAATAGTTTGAACGTGTTCACATTCCCAAAATATATGTGATGTGCTTTCCTTCTTGTCTTTGCAACGCACGCATGTGTCATCTTGTCGAATTTTGGCTATTTTCAGGAAGCTATTAGTTGATATAATTCATGAACATGAAATCTTGTATAAACACCAATATGGATTTCGACCAAATCGCTCAACTTTTCACCCGATTTTGCACCTTCTAGACCATCTCGTTAAAAATAATGATGAACCGACACGGGATTCCACCTTAGCTGTATGTATTGATTTATCTAAAGCATTCGATACGATCGACCACGACATACTGATATCGAAACTGGAACACCATGGCATCAGGGGGTGTAGCAATGTCATGGTTCCATAGTTATTTGAATGAGCGGAGGCAATACGTTGAATATGGTGGGATTACTTCTAACCGTATGAACACTTCCTGCGGGGTCCACCAAGGCTCATTTCTTGGGCCGATTATTTTCTTAATATACGTGAATGATATGGTAAATTCTACAACAATGGACATTTTATCGTATGCCGGTGACACAACACTGTTTACAAGCGGTAAAGATGGCGAACTAGGACAAAGTTACGCCAACAATGAATTAGCCAATGTATCAGACTGGTGCTGCTGTAATAAACTCTCAATTAATATTAATAAAAGCAACTACACGCTTTTACACCCCCAAAACAATGATCAAAAGTGGAATACTTTGAAATTAAAGCTAAATAAACTCAATTGAACCGAATAGGGAATCTTGGACATGAATCATCGGCAAAATTTCTAGGTATTCACATTGATGAGAACTTGACATTCAAAAAGCACATATCCATAATCTGCTCCAAATTATCACATGCAATCTACTGCATCAATAAGGTGAAACATTTTTTCCCAAGTAAAGCATTGAAACCATTGTACTATGCACTGATTCAAAGCCACTTAGTTTATGGTATCCAAATATGGGGTCATGTTTCGGAAGTCAAGAAAATATTCCTATTACAAAAAAGAGCAATGCGTATATTATGCAATAAGAAGTATAGGAGTCACACAGATCCACTCTTTAAAAGAGAGAATATCTTGAAAATATATGACTTACACACCCTCAATTCATCCATTTTCATGCATGACTGGTGTTATAACCGCCTACCTGCGTCTTTTGGAATGATGTACAATAAACGAGCAAAATCAACACCAAGACACCCGAATCCCGTACTGTTAGAACTACCTAGAACTGACTGGTCAGGTAAATTGCCACACCACGCCTACCACACAACATAGAACAACATGGAAGAGGACTATACATCTTACCAAAGCAGGCACACGTTGAAGAAGCGCTAACATATAGCAATGCTTAGAAATTACCAAGAAAATGTACGCTGTAAAAACAAAGGATGCCCCGACTGTGCTCTATAAATCATATGAATATTCATTGTTATACTCGATGTAAAATCATAATTGTTCTCGACACTAACATACATATACACATTACATATATGTAATACTGTTAATTTGAATATCCCAACACCTCACTCAACAACAAAAAAGACTTTCCAGCGATATATATAGATAATTCCTATCTTACTTACTTAACTAAAGACGGCGGTATCTTACAATTCGCCTGGATTGTCTCACAACCACACCAATACTTGTCTGTGATATGCCCCAGAACTAGTTTCTAGTTAGTTTTATACAATATAATACATGTAGTCTGTACGTATGCGTGGATAAAAATACAAGCCATCTATGCAAATAATTATAGTGATACTTGTTTTAGGGGGTAGTAGGAATACAGCCCGATAGGGCTAGGCTAACCCCCAACAATATATACAGCATTTATATTATTATATGTTACTGCCATTGTATTATTCATGTGTATATTGTAAATAAATTATCCTATCCTATCCTATCACTTACTTCATCACAGAAACCACAGACCCACCATTGGGACAACATAGAAATTTGTAAAATAACTTGTAAAAATTGGAAAAAATTAAAACACCCCTGCAATACAGCATTAGATTTCCGCACAGCAGTCATACCTCAACCTAAAAACAATATACACGGCTAAGAACAATTTCAGTAGTATATAAAATCACAGTATCCCTCTTCTACTATTCTTTGAAATAGATGCAGGTTAATCTGTATCTTAAAGGTGGGATAACCATCAAAGAACTTGTGCCCCTTATTTAGATTGTTCCATGCTTTGATTGCATTGTACATGGATGTTTTCTTAATTTGAGGGTTAGCCTCTGGCACAAAGTAATTTCCGCTACTAAATCTTGTATAATGTGTATGCATCTGATTTACTGAATTGAAGTCTTGTAGCAAGTAAGATGGATTGCCACTTGTCCTAGCTTTATGCAGAAGTAGCAGAATCTATTTTCAACTCTATATTTTACCGGTAACCATTTTACTTCTCTAAACTCTTTAACAGTAATTGTGTGACGATCATTTTGTTTTGTGCTACTTGTAGTTTGTTTTTATAGGTAGCACCAAGACCAAAATACCATGATAAGTTGGCATTATCCACATGACACTGAATGAGAGCCGTTACAAATAATTTCTTAGTGTGTCTGTTATGGAATTCTCTTGTTCGATACAAGAATGTCAATCTGTTGTTCACTTTCGTAAGGACTGACACTGCTATGGGTTCACCAGATAGAGTGTTGTCTAGTGTGATTCCCAAATATTTGACTTTCTCAACCTGTATAATAGTGTGGTCATTTAATTTTACCACTTTGATCTGATAAACCAATTAAGGAGGTTAAGCTCTTTAGTGAGTAACTTCTCAATAATCTTAAGGTCCCGATGAGAATAGATGAGACATGAGTCATCAGCAAAAAGCAAGAGACGACATGTAACGGCTGTGCTTGCATCATTCATCTAGATTAAAACATTAGCGGCCCTAGAATATATCCCTGAGGCACTCCACATGTAATATCAGTTTTGCCAGAGTAGGTTCCATATATATCAACAACTTGGGTTCTATCATAAAGATAGCATTTGAACCAATTGACTGTGTTATTACCAAATCCACAGGCTTTCAATTTCTCCAACATAATTGTGTGGTTCACTGTGTAAAAAACGTTCTGTAGATCAACCAAAACCATTCCTGTATAGAGACCTTTGCTCATATCCTTTCTGATATTATCAACCAAGTGAATCAGGCAAGTCTCGGTTGAGTAACCTGTGCGAAAACCTGATTGATATTCATACAGAAGGTTCTTCTCTTTGGTGTACTTAAAAACCTGATTAAAAATTAATCTCTCCATTATTATGGAAACCACACTCAAAACCGAAACAGGCCTGTTTGCCAGTTATTGATCTATCATTCTTTTTATAAATTGGAACCACTCTGGCTGCTTTGATGTCACAAGGGAGTATCCCCGTAGATATGGTCAAATTATTGACATGTTTAAGTGGCTTCAAGAAGTAATATATACCTTCCTTTAAAACTATGGCTGGTAATTTTTCAAGGCCAATGCATTGTTACTGCTCAGCTTAAGGACAATATCTAGGATTTCCTCCTCCGTGCAATCATGAAGTTCAAAGTGATTACTTTCACGACAAATTCACGTTCAATTTCATTTGTACTCATCTTAATATATTTAGCGGATATTTTGAATAATCCTGAAATACTATGACCTTACCCTTGATGGAATATACGTTAAACATAAAGTGTTCTCTCTTGCTACTCTATCGAGATCGATGCACTGATGCACATTTGAACTAAATTTAGGGCATTGAGTTGCGAACATAAATAGAGCATCGACTTTACCGAGAAAAAAAACTCACGAAAGTTTCCGCGAGATCGCCGATGTTGATCTCTATTAAAACAAGTTCCTCTGACAAATAGTCGATTCTCGTAACACACAATCATGTGAACGCACATACATGTATACAATAACATCATTTAAATAGTTGTGAGAGAAAGGAACAACGCCGATTCATCGGATAAGTTTTCAGAACATATATCAGAACGCGATAATTCGAAGACAAATGGTTGACAAACTCGAATTCGATCACAATGGCTGCATAAAAAAATCTACATTAGAGAAGGCGTTTCAATGGGTACTGTGCACTAAATGCAGCCATTTATGAGACCATCTCCTTTTATACTCAACAGAATATATGCAACAAATTAATTAATTAGAGCCATGGATGGGTGCAAAATACACACATGCACTCTAAGAACAATGCAAACAACATGGTAATTATAATGGAAATTATTTTATGACTCCAGCCATAAATTTATTTTCATTATAACTACCATGTTGCTTGCATCGTTCAGAGAGCACATGAGTGTATTTTGCACTAATCCATGGGTCATATTCATTCATTTGTTGCATATATTCCATTAAGTATAAATGGCCCGATTTGGGGTACAGTACCCCTTTAATCAAGTACAAAATAGACATAATTCAACAGTAGGCCCAAGCAGTACTCTGTTCAACAGTTGCCGAATTCTGTCAAACGATTATCTGTGCTGATGTCTTGCATATATGCGCCTTCATTATCACGATAACAATATGAAAGTGTCAATGACACTGTAGCTCAAATTGGATGGGGGTTAATACCATAACTTACTTTAAATAGAGCGATTAGGAAAGCAGAAAGTTTAAATGTCTAAGGAAAACTAGATGTCAACATGGAGATATATAATGTATAATCCAAGATGGCTGCTGGCGGCCATGTTTTTCAACGAAATTGGATGGCTCCCTTCTAGAGGTCACACAAAAGATCCATGTGAAGTTTGGTGACGATCGGGTGAGGGGCGTGGTCTCTATGGGGTGCCAAAGGATTTAGTCATGCAAAGAGTAAAATCCGGATGGATTCAAATTTGAAATCCAAGATGACTGGTGGCCATATCTTAGCGATTTTTCGGTCAAACATAGGAGGCGCCCTTGTAGAGGTCACCCCGAAGATCAATATGAAGTTTAGTGACGATCGGATGAGAGATGTGACCTGTAGGATGTGCTAGCGGAAACTGTTGATGGACACACGGGTGGACGACCAATGACAATAGCTCAAACTTGACTTCGTCTATTTGAGCTATAAGTGCTCTGGGGAAAAATGGAATTATACTTTGAAATACTTTCCGTCGTGTTTTAACTCCCTTTGTTTGCATATTGTGTCATATACATGGATACTTCCAACAAGGAACACCTGCATGAAAAAGCTGTCGGTAAAGTATTTTTTAAATATATAAAAAATGATATAACATGTGCACTCGACCGTTTTATAATATGTGCACTCCACTCGCCGTCTGCAGTTAGTGATTTACGATCGTGGTGTTTGTTTTGGTAACAATCTGGGACCAGCTTAAAGGTTCCATACAACCCGAATCCCGGTCAAAGGTATCGAATTTCGGATGGTTCATAGGGCCCTGGTATAAAAGTATTCGACATACTAATCTATTGTGATAACAGGCAACTGAGTATAATTTGAGCATTAAAACAACAAAGAAAATGTTATAATTTAGATAGAACCCACCACACCACCGACGAACGTTTTATTTTCGGCAAAGTTCAGACTTTTGAAAGAGTGACATTTGATTGGTGTCCTCTGCATTATTACATACTATATGACGGGAATATCGAGGCTTACTCACCCAACCAAAACTCCCCAGATATATCCCCGAAACCATCCTCGTATTCAGTCCATATTCGGTAGAAGTCGGTCAGCCCATCCATCCTCCTCTGGAAAACCTGACGACAGAGAGGCATAATGATCGTCTGAGTTCAGGTTGGTTCAATGAGTTTTGTATGGCGCTATTCATCCACAATTCTGCCATTCCCCGGTATGACTAATTTGAATTTGAATTTGATCAACCATCTAATTTATTTACCGCACCTATATGTATTTCTAGAAACGTGAAATAAGTTAAAAATCCAGACACGTGACCCGGAGGAAACCGAACAACGTAGAAACGAGTTGCACCCATTTGTGAAAAAATCCGGAAACGCTAAATCCGAAATAACACGCGATAAATTAAATAATTTAATACAATTGCCGCAATGTAAGAACAAAACGTCGTGCTCAGTTAACGGTTTGAAAAAGCAATTGGGTACTGACACTGACAGTCCATTATGTTGACAATGTGTTAAAAAGTCACGCCAATGATCGGCTTGACAGGGTCAAGCACATGGTACGACTCAGGTGTTGATAAAATTTTGGGTTAATCCATTATGATCAGAGGTGATTGATTGGACCATGTCATATTTTAAGCGGGATAATAGATTCAGACTGTGAACTATTTCAAGATATTCAATATGAAGCAGCTGGACTAGTAAACGGTGGGACAAGAAGTTGCAAAAAAAGCATAGTTCTCCAAGAAGTTGGATGGGAAGAATTATCAAACGGAGAGGAAATTCTTAACTTGTGCTATATTTAATATGACGAAAAAACTCACTCCCCCTTACTTATACAATGATGTTTTCGAATAAAGTATCGCGTACTAGTGGGTATGACACGAGATCAGATGACCTAACTGTACACTTCTGCAACTGAGTTATTTACCAGAAATCATTTCTTCCACAATCAATCAATCTTTGGAACAAGTTAAAACAAAAAACGAGGAACTGTGAAATACTCTTAGACTTCAACGCTTTTTTGAATAGCGGTCTCAAATAACGTCGATATATGAAATTATCATATAAAAGAGCAAGCCAGATATACCGTTGTCGATTAAGACTGGAATGCAGTAATTTAAATCACGACCTTATTTATATATATACAAGAGAGAGAGAGAGAGAGAGAGCGAGAGAGAGAGAGAGCGAGAGAGAGCGAGCGAGAATGTGTTTTCAGGTGGCTCACCATACATTACCGGTCGATATGCTGAATTAACAGTTTGCAATTACAAAACGTGTACGGTACGGGCAGATATACGTACTGGTTTGAAATAGCAAACTCGCTATTACCTATTCATGGCGAGGAATCATTAATTAACTATTAAGAGTGATTAGCTGATTAGTGTTCTTTTGCGAGATTGTTCCATATGGTGGCGAAAGTTCTTCGTGTTTCTAGGAATATGGGATTTGGTTGTCCTGAATTTGATTAGTTTCCTTTATGAACAAAAGAATCGGGTAGATGGTCATAATACCAGCCATGCACCCAGACTGATGAACGAAGAGTGTCAATATAGAATATTTTCATTATATTCCCCTTTTGAAGAGTGGTTCAGTATGGCTTCTATACGTTTATGTTGCATATGGTTCATAATGCTCGTTTTTGCAGAAGAAATATGTTCTTTACTTCGGGGATATGCTCCCAGACCTGAATACCATAAACTAAGTGGCTTTGGAACAGAGCATAATACATCGTTTTCAGGGCTTTCATCGGGGGAAAATGCCTCACATTATCGATGCAGTATACATCGTGTGCATTTTTCGAACATACTAAAGATATATGTTTTATAGGAGGTCAAAGTATCATTAATATGGAATCCAAGGAATTTTGTAGACGATTCGTGTCCACGATTTCCTATTCGGTTCAATTCAGTGTTTAACTTTATTTTCATTGTATTCCATTGTGTCTCGTTGTTTTGTGGGTGGATGAGTATATAGTTACTCTTTATGTGATTCTAAGAGGAATTTGAATAAATAAACAATTTCAGTGCAATAGTTATGTACATAGCTTTGTCGCTAAGAGGGTTGACTAATTTATGCTTATTTTATTCTAAGAGGAATATACAAAAGTGGTCAGAAATGTTGTATGTAAGTATATCTGTTTGGACGTCATCTCACATATTGTTGGTGTATATATGATTTATATGGTGGCCGGGTATTCTGCCATTCCAGTTGGTTTCGTAATCATTGGCACACATCCTTTCGTGAAGACATTATATATGAATTAGTTAGTTTTCGCGTGCGTCTCGAAGTTCAGTAGATCAGTATTGAAGTCACCAATTAGGAAAGACTTACGCTTTTTCAGTTTTTCCAAAATATTATCGAATTTGTTCATAAATGTATTCATGTCTTCTCTTGGTATCTGGTCGGTATATGTATCATATTACACATTTATCATTCGCTTCTCTATTGATTTCTACAAATAATGTTTCTATTACGTGCAGAATAAATATTGTTAGGTCTGGTCTGGGTTTATAAGTTAAGTTGTCCCTAATATATATACCAACACTAACTCTGTCATCGTCGTCATCAGGCCGGGATTTGAATTATATGGGGTGATGTCCGGCAAGTTTAAAGTAGTCTGAGAAATAATAATTTTAAATATTTCTGTCAGAGCAATAACATCAAGGCTATTTTCCTCTGATTTAAAATCGCAAAGGATTTTGATATTTTCAATATTAGCGTTAAGGCTCCTACAATTAAGACCAACAACAGATCATTTATTTTTCATACTGAGTAATTATTTAGACTGATCAGGCGAATAGTACTGGCAATTATTTTAATTCCATAGTTGTATATTGTCTATATGAGATTCGTTCTCTTCAATTTGAGACCATTTAGCAGCAAAGTCGTGGGCGTGGTTATATCGGACCACACTCAATTTAATAATATTTGCAGTCATAAATGGTGGGAATATCTGTTATGCCGGAATGTAAACCTTGGGTGGTATCGTGAGATATGACGTCATCAGATCGTTAATTGATTTCTTTGAACACTGTTTCGGTGGGTTTCTATAACATAATAGATTATCATTGCATTCTACTGATCTCAAGTTAACAAATCGATGTACTTTTGTCACCATGATCGGTTAATTCATTGTTGTGTACAGCACTGACGTTTTATTCTTGTAGATGTCGCTGCCTCGTGAAAGCTCGATTATCTAAAAAGTTTTCACAAAGCGCATCATTCAATCGTCTGCTTACTTTTTATCGATAAAGACACGACATAACTTCTATTTGAATTTTCACTGTCTTGTTTTACGTGTTAAGTTCATATAGGTCTTAGATGATTTATTCCCATAACAAATCTGAGTGTATTCATATTCATTTTCACAAAAACTGCCTATAATTTGACACTAACCCACACAGCACATTAAGTCAGCCCAATGTAAAATTTTCAAGCTATTAGCAACGATAACGTGATCGATATAAATTCTTGCTTTTACAGATACAATTCGGTTGAACTTTGAAAAGGACGCCCAATTATTATGGTGACCGCATTTAGTGATTATGTCAAATTTGGTTCACAAAATGTGACGTCGTGTTCGTGATACACTCTTCGTGTTATTTGGGATATAAAACGGGTGACCCAATTAGCAGTTGACCAATCACCAAACAGGATTTAGTGTAACACACCCGGGCTATGTAAATATTTCATGTGATATGAAGTGATATGAGGCATTATTTGTGTGGCTAAAGCATTATACACGAATGTGTTACAATAATATATATATATAGCTTCCTATTTTAATTTGTTGTGCGTTTCACTGCAGCATTTCGGCATTAGCTCTACAGATCGATTTAATTCACGAAATCAATGCAAAGTTATGTCTGTGCTGGTAGTGATATATCTGCTTGTACACGTCCAGACTGCAATGGTGAGTAAAAGCAACGGTAGTGCTTTTTTTTAACACACATGTATTAAATCAATCTGCTTTTTACAGATGATTTCCTAAACTTTGTCGCACTTGGCAAGTATAATATCACACACAGTGGGAGTCTCTAAGAGAGGCACCAACATGATATATCAGTTTTTTGGCATACATGAACCTCAAACGAAATTTATTTACGAAAGTCATGATCTCAATTACACAACCTTGTGACTTACCATCCAACCTCCTCCATCCGTCTCCAGGTCACAATACACAGGTACACCCGTACTGTTCATGTATGGATAAATGGTGTACACCCCGGAAGTTGTTATCCCTGTCACCTGTACCTCTGCGCAGTCCATTGGTATTGATGTGTTCTGCAACACTGATTAAGAAATTAAATATAGATATCGAAGTCTTCCACAATCCCCATGTTTATGACTGATTGGACTGGACCCTATGGTACAGTTGATTACCCCAATCTTATTCACTTCCTTAGCATTAGTGACAACATATCTCATTTCCCTTCATATCATAGATGGACATATTACTTTCTGTGTTGCCTCTTTTAGGTATGAATAGGACTCTGATTATTTATTCGTAACTCATTCATTTTTTAACATGCACTTGTCTGAATGTCCAAACACAATATGTTACTAATATATTTTACTTAGCCTTTTTGAATGTTTACTATTCGCTTACGATGGTGACAGCCGTAATGATTTCATATTTAAGTTTCAGATGCAACACGACATTTACTGTGCAGCAAACCATCATACTGAGCATAGTAAATAAGAGCGGTGTTTTGACAATTAAGATTAATGATATGGTAATAAATAGCATTGGTTAATAAAGACCGCATTAATCGACAATGGTATTTTGGACAATCCACATAATAAAACGGATGACAATAACCACAGTAAATGCATTTATGGCGGTTATTCATATTTATTTATTGATTGGTGTTAACGTCGCTTTCAGCAGCCAGGGCAATATCAAGACGTTGCCAGTTTTATTGGTGGATGGAACGTCCGAGCACTAAGGTAAATCTAGCAATGATTTATTTGACCCATTGTGCCCGGCGAAACCAACGACCATCGGCGAGTAATTGGCAACTCTCCCAGATAGCTATATGGGATACAAAGTCAGCGATGACGCCACTGGGAATTGAACCCATATCGCCAGCGAGAACGAGTCGATCGAGCCACCGAGGCCCCTTATAGCGGTCATTCAAATGGCTACGGTTGTACTAATCACCGTCAAAGAACGATAAATTAAATGGCAACGGCATTTTGGAATATGTGTATCTGGTAGGCAAAAGACATCAGTCAGTATTTAAAAGTGAAAAAACAAATGTATGGTGATTAATATTTACATGCAGGCTCTTTGTGGTAACATATGGCAAAACATAAGTCACAAGTTCAAGGTCTTTAATAGCCGTGGTGATATACTATAGGTATATACATTGTGGTATTGTAAATAAATATGTTTTCAGTACTTTTGATTAGCCACGGTTATGTCTCCTGAATGGTTATGTCACTATTGTATACCATGCATTCAACCCACAAATGCCAACTTTTGTATCCAGACAGCTTATGCCTGTAGCGGCCAAATTACTAATAACTTACAGTTTCGTTTTAACCTGATTGGCAGGCAATTGTAACTGTTATTCAGTCTGTCTGTGGTACACACTCCAGACGAGTCGCATGGATTGGATTGACAAGGAACCTGGAATGAACGTTTTGACAATATTGAAACTCCAGTTGACAAGAGATACAAAAACAATGTTGAATGCATCAGATAACCTATGAATTATTTTTCAAACTCTAATCACACATATTTGGGAAATATTATAACTTTGATATTGAAACTTCAAAAATAAGCATCTAAATATATTTGGGGTAATCTGAATATATGACATATATATGATGACAATGTTTCAATGGGTTATGTCGAGAAACTGACACAATCGACACAGTGGGAGTTGAGGGGGGGGGGCAAATCGAGCTACTTTTTTCAACAGTTGAACATTTCATAACTGAATCACCAAGAGTTGGAAGTTTTACATTAAAAATAGGTTCATATTGTTTTGATTTTCTAATTATCCAACCAATATTGAGTGTGAAATAAGTTTTTAGACCCAAATTTAATATCTTTTTGCAGAATTTTCCAGAATTTTCAGTTAAAATTAAGATTAAAATTTTGACAAATATTGGGGTTTCAAAGAGAACCAAGATCTAATCCCAGTAACTAATATTCCCTCTCAAGCCTTGAAATAGTGTGCCTGTCATTTGCAGAATGAGGTTCTGCTTGCACCTCAGCAGAATGAGGTTCCCAGAGGGTGAATTTGGTGATGCTAGCCCGCTATGCGGGGTAGCATCACTAAATTCACCATCTGGGAACCTCATTCTGCAAATGACAGACACACTATTTCAAGCTGAAAGAGTCCCGTAGTCTAGTGATGAATGTAGAGTTAGGCCGTGTGTGGGAACAAATGAAGAGTCCAGTAGATTTGATAACTTTTATATTTTATAAGTCTCTGCCGGTAAGCACTATGTATACAGGTTATATAGAGATGTTGGTGGTAGCAAGGTTCCTGGATAAGTGAAATCCCCGCTCCCGAGAACGGGTAGTTATTTTCTAGTGTCGGTGGTAGCATGTGTCCATGTAAGGTCTGAGGTATCATGATATCCATGTTATCTATATTTGTTTCCACAGATACCTCAAATTTCCCAAACTGCCATCAAAACAAACAGCCTGTTCGCATTAAAATAAGCACATAACTGGCTGACAGTAGTGAGCAAAATTAGCTCAAATTGGCATTATGTAACCTGAATATACACACTGTATGGACTTAAAACGCGGTTTAAAAAAAAAATCAATATGGGACTATTTCCATACAAAATAAGACATTATTTAATCTATGTTTGCTCATCGACACGACATACCAGGTGTATGCTCTTTCTAATGTGTTTTGACTGTGGCCCGCGCCACATATCGGAAAAAACATTTATAAGTCTACTATGGACTTATTTCTGAATAAAATAAGCAAAATGTGAACCTATGTGAATATCTAGTTCCAATATTAACCGATCTGCACGAGGATATGTTGCCTCCTCTGCCTTATAGGTAGGTGATATCATGGCGGTAAAGCTTGAAAAGTATTATAGCCAAATAGGTAAACACATGTTCGGTTCATGTAATAGCTTGCAGTGGGGGGGGGGGTGATATCTCACTAGAGATGTCTAACATTTTTTGTAAATTTGTATGCATATTCATTATTATATAATATTGTTAGTGTGTGCAGTAGCTATATATCAGCTTCTGAATTGTTACTCTATTTGTCCACTATATCGATGCATAACAATTTCTATTTAGGAGAGTGCAATTTGACCACCAGACTGACCTAGCAAACTCTCATCTCGCACTGACATGGAAACTCTAATACGCGTATCTGGTAGGCAAAAGACATCAGTCAGTATTTAAAATTAAAAAAAAACAAATTAATGTTCATTAAAAGGCAACTGTTAAATGTCGCATCATTTCAATGTCATATGGTTCGTTTTGGTGTGAATAAGGTTCAAATATAACATCGAATAAAAAATTAGATATAATTTTATCAATAAACGTGTTTTTAGCGACTTTTAAAAATCGATGATTTGTTTAAGCTAATTTTGCTCCAGTTACGTGACCGCAAAATCCGTGACGTCAACGTGGGATATCACCGCAAACGTGCTGTTTACAAAACAAATGCCACGTTCTCCGCACATTTTCGCATCAGAACGATTAGTGACCCTGAACATGGAAACGGCAATGATATACGGGCTGTGGTGGATCCTGCGTCTGTAGCAGATACCAAAGATGCATTTGAGAGCTTGTGTTTAAATATTGGCCCATATTTACATGAACCAGATGCCGACGAAGATAGTCACGAGGACAGCGATGCCTGAAATTCACCGATTCAAAGTGTCAACAATCATCGAATCGATCAAATTATCAATGTCATTCATTGTTGACGACGATTGTCATGATAATTGATTGTTATTATACAGATGATCTGATGAAGAATCTATATCTACAAAATATTATAAGAAGACATAAGGAAAATAAAGCAACCGAATTTGAGGACTGTATCACTACCACTAGTATCAGTATCAATCACTTATTCACTGTCAGTGTTACTGTGTCTGTCCCCAGTATGTCTGCTAAAATCCGGTGGAGAACTTAGGAGGTGTGTAACACGTACTAACAACACTGTCAGAGAATCGTTCGATCTACTGCGTAGTAGCACTGTACATTACGACGACTTCTTAAAAATAACCATTGAGTGGAACCGCCTTGAACAGTCAGTTGTTGATTCTGGCGATCGGTAACACTGAATTTCTGAAGGATTTATTATTATAGTGTTCAAAAACTGGTTCCTTGTATACTTTTTTAGTAGAAGCATGGCATGTATATTTTCAACATCGGGATGGGTTGTGCTAAATAATTGGACTCTATTCCAATTTTTTAATGTCACGTGACCTTCAAATCCAAGATGGCTGCCATCACACGCAAAAATCAGGATATTTTCGAGGATTTTTGCCCATGTTTTTGAGCAAATCTACCCCAAATAGCCGCGATATGTCCCCAAATCATCCGATCCACTTGCTTTTGTGGTTTACTGGTTTAGTCGAAACAGCAGATGCGCTCAGGAAGGTCAGAGTTAGCATTATGGGTTGTTTAGCGATTTTCGTTTTGAGGGTTAGGGGTGATTTACAAGCCGTTTTCACCATATCGGTACCCTCTCATCTTGTTCTACTACCGGCTCGATAAAAAAATTGGAATAGAGTCTTAAAAATCTCCTCCAAACTGAATAGGTTATGAAAATCATAGTGGCTTGCTTCTACTAAACAAGTATACAAGATCTACATTTGCCCCCACACTATGGTGTTGGAGGCAATTGTTCCGCAACGACGCCTTGCATACAGGTGCGACAATGACACTGCTTAATGCATGGTTACTGCTTACAATGACCTGCGCTACCCACCCCCCACTTAACGCTCGTCTTACCCAATGCTCTAACAGCGAAACATTAGACAAAACACACAATGTGATGTATGGGAGACAATTCTGTTGCGTTGTTGTGTTTACACATGTGACACTTAACCACCATGCCGGATGGCGAGCAACTCTATTGTACCATGTGATGGGTAAGTTCATCTCAAAATGGTTAAGTTCCACGTTTTCGACGGAATAAAATGGATGTTTTTGCAAAAGTCATTTCAATTTGAATGGTCACGCGTTCACGGGTTGTTTTGGGATGCTATTGGCTGGGGTAGATGAAGGAATCGCGGCGTACATGTATCTAGCGTTTTCTCTGCCTATTGTTGGGTTCGACACCATTTCCACTGCTATTTTCTGTACTTATAAGTTAAACACGCCTCGTTGGTAGGGGCGGGAGGAACCTTGGGTAGTGGGTGGGCGGGTATTGCTCGGATGAAATATATATTTATAACATTGTGAACAAGACCAGATTTAGATGAAAACAGTCATTGTTCATTTCGCCGTTGGAGCTATATGGCTAGTTAATCGCCATCAATTTTTTTCTCTCTAACTCTATGGTTAATTAACATTGGTCAAACACCATAAAGGCAATGCAATGAATGAAATAGATTAGTGTGGGGGCAAGTGTTCAAAAACTGGTTCCTTGTATACTTTTTTAGTAGAAGCATGGCATGTATATTTTCAACATCGGGATGGGTTGTGCTAAATAATTGGATTCTATTCCAATTTTTGTTATGTCACGTGACCTTCAAATCCAAGATGGCTGCCATCACAAGCAAAAATCAGGATATTTTCGAGGATTTTTGCCCATGTTTTTGAGCAAATTTACCTCAAATAGCCGCGATATGTCCCCAAATCATCCGACCCACTTGCCTTTATGGTTTACTGGTTTAGTCGAAACAGCAGATGCGCTCAGGAAGGTCAGAGTTAGCATTATGGGTTGTTTAGCGATTTTCGTTTTGAGGGCTAGGGGTGATTTACAAGCCGTTTTTCACCATATCGGTACCCTCTCATCTTGTTCTACTACCGGCTCGATAAAACAATTGGAATAGAGTCTTAAAAATCTCCTCCAAACTGAATAGGTTATGAAAATCATAGTGGCTTGCTTCTACTAAAAAAGTATACAAGATCTACATTTGCCCCCACACTATTATATTAAATATTGATTCTAATTGCTAGACGTTACAATACCAATGTCGTAGGATAGGATTCTGAACATTGCCTGAGTGGTGATCGAGTACACCTGACAGTGGCGCGAAGAGCACTTCAGAACTCATTCATAAGCCAAACAGAACAGAGGTCATGTCAACTTACAGGTTGCATGATATATATTGTGACCAAATAAATGACATACATGTACAACTATTGTGACTTCTTCATTATTTCACTATCCGATATCCATGTCCAATGTCGTTTCATACAATATGTTTTGGTTGTTTCATACCGGATTGTTTGGTTACTTTTTTTTATTTCGTACTTCGCAGAAAATCATTTATTTGTTTCCCTATGGTGTGACATACATGTAAAGTGACATGGTGCGAAATAACAAATTTATTTCCTACATGGTAAGAAACGACCAACAATATGGTACGAAATTACCAAAAATATGGTACGAAATGACTTAAGACGATACAAAACGTCCTGTACCCATTTATATCTCCTCTGCAAGGGGAACAACCTGTCACTTACCCTGTGTACTAGCAGCGCCAACATCTAACATCATCATCAGACTCCACCAAAGTGCCTACTCTTATGTGCCAAATAATTGTTTATTAATTTTATGAGAAAAATCCACCCACCACGATGCTTATTACATGTAAGTCTGCGCATTTAAAACAAATTATGTCTATGTTCTGAATTTAATTAACAAATAATAGTACAAGAGACTGGATTTTTCATTTGAGATGTTGCACACATGGGGCATGTAGACAACGATGGTTACATTTTCCCGTGCATGTGTCAATATTGAGCATGTCAATTGCAAAAAACTTGCTTTATAATCAAGTCTAGACAAAAAAATAATTGTTTAAGTTATTAAATATTGAAAAAGTCCACCTTCCACATGATATCAACTTTTCTGTGAGAATTGATATGTTCCCACAGTGATCACACACCCTGCACTATTATTATTTTTTCAGAAATGTTCACCCTGCACTCATATTCCACCCTGTAGTTCTATTTGGCACACAATATTATAGCTGTAAACAGTAGAGTCTAAAAAGTAGAGTCTAAAGGCTTTATACCAATCACAAACAGTGATTTTAATATTTGAAAATGGATTTATATCTTGAGATTCCTAAATATGTTTTCTAGAATTCCAAGGGTATAAATAATAAAATCGAGTCGAAGATACCTGTCCGGAAATGCTTATATCAATTATCGATATTCATACCCCCTTTTAAAAAAGGGGCATACTGTTTTGCACCTGTCTGTCCATCCGTGCATCCGATCGATGTTCGTTCAGGGCATAACTTGAACAGTAGTGCTAATAACTGCTTGGATGTCAATGAAATTTGGTATACATGTAGATGTTCACCACTATGAGGACATTCAATTTCATATATAATGTGATTATCAATTGGCACATATTTTTTGTCATGTCATAAACTTTCAGGCGATCTCAGATAGAGTTATCCCGCTTTCTACGCTCCAAACATTTCTGCGAGCTGTAAAATGTCCCAAATTGGTTCTATGTATCTAATATACCAGAAAATATGAAATAAAATCAATATTTCAGACAGAACCGTTTCCGGACACGGTTTTTCGATTCATATTTATTATTGTTAATATTTCATACATATTACATGAAACTGCTGCATATAAAACTTGGTTTTGGGAGAGATAGACCATCTATAAACTGTAATTCAAAACCAAGATTATTCCTTAAATGATAATTGTGAGGGGGCACTGATTCTCTAATCCTTCAACCCATATTAAACCAACACATGTCTATCAACTTATCAAGCGATACTAGTATACCGGTACATGTAATTATTAGGTGGCACAAGTTTGAAGTCAGAATATCTGTGAGTGCACTCTATTTACAACCACAGGGGTGCGGGAACTTTAAAAAAAAATCTTTATCTATACCTATATTTCTAGATGGCTCCAAAGGGGTCTAACTAACAGGGGTAGTCACCATAATGGTGCAGATTAGAAATGTATACAGCAATTGATGGTATTGGGGTAAGGGACAAAACGTGGGAGGGGAAAAACAATTCCACACCGCATTAGCCTGGGCAACGACGGGTCACCCTGCTAGTTATATAGTATTTAGAGAATATTACATGGTTAGTTTGATATTAGACACTATTTCAGCCCGAGGTAACATCATATCTATCAGCCTGACATCGAAGGTCGAAGGCTGATATGAGGTTACCGAGCGTGGCTGAAATCAGGCCTATATATTCAAACCAACCAAGTAATACCGGTACCCTATCTATTAATTAGTTATTTCTCAAGAGAAAGATAATCATCATAATGGTGCAGATTAGAAATGTCTACAGTGATGGTATTGGGGCAAGGGACAACAAGTGGGATGGGCAAAACGATTCCACACCGCATTAGCATGGGCAACGACGGGTCACCCTGCTAGTTATATAATATTTAGAGGATATTACTTGGTTGGTTTGATATTAGACGCTATATAAGCCCGAGGTAACCTCAAATCAGTATCAGCCTGACACCGAAGGTCGAAGGCTGATATTTAATTACCGAGGGCTGAAATCAGGCCTATATATTCAAACAAACCAAGTAATACCCTATCTATTAATGTATTGTTCTCTTAGCAACAGTGTAATATTGACAACTCTTTCAAATGAGTGGCATCACAAAAAATTGGTATCTACGCATTATTTAAAGATGGATTATCTCTTTAAATAACAAATTTGAAATAGTTGCCTGGGTATAACATAATAAATAAGACACGCAGACACCTGTCCTGACACGCTTCAATCAATTAATATGAGTTTATTTCCGCCACTTTATTATGAAATGAGATGATTAATTGGGACACTTTATTTGTCTATTTTAGACCATATAGCGATAGACAGCATTAGACTTTTCCAATAACTACGTCATGTCGTACAGCCATATTACGCGTCATAAAATCGTATTACTCTGATTGGTGATCTCGTAAAACGATATTACTCGATATTCACCTAAGTACAAAATGTAGTTTGATAACAAGCCATACCGGGCAAAAATGTCATATCTGTTTAATAATTTTCGAAAATAATTTGGACCGATATACCCTGTAGCCATCAAGCCAAAAAAATATATACCTGTGTTTCTGATGACATGCAAGAAAAAATGGGGATGGGGTGGCTTCTCATTTTTTTTTCAACTTTGCTCAAAATAAATATGAATACCCCCCATATTGCTTCTCCTTGTTTTTTAATGTACTGTAAATAATATAATGTAAAGTAATATTAGAATATAGTGTAATTTATTGTTTTATTGAATAAAACATGAAAAAATAAGTTTGATTCGGCTGTGACCTAATTGAGGTGTGTTATAATTTGCGGTTTAACAGTTCATGCGATGTGTCCGTTTTACACGGAAATGAATCGGATTACACGGAAAATAAAATCGGATGCATATATAAAATGAAAATGGTCGGGGCGCTGGAATAGCGGCGGGGTGGGCACCAGAAACACATGTCTTTTTTATTTTGTGCCTCAGTAGGAAACTTCCTTCCAAGGGGGTACTGTCGGAACATACATGTATCAAGGTGGACCCCCTCCCAAATTGGGTGCTGTCGGAGCACACATGTATCAAGGTGGACCCTCTCCCAAATGGGGTGCTGTCGGAACATACATGTATCAAAGGTGGACCCTCCCAAATGGGGAGACTCTCTAGCCACGTCCCTAATTTCATTGGAAATTAATTATAATGTGCAATGGAATGAATAGCCAATAGGTTGCTGGACATTTCGTGCCATGGAAGTTTGACATAGAGATGTTTCCCACCAGGGTTCTAGACATTTCATACCAGTACATGTATCATTTCGACAATTCGTACCATTGAGTATATATTATTTTTTTTAAATAACATTAAAGGTACTCAATCCGATTCGATGGTTCCCATATCATCAGATTCCAACAACAACATTTTTTGAAATGCCGCTTCGGTTATCAGAACCGATTAATGTCCGAAAAATAATGCTAACCAGTCAACTATAGTATACAATTGCCCAAAACCTGTTATTTATCAACATTTCGTTCAACGAAATTTTGCCGGTTTGTCAAATGTCTGACACAAAAACGCCACTTGCTTTTAGGGTTATCCATCTTCATCCGCAATTTGGTCCGAGGCTGTCTTGTCGTCGACTTTTTACTGGGCCACAGAAAAATGATCGATGGTTAAATATAGTAGATTTCAAATATCGATATCTGATCACTCGGAGCTTTGATGGGTGGTGGGTTCCTCGACTCGAATCAAATATGTTTTATCCCCGAAGCCAAGGAAATAGTAATATGCAAGCGTTAATTCGGATTATGCATCTTTAACTTTGTTGCCATAAATTCAATTTGTTCATTTTTTTGGCCAAAAAAAAAGGAAACAATATTTTTACATGTAATTGTCGGGTTGTCATCATCACGTAACGTTAAATCATAAACATGTTCGCTTTCATTAAGTTAACAAAAGTTAAATAATTTTTTCCCATGGTACGCTGCATACAAATGACATATCATCATTTGTGGGAACCGACGAAACATATATGGTGCGAAATCACCAACAACATGGTACGAAACGATCAAATGTGTGGTTCAAATTAAGGGTACAAACCGGCTTTGATTGATACTTTATTCTCATGATTACAAATGAATATTGAGAAATACAGAGTGATATTTACAAAAGGATATGAACTTATGAAGATATATACACATACTATATACATGTCTCCGGTGCAATGGGGATATCGAGATTACACTAAACAATTTTGTTTGTTTGTTTTTTTGTACGAAGATTTTACAGTACGTTTTTCTACGCGAATTCCGAAATGGATCATGAGTCGAGTTGGATTCGATGGTACGAAACATCGTTTGAGCCACCCGACGGACCTGGGTGAATCGCCGAGCGATCTATAATAGCCCGGCCGGGCTTAAATAGACCGATCGGTCTTCCACAGTCATCATGCATCTGGGAAGAGGGGAGTTAATCTAAACTGTTCTATAATTATCTTTCAACCAATACTTAAAAACAATAACAATTTATTCTGATTTATTTTGAAACACAGAATAAGTATTTACATGTTTATATTCAATATAAACATATTCCTTCCTTCATCTGTTTTTACTGCCACCCCTTGCATAATGGATTCCGTTATTCCGTTTTATGGCACGGGTCCCAGTGAAAACATAATAAAAAGATCCTACATGCGGTAAGTCGCGGGTTTTTATTTCCGCACATATGAGCTTATAATAAGTCAATATCAGTTGATAGTAGCACTAAATGACACTCTTTTCAGTTCGTTACGGACTCGAAATGAGGCGATTCTAAGCCCAATATGAGCGTAAAACAAATCCTAATATAAGCCCATAACATGATCATTTCCACGAGAATAGAATGATTAATACGATCTTAGCCGTGAATAACTACTTGATTATCATTGCTTCATCTGTATGCATTTGTAGGACATCACCTGGGCAATTGAATGTTTGTATTTATATTGTGCGAACGTAAGTGTATTACCCCTCGTGTCATCCAGTGTGATAACCTGCTGGAAATTTACAATCTTATACTATAAGAACCAGTTGATGTCGCTATTGCAGCCAATAATTTCTACATTTTAAACCATCAAACCAATACTAATTAAGAGATTCATGTTGAGCAGATGTCACAAGTCGCCCTTTTCATGTCACCCAGCGGTGTCAGCCCCCTCGATGAACTCAACCACTTCAATTCACGCATAAGTGTGAAATGTACATTCAAAACTTAGAAGTATGCCTGATTTGTTTGTTTATATTATTTCAAAGAAATATCGTCGCAGAAAAAACATGCATGGTCGTGTTTGCCGGGTTGTCATATATCCCACCCACCCAGTGTTCGATAAAAAATGCAGACGACCAAACCATAGATAATTTGTTATCACACTTTTCCGCGATATATTATAATCGGACAAAAAGCAGCTTTCCAGAATAACGTTGCATTACTTACTATTCGGTGGATATAACGTGAGTATTTTTTTTTAAGTCGACCAGAGTGCAAATATACGTATTTTCGAACCATAGACTTACTGTGCACGGGAAGTGTGAAATACTCACAGGTTTTTGTCGTATCGTATTTGTTAATTTCACATACCCACTTTACCCAATAACAGTTCAAGTTCGTTTTAAACACTAAACTTTTGGATTAAAATTCGCGTCCGCTCTCATGGATCATTGGCTTATCAGTCATTCACTAACCGTCCGATAATCAACAATTGTCTATGCTTCTAGAATACCCAATATACCAATAAATAGCATTAACCACAATCGGGCTTTGTAAATTAAGCAGCTTAATTTGTTTTGTTTTGGAACCGTATATTTTAAATTCGCGCTAAACCGGCATACGCGACATTTTAGAAGCCCTCTCTCGCACTCTGGCGAAATATTATTATGGAGGATTATTAGGGTCACAATCCAAACTTCACATTTTAATTCTAACTTAACATTTTAATTCTTATATTTTAATTCTAACTTAACATTTTAATTCTTATATTTTAATTATATTTACATTCTATTTACATTCTATTTACATTCTATTTACATTCTAGAAATATTCTATTAACTCTAACTTAATCTTTTAATTCTTACTTAATATTTTAATTATAACTTAACATTTTAATTCTTATATTTTAATTCTAACTTTTCATTTTAATTCTAACTTGATATTTTATATTTTAATTCCAACATTAGACCTTTGTGTAGTAGATTTAAAATATTAAAATAAAACTATTAAGTAAGAATTGAAATATAAAGTTAGAGTTACAATTAAAATATAAGAATTAAAATATTAAGTAAGAATTAAAATATGAAGTTATAATTAAAATATCAAGTTAGAATTAAAATATAAGAATTAAAATGTTTAGTTATAATTAAAATTTTAAGTATGAAACAAAAGATTAAGTTAGAGCTAATATAATGTTTCTAGAATGATTCTAGAATGTTTCTAGAATGTTTCTAGAATGTAAATAGAATGTAAATAGAATGTAAATAGAATTAAAATATAAGAATTAAAATGTTAAGTTAGAATTAAAATGTTAAGTTAGAATTAAACTATAAGAATTAAAATGTTAAGTAAAATTAAAATTTTAAGTATGAATTAAAAGATTAAGTTAGAGCTAATAGAATGTTTCTAGAATGATTCTAGATTGTAAATAGAATGTAAATAGAATGTAAATAGAATGTAAATAGAATGTAAATAGAATGTAAATAGAATGTAAATAGAATGTAAATAGAATGTAAATAGAATGTAAATATAAGAATAAAAATATAAGAATTAAAATATAAGAATTAAAATGTTAAGTTAGAATTAAAATGTGAAGTTAGGATTGTGACCCTAATAACCCTCCATATATTATAACGTCATATCCGTGATAATATGAAATCGAACGAAACACTTCCCGTGGTGAAACCTATTCATTTCTACTTACCTGAAATCCCGCGCCGTTTGCCGACATTCCGACCCTAACATGCTTCCATTCCCGTTTGCCTCGACATCCTGGAGTATACATATAATGCTCTATAAACACACACTGGTGGGTCCTCACGTTAAAATCGACAGCCCGGCAATCCACATGTCTCTTACATAAATTCTCGCATTGGAGGATATTTTTCGTTGTGGCCTCTGCGAATCCACCACACGGGTCACATCCTTCTTCGATGTCCATCATCTCGACGAAATTCACAACGGCGACCAACACAGACGCGATACAAATATATCTATGAACAAACCGAACATCCATGACTGAGGCTTCGTGTCGTATATACGTGGAATGGTGCTACAAGGAAGCGTAGTATATGGTGTATAAATGAGCGATCTATCTATACATTGCTACCCCAACTTTCGACGCTCAGTATTGTGTGCAAATGTGAACAATGTATTGTTCTTATTTTGTAAGCAATACGTGTGCCATTATATACCATAGTATACTTATTATATCGACCATAGTAGTAGTCTAAGTATGCGGTCAAATATGGTGATTAAGTATGCATAACATGATGGGTGGACAATATAATTATCTGGATATCTTTAACTACATCTTCGACCGTGGTCTTCAACATGACAGCTTTCATCATATTAAACGGAACACCTCTTGTTAATGAGCTCTGTTTGGGAGTCTTTGTGACGAGTTGCTATAAACTGATCGACGTGGTGTGTTGCTCGACGGATCGCTGAATGACAATAGACGCCTTAAAATAGAGGTTCTCTTGTGAGTCGCAATTATATAGGACACGTATTAACAGAGTGCACTATATTCGATTCGAGCCGAGTACTGGCCCCACCGTTGACACCTGTCCGTAGGTTTATCATCTATATAACTGGCTATATGTGAACATCAATAAGTAGGTTATATATTTTAACCCTTTAAACAAGTTGATATACATCACAGAATGTTGTTCGGTTGCAATGGCAACGGGTTAGAAAATACATGTCAAATATTGAGGTTTCCGACAATTGGAATTTTTACATATAAACACTTATTTCGCGTTGGATTCGTTTAAACTGCGTGCACCTATTCAAGCCTGTTTTATAAAAATACAAAACTTGTTGGGAAATGTAAGAATGGTCATAAATAATCCCGTTGTCATGGTAAAGATCGAATACCAATACGTACATGTATGGTGGATGAGATTGGGTAACTAAATGGTTGTCCAGCATCAGGTGACAAACAAATATCGCAAACGACAGTATAATATAGAGAACTAATTATATGTATAGTTCAATAACTGAGTTATTTGCGTTTACAAATAATTGGGTAGGCCATACACAATGTTGCTCAGTTGCCATGGCAGCGGCTTAGAAATGCATGTCAACTATTGAGGTTTCCGATAACTGGAAAGCTTTCATTTAACCACTTATTGCTAATTGGATTCGTTAAAGCTGCATGCTCATATAAACATATATAATCGGGAATTGCAAGACACAAGTTGACTGGTCATACATAGTTCCGTCCATGGTAACGCTCGAATACCACTACATATGGTGGATGCAGATGGGGTAACAAAATGGCTGGATAGCATAAGATGACAAACGACATTAGAGTAGAGAGTACTGACTATTTGTGCACTTCAATAAGTATGTTATGTGCTTTCAAATATAATTGGGTAGACATCACACAAATTGCTCGGTTGCCATTGCAATGGATTTTGATCAGTGTCCATGTCAACTATTGTTTCATGATATGGAACTGTATTATTTCTGGGTTATTGTCAATTCGCCAATCGGTCTAACACTTCCCACTGACATCCCACATATCATAGTATAGATCATAGCTCACGTATAGATTGAAGATTTATAACTTCTTTATGATTAAAATTAAAACATCTTATGGACAAAATCGTGCAGAATTATATGTAATATGAAGGAATTAAACTTTCCTGAATGCACATAGGCTCCAGAAGTGCCGTTTTACCCAAGGCTTAACTTTAGTTCACAGACAACTTCAAAATAGAGAGTTATCGTGTAATTATCAACATGTACTCAAGTTAAATCAAGCCATGTAAACATAATTCTTTTGGTTTTGGAGGCATATGTAATTCGAAACGCATTCTGAAGAAGAAACACTGAGTTTAAAGTATACATTGGCAGTAAACTAGCAGAAAATATATCCTGACAGTGGTTGTTAATTTCGAGCAATAGCCTCATAATCGCAATGTGTGTGGGTGTTATTGTTCTATTTCAAGACAATCAGGACTGTTACGGTTCTATGCAAGATATTTACCAGAACGATTTCTGCACTTTGGTCCGAATATAGTTTTGTGTATCAAACGTTTTAAAACCCATAATGACTGTAATGTATGTCATCTATCCAACAGGTATATTACGACATAATAGGTTGATATTTAGTAACAGGAGATTAATTGACATAGTATACTTTTACTACTATCAGTGAATCGGAACACGGTTAGGGCCAACAAATGGTGTGGTATGGTAGCCCCAAATACGCCCTAAACATACAACGCACATATCCCGTCTCGATCCAAAAATGGCCGCCGTCCAGAGGAGTCCAAATCGGTCAAGGGGCCGCGAAATTGTATGGGTCCCCTATTTGAACTCCCGTGGGCGTCAACCATTTTGCAGCGTGGTAGGCTGTTTTGGTGTATGTTTATGGTGTATTGGTAGCCACCATACAACACCCTTTGTATGACATATATATGTGGAGGGCCCGAGGAATGACATGGGTCCCTATAGTTGAACCCCTCTCGACGGCGGCCATTTTCTATCGGGGTGGGGTTTGTGTTGTGAATATTTATGGTGTCTTTGGGGCCCATTATGATTGATTTCTCGGACAAAAATTTAACGAATCCAACGCGAAATAAGTGGTTAAATGTAAGCTCTTCCATAGTCGGAAGTCTCGAATTTTAGCATGTATTTTTAAGCGGCTGTCATGGCAACCGAACAATTTTGTGTGATGTCTACCCAATTATTTTTGAACATATGACTCACTTTTTGAAATATGCATATATTCTGTTATATATATTATAATGTCGTTTGCGATATCTGTTTGTCATCTTATGCTAGCCAGCCGTTCAGTTACCACATCTGCATCCACCCTATCTAGTGGTATTCGATCGTTACCATGGCAATTAAATGAGTTATATATGGCCATTCAACTTGTGTCTTGCATTTCCCGACAAGTTTAGTATTTTTATATAGCACGACTCAGTTTTAAGGAATCCAACGCGAAATAAGTGGTAAAATTGAAGCTTTTTAATTGTCGGAAATCTCGATTTTTGGCATGTATATTTAAGCCGTTGTAATGGCAACCGAGCCACTAGACCGCTAGGCAGGATTTGCAGTTTGAACCCGGCTTAATGAAACACATTGGTTTAAACTTCTGTTTAACAGCTAAAACCATGGTTTAAACTCCAGCCGAAATATATATAATATCCGCTTCTTTGTGATATTAACTAATTCCGTTTCACACGGCTCAGTGTTTTAATAGCCTATTAGCTAAGTGACGTCATTAATTGTTACTATACCATAAAACCGATTTCGACGCGGTCCACTAAACAGGGGGTTAAAATCAGGCGACTTTCGGTCACGTATTGCCATCGAATTTATATCTCATCTGGGAGCAATTGATCGAACAAAGAGATTGCTAAAACGCGGAATCGGCAATGGGCCAACGGAATGAATATGCAATCGGCTGCTTGGCGGTTTCCGAATGATTTCTATGCCATTTAGGCCTATATATTAGCTTCATTTCGACCAATGTCGTTGGTTAGCCGAATGAATACCATCGAAGACGTCATGACATGGTCAGTGGCGTCATTTACATCATTTGGCTTTACGGACGAGAATCCAGACAAGATTGCACATGTTATACATGTAGTCTCCCCGGGAACACTGATTTCATCTCACTAGATAAAAAATATATATACATGTACCCAGGCATACTTCAATTACCGTATGACGGCTTTATCATCACTGTGTAACCGTTTTTGTTCGAAATTCAGAAGCATCTTATAATTATTCAGTGTATAAGATTTTGCTAAGTCTTTTCAGAATACGAAGTCTACATAAATACTATGTGCTGTGTTCATCGGCATACTTTAGTCACCACAATGTGACAAACATGTGAAATTACTAGGTTTAGTTTGAGCAATGAAGTGTGTGAGTCGCTTTGACGACGGCAGGGTGGTTGGGTCTGTGTTCACCCCTCCAACCTTAGTACAAATATTCAACATCTTGGAAATTTTATGCCTGACACAGCAACAGTTGGAAATTGCAAACCACATATAGGTTGAAATTGTTATCATAGTTTGATTATCCAATAGATATTTAGTATGGAAATATACCAAAAATCGAATATTTAAATTATTTCACCAAAAACGTTTATGGCCATTAGCTGGAAATTTCCAACCATATGGAATGCTACGTTGGAAATTTCCAAATGATGGAAATCTTGAAGCATAAATAAAAGTCCGAGCCAAGGGTGATTTACAAATTAGATTGATCTGGATCAAGGGTGCATGCATATTTAGTTCGAATTTCCAACGTGGAGACCCCACAGATGAAGACACTCTAGTCATGTTCCGGCATGGCTTTAATCATATCAAAGGTTTGCAATTATTGAATACCTCTCAATCTGGGCAATGCCGGGTAACCATTCTGTACTCCTCGATCTTTAACCGCTTATAGACACGGTTACAAAGATTGTCGTATTGTACCACACCTACTTGGTATACTGTCGACGTGCAGCATGTGTGGTTGCTCCACTACGTGTCACGTACGATCATATTATTCGCATGCATATAGACGGATCTTTAGGAAATCGCATTAGGGTAATCCGAAACACCAGCGCACCTCCACATATACTGCATGTTATAACGACTTGCAAAAACTCACTATAACGACTTCCACGTCGTTATAATTACATACAACTCATCATAACGACTTGCAAGTAGAAATAAAAGAAGTCGTTATAACGACTTGCAAGTCATTATAACGACTTGTAGAAATAAAAGAAGTCGTTATAACGACTTGTAAATTGTTCCACAAGTCGTTATAACGACTTGTTTTTATTTCTACAAGTCGTTATAATGACTTGCAATAACGAGTTGTAAGTCGTTACAACGAGTTGTGTATTTGTATATTTGGGGGTGCGTTAGTGTTTCGGATATCCCTCAATGCGCTTTCGTAGGAGTTCAGAGTAACTTCATAACGTCATGAGAGCTCCATTCGCGCGGCAAACACTCAATAAATGTGACGGCGACGTATTTCAATATTTAAGAGTGAGGTTTATGTGACGACTGGTTAGTATTACGTATATCGAGACTAGGTACGCCGGACGCCATCTTTAATATTTCAACACTGGTACGTGTGACGTCTCATATAATTTTGCGTGAACATGAATGAGACTGAAACTATGGAAACTATGAAACGAACGTTAATCTATAATATTCGTGGTCAGTCCATTCAACTTAGAAGTGTCTCTCATCATTGATTACCAAGGTTGTCATATCCCCACATATACACTCACACCTTTCAAACTAAATCCAGTCGTGCGATATCCTTAAAAATACTTCACATTCCTGGATCACAATCCTATTCTTCTACAATTCTGATGAAACTTGAGATCGATGAATACTTACAATCTTCACATTGAGCAGGACCTAAGCCACCATATGGTAGCAGCCAGTGTAACAGCCTTATAAATAACCGGGGCATATATCCCGATACATATGTAATATCCGAATCCATATATATAACATGAAACCCATATTATATCATTTAAAAATCAATTACATATTTCCTTATCTCTCACTAGTTATAAATAGGGGCGTGCTTCCCGCATATCACTTGGCATCGCGCCAACAAAATGGCCGCGCGTCTTTACATTGATTCAGGCGGATTAATACTATTTTGAAAACCGCGCATGACACCAACACCAGACAATGCAAAATGATTGCTTTGTCATTAAATTTAAATAATTGTTCAACTTCGTTGCACTAACGAAAATAGACACAAAAACGAAGAGACAAATAAGGGGACTATATTTTCCGTCGCCAGCCCGAGTGTTCAATAATGTCGTATACGTTTGTGAAGCGAGTCAGCCAACGCTCTAAATGTATGCATTTTGCAGCTTCTTTTAAGGATTTTGATTTATTTGTTAAAAAGGTATAAGGCTCTAGTTTTGTTCATGTGATATAAAGATCTTCAACTCGTTATGTGGGTATATAAGATTTTATGAAACTCTTTTAATAAAATCTGATATCCCAAAATAACTCATTGGAGATCATCTATATATCCAGATACGATACATGTGGGATCACTTCCGCAGCTGCATAAAATGCTGCGTTCTTCGTGGTTGAGTTTGCTATTAACAATTAAATTAAAGTGCAAAAATTATCACTGACATCCCATTTTCGCGAAAAATGCCATGCATAAAACCAAGAACATATTATACCAAAAGTGTATAATTCATTAAGACCTACGTATTATTAAGGCGACAAGTCTTTTTTCATGTAACAAATAATTATATACCATGCACTTCCGAGATGCATATACCACGCACAGGAGATATTTATCTATTTCGTATATCTTGTATACTATAATGATTGTGGTACATATATCCAGACCACATGCATGTGATATTTATATATTTCCAAGACATTCACGATATCGGACACTGGAATTATTAAATGTCGTACCATGGCCATGTGTGTGTGGCAAGGCATCGTTACTGCAAAGCAAGTGCCATCGCACGCCAATTTGACATGAACTTACTATATAATTACACGCGTCTTGTAATGGCTAATTCAGTAATGTTCTGTTGCACACAAGTTGTTTTGTATGCACTTATTGTCATGCATACTTACATATGTATATATGTGTATATTTCGATGGAGATGAACAATAAACATTTTATGTTTGTTTTTCGGCGACGTTGTGGGGTTATGCAGTGGGCACAGTCTTGTTGGAGATAAGTTTAATCGTCATACATGTAGTAAATAAGATGTGCGTTTGGTAATCGGAAATATTGCGATGTCCACAGTTGAAAATAACAATCCGGCTCTAAGCCGCCTGTATCGGATGGACGCTGCCTCGAATCGGAATCGGGTCTTAGAAAATGTCGGCAAGAGAATAGAGTGGAATTGGAATGAGAATAAGAATAACTAGAATAGGGATATATTCGTTTTATATCACCCGGTGCTTCGTATATGTTTGTACTATGACTCAGTTAATGAGTTTAACATGTGGTCCGCATAATTTATGTTAATTAGTTCTGGTCTTCATTTGACCGCTGCTCTCGATACAGAGAAGTTCCATAGATAGTGTAAGCACTGATTGTCCCTATATTTCGATCACCAAATACGCTATACATAATAACAATGGTATAGTAACATACATGGATTTGGGGTTCATATAATATGCTTATATATGTATAGGTGATGCTGAATTAGTATATATAATATATTGGTATATAATATGTAGAGAATATGCGGTCATGTACGTAATGTATATGTGCGATGGTGTTCCTGTGGTTGAGTTGAGATTGTCCGATGCGTTCGTCTAGTGTGTAAGGCTGTATTTCGGTAGTTGAATAGCGGTTTGAGATTGTGTGATACGTTCGTCTAATGTGTAAGGCTGTATTCCCGTGGTTGAGTAGCGGTTGGATATTGTTTCTTCTTTGTAGTGATCGTTTAGTGGCCGAGACTTCAAGTTGTGTAGTAGTGGGATGCATAACTGCTCAACGGTACCATTTCAAGATATGTGGGGTTATGAAGTGGGCACAGTCTTGTTGGAGATAAGTTTAATCGTCATACATGTAGTAAACAAGTTGTGCGTTTGGCGATCGGAAATATTGCGATGTCCACGGTTAAAAATAACAACCCGACTCTAAGCCGACTGTATCGGATGGACGCTGCCTCGAATCGGAATCGGGTCTTAGAAAATGTCGGCAAGAGAATAGAGTGGAATTGGAATGAGAATAAGAATAAGAAATGACTCTAGAATAGGGATATATTCGTTTTATACCACCCGGTACTTCGTATAGGTTTGTACTATGACTCAGTTAATGAGTTTAACATGTGGTCCGCATAATTTATGTTAATTAGTTCTGGTCTTCATTTGACCGCTGCTCTCGATACAGAGAAGTTCCATAGATAGTGTAAGCACTGATTGTCCCTATATTTCGATCACCAAATACGCTATACATAATAATAATGGTATAGTAACATACATGGATTCGGGGTTCATATAATATGCTTATGTATGTATAGGTGATGCTGAATTAGTATATATAATATATTGGTATATAATATGTGGGTAATACTGATTATCCCACAACGTGACGCTTGTTTACCTTTGACGTTCTCATTGAAATCCATGTATTGTTTCATACTTCATCCCAATTTTCCCCAATAATTTGTATCTAGATCTCACACCAGCTATTTTGAAACTCGAAATCGTTATCTGGTGGAATTGCCAATTACTCGCCGATGACAGGTGGTTTGCCGCAGATGGTCGACGAGTTTATCACCATTGAAATCACTGTTAGATTAGCCGTGTGTGCGGATTTCCTCCACCACTAAAACTAGCAATGTCGTGATATGGCCTTAGTTGTCGAAAGCGAGATTAACCCAGAAATCTATCAATCGACTAAAGTTATGTATTTATTTTTTTAATTTCGTGTATGTACCTATTTTATCGCACGTGTTGTAGCAACATCAACTATGTAAACCGATTCAAAGCACACATGTGGTTTTACGGTTATATAAAACGAATTAGTAGTATTATTTAATACTAGTTGTATAACCAAACTATCAGACCAATATCAACTATATTTGGTTCGAAATTTCCAACTAATGTTTGCCAGGCAAGACATTTTCAACTGTTGAAATGATGACGGTGGGGCTTGAGTAGACTGTTCTCTAGGACATATGTTCACAGTGAACTTATTTCATGGGACTGACATGAGCTCATATGGGCATTATTTATATGTCAAATAAGCCCTATATGGGCCTAAACGCTGGTTATTAAATTAATACCCTATATAGGACTGCTTCAATGTGAAATAAGCCCGTATTGTGCATATTTTCACGTGAACAGGTCGGAGAATAATAAGACGCACGACTTACCAAATGTGCGTTATTTATAATGTGTTTTCATTGTGACCCACAACATAACATGTGTAAGTCATGTATGGGCTTATTTCAGAATAAAATAAGTCAAATATGAACATATGAGAATAATTAGGTCCAATATGAACCTATTTGCACACCCACCCCGAATAGTTCCAACCAGTATTGTGTGTGAAATTTATTTGATGTTTTCAGACCAAATATTTTATTACTCCAGTAAGTTTTAGTTCACAGTATATAGAGTATGCACAGTGACATGTATTGTGCTATCGATTTATAATACATGTATCACTCCTTTCCTAATTATGCAGACATCATTTGGATGTTCAAATGGGCCATGCCCATTTACGGTACGTAGATAATTATCTATTAATTTACATTCTAATGTAGCTCTTTGCGTCTGCTCCATATTGCAAGAATATGGTAAAATGGAGTGCTTGTCGTCTATGCAGTTTGATTTGTCATTAAATGTTTCATATTGTGCAATAAGTTGCAAGGGTTGTTACGACTCTTATACCAATACGACCAAAGCAGTCAACCGCGATCGGCCTTTGTACCCGGTACATACGAACCATAAATGAAGTGAAATGCGTTTCTTCATTGCAGCCACAACCACAACTACATGTAGGTAAATGCAAATACGATAATTATAGAAATATAGAGAATATCCCCATGGTGTCGGGGTGAATCAAATTTACACCATAAGTGGTTTTGTGGTTTTAACCACGAACCTGTGGCGAGTGGTTACAATCACAAAATCATGAGTGGTGCCAATTGGATTCACCAGACAAAATGGGGATATTTTGTTTATACCATGACCGGTACACAGGCCAAACATGCAAGGAAATTAAAATAAATCCGTATAAACCAACACGATTCTGGCGCCCATTCACAATCATCCCCGTTGTGTACCCCACACTTCAACACTTGGCAGTACATCGACGTGGGTTTGTTTACGAAAAAAGTACGAGAATTAACTCATATTAAATGCATTTTTTCGTGACATGTACCTTTAAACAATTATAAATAACAATCAATTTCATTGTTAAAGGGGTACTGTACGCCAAATGTTGTTGTTGGTTTCTATAGTCTCCGAGCCTGAGAATAAGGTAACAATGTTTTCATTATTTGAAAGTCTGTTGAGTACGAAGTAGTGTTACGGGTGACAAATTTACCGGAATGCAAAAATACAAATTGTCGTTGTCGAGTAATTTCTGTACAGTTTTCAACCAAATGAATAAAATAAAAGTTATAGGCATACTAGTCCCATATAATCATTTAAGTTATTGTATCGTCGCTAGTCAGTGAGTGTCTTGAGTGTTCTCCCCGTATCATCATAATATTTTAAGCGATCGTGTGTGCGATCGGTTTAACAATCCAGTATCCCTCAATTACTTTGTTTGATTACGGAAATTCGTAATTTAATTGACGCCATTTTATGGCTCCAGTCATAAATTCAATTTATATCAAATTATTAACTTTTAAATTATTAAATTTTAAGATAGCCTATTAACCTGAGCGTTTACAGAATATATCTTCGACTCAAATTACTTATGTTTCTATATATTATCGATATTAGATCGTTGTTGTCACCGGAAATTTTATGAAAATGACGTAGAGTACCCCTTTAATCATGTTCATTGCTATCGTATCAGTGAGTTTAATATTCAATTGAATCGAAATTATCAAATGTATTCGTCGCGAAGCGCTACGCTTTAAAAATAGACGGCCATTTTGAGCGAGGTCACCGAAGGTTAACTCCGATGTAGTTCTACTATGGGTGTAACATTTAACCATTTAAATGCCACTGATTGAGGCGTGTTACCCACAGCAGAATTCAATCCCACGGTCGGACTCCTGTTCACACACAGTAGGATGTAAAGCATAAATCTACTAGATAGCATGTTTGTACACAGTAATACAGGGAGGCATGGTATAAATGTGTCTTTCACATGTAACATGTCCTGGTGCACACGGAGGCAATCATGCTTATACCATCCGTGAAATCTTATAACATGCCATATAGTGGTATTAAATGCTAAGCGGTAGTATGTTATTAGATTTCTATATTTTCGCATATTTCAGATTCTAATTTAAACAACTTAATAACTTAGTAACACTGAAAGATTTTTGATACATGGAGTCCCCTGTGTCGCTCCAATGAGAATTAACTAGACCCGATCAATGTGTGCTCTCTTTTGACATGCATAGGCTGGCAGGTCATTTTGGATGATGAGAATAATGATGAATATAAAGCGCTTGCCACAATAAGAAGGGAAGCTACATTAATCGCTCCAAATTATAACGAATATAAGCTTCGTTTCGCAGATAGGCTATATATGGTTTTGTGACGTCACACATTTTAACAATTAAAACAGACCAAGTGAAAACTCGTTGGGGAGCAGCAGAAATATGGCACCAGGACGTTACTGTTGTGGTGATCAGAAGTCAAGAGACCAACCCAAATCTGTGATGATGATTTATTCTCGAATTCATATGAACATATAGAAAATTACAAAGAGTTATTTACAGAAAATAATATAAATAGCATGATAGGGTATATACATATTATGTACATGTCTCCGGTGCAATGGGAAATATTTCACCCATCATGGTTTAATCATTTTATCTTGGGGTACGAAGATATCAGGTACGTTTTTATCTAACCTACTGCAAACAGAAGCACGTGTAAGCGGACTGTCGCCGATTGTGTGGAAAGTAAACAGGTAATCTAATTACGAAGATTATCAATGGTCGTAACGGTAGATAAATATTACTATCGGTATCACATACCTGAGCTCTGAACTGCTGAAATTCGGCTTTGTACTGGGAATGTTCGGATAATGATCTCAAACGACCTATAGGTTCCCGTATTGAGTTCATCGCCTGAACATCGTCATGGTGATATGTGATGAATGAAATGAACAGTTTGATATGGACACGCTTCTTCATATATACTATATCAAGCGGAAAGCTCCCCCAGCGTCAAGAAATTTATTGGTTAATTTAAGTGAAATGCTCCCATTTTTCTCTCGACAACATAGAAATATTTTCACCTTTGAGTATGCTTTGATGGTGATAGTTTATATTCTATAATATTGTGTACCGAGCGAACAGTTTCGTGTGTTTATTGTGGTTTAAAACCGTGAGATGGTGAACCAGCTTGTTTACATTATGAATCTTTAATTTCTCAGATACTCGGATGTTAACCAGAGATATCTGACACCATGTATAGTCTATTGGTAAAAGACGGATGCCAATCAAGACCGGGTGTACGATTGGCCTAATTTTTCACCAAATTACGATTAGGACCCCTTCTTTCGACAAACCGTGAGCGGAGTGAAATTAATATTAATCAACACACGAACCAACTAAGACTTATGCGAATATTATTTGGTGCATGGGAATTAAATTATTTTGATAAGAATGTTTTTTAAAGCCACATACACCCTAATGTGAGTGGTTTAGCTTTCGTGTGTTAATTACGCTATTATTACCCCATTTTATTTAGCATTAGCGTAATTTCTCATGCCAGTTTATGGTTCTTCGTGTGAGCGGCTTACATTTAACCAGGTGGGTGGGCAATGGTGGTATTTGTTTCGATATAAAATCTGTCCAATCTCCACACAAGCTTCGAAAATTAGACAAATCAATACAAAGGCTGAGACTTTGATGCAATGTTCGGCCTGCAAGTGTGGGTGGCCATCTTTGAATGACTGTGGTTATATTTTCGGGTTAGGCCTATATCGAGAAAACATCTTGGGACAACATAGTCTCGTTTGGTCGAACTCACCCTAGGGGCTGAGAAATAACAGGGGTGTTACATTGCCCTGTACAGTCCAGAGCAATCTTGTGTCGGCGGAGGCCTTTCGAGAGGGGTAGTGGTAGTCGGTCTACTAGGTGCATGTAAAATAATCTCTCGCCCTTGTTCTGCCGGAATCGTCCATTATATCTACCTAGAAATTGCATATTGGCCCTTTCAGATGACGATTATCTCGAATAGCGGTCGAGAGGTCTGAGTTTTCCTATAGACCCCCATAAAACCCCCTTGTTGTGTCAAAATTATATCTTAATAACGTGTTTAGTAAGTTAAATGTTTTCAACATTTTACGAATTTCTTTAACAGCTTAGCTAACTTGCTTAAACAAGGCAAGTTACCAAGTTGTTTAAACACGTTACTAACAGAAGTGGGTGTGGCGGCTCTACGCTGTCGTAAATATGCGACATGTTTGGTACATGTTTTGGAAAATTACACCCGCAGACTGATAATAGTTATAAAAGAGATGCGATATTAAAAGTAACATAAATGTTTCGATATATGGAGTTCCCATTTGAGACATTATAAAATGCCTGGTGGTTATAGGAGACTCTCTATTGCGATTTAGAAAAATGTCGCAATCAACAGATTAATGCCTGTTACTTGAATTGTTTAAACATATTTATTTGCTCATACATACAAAGTACATATTAAAGCTAAGGGGATTGGTGGACAAGTGCTAAACACTTAGAGTTCCCCTCCTCTCCCCAAACTTCACTTTGGCCTATTGTAATTGGTTATGCGGCACCGAACGTTGCACGACAGCGCGCTGATATAATTCATATTATAATGTCCTCAGTAATGATAATATCCAGATTGCGATATACGTCCGACAGAAACGGGAACGGTTAAATATGTGAACTTCGTCACGGCCAGTTGAGTACTATCAATTCAGCACATAAAGCGATAGGGATTTGGAACAGGCAATGTGTCTCATTGACCGTAGTCGATCACTAAGGTTTTCTCACTCAGAAGTAATTGAATTTTATGAAATAGTCAGCTAGGCATTGACCTATTTATTGAAAGATTGCAACGGCATCATGTAAGCAGAACAATGGATTACGTTCAAAGCATGACATCCCACTTAGTGATTCGCTTATTTTTTGATTATATTAATTATTCTAGAACCAATCGGTGACCAAAGAGCAAAACAGATGGCAATATTTTCAACTTTTATAATGTACCAAGATCTGTTTCGGTCTTCTCTGAATAGCTTTGCATATTATAACTACAAGTATGATGACAATACTTAAGTGTTAAGAGTGTTCACTATATAATGCAAGATAACGTATTTGTTGAAATGTCTTGCAGTTCTTCTAAATGTTTACAGAATGTGCGTCTATAGCCCCTTAACACAGGGTCATACAACTCATATCAGGGAAATAATAATACTGCATGCACCAGCAATAAGGGATGACATCAATTTGGGGCGAATGACCCAGACCCGTCATCTGATCGATATAGTACATAAACATGTGGTGAAACAAGCGTTCTGGGTTTGCCCCACAGACGTGTGGTCCACGTCTAGAACTAGCCCAGGCTATTGAAATGATGGCTACATGCAGCCACATTTGGCTCCAATACATGTTATTATAGTTGACTTAAACAAGACCACTACCCATTTTAGTGACCCTAAAGCTAGATCATGTACACAGTCCACTCATAACTGCAAATTGTATTGTCTATATTTTGTATTTGAAAATATGTCACCTCGCATACATATTTACATACTTTATACCCATGTCGTATGTACAATGATTGTATCTGAATCGTCTGTTCAAATGCGACGAAAGATTTAAACAATTTGAATCAGACCCCCACTAAGTGTTGGCATACGAGATATACGATCAATATATCGGATGTGAGGTTGAGTGTGTGTATAGCATCCATAAAATCCAGACTCATTCGAGGCGATGGACATTCATACCTGGTATCGAATGGTATTTCATGCTTTATCTAGAATATCATGCAAAATTATCAAATTCAAATATAATAATTATCCCAAGAAATCTATCCAAATGTTTATAATCATCGATGTATTTTATTGTCCAACCAACTGCCAATCATGATGTAACCCTTTCTATACTAAATCGATTCTACCAGTCAGTTCAAACGTGTACATCGGAATGTCTATTATTGATTTAGAGGGATGTTAAGGCGATAAAGCAGACGACAGATTAATACAGGTGCAGAATGAGGGAAATGTTTATATAATAGGTTCAACAAGCGTCTGTTGAACTTACTATCTGAACATTTCATATGGTACAACTACTCATCAATGATGTTTGAGTACAGGAAGGGTTAAGTCCCAGGGCAAGGTCTGATTTTCATCTCTGTCCTCTTGTATGAGTAGTAGTAAGTACGCCAAGAGCTCCACACCAGTCCTTGGGCGTAGAGATCGGTTCTGTTGCCAATGTAGAGTCCGTTGAGATGGTTTCCATGACAGTTCGAGAACCACCACGCTCCTTCAAACAGTACCGCACAGTTGGAGCCATCTATATCGTTATCCTGGTCTCTTGTCGTGAAACGATATCCGTTCGTACTGAAAGAATTACCTGTTTAATAAACAAGTATAAACAGTTCAATATAACTTCCACTGTGTAAACGTAAATTAGATCGATCAGATCAGATTAACTTTTATTTCTAAGACAGTCATTCAATATATACAAATAGTACAACAGTTACACAATACTTATATAAACTGT